>ML220132.1:0-29487 GCA_004786065.1 Ascodesmis nigricans
TCTTCAGTGATTCCTTCTTCGGAATTTCAATGGTGGAACTCGCTGCTCGATAGATCGTACCCAATTCTTCGATAGAATTCCGTCATGTCGGCGTACGTCTATCCTAAAGGCCTTTGTTGACACAATCTTGGTACCGGTGATGCTGGATTCGCTATCTACGTGCGTGCGTCTTTTGCTGAACGTTCTTCATTTCTAAATACTGTAAGCTTTAAAACAGGATGGTGGTATACCTTCAACTCGTAGTCCGGCCACTAGTTGCCTTCCAGGAGTTGATCAGGCTCCTAGGGTGTCGTGATTCGAATGTTGAGTTTTAGTGAAAAAATGTCATGGACGTCGGCTATGCTGTATACGACAGCGTGAAGCTGTATCGACAGACCGTGGGAATATGGTGAATCGACAAGCAAAAGGCTCTCAGGGTAGTGGCGAGTCGGTTCACAACAGGCTGGTCACAAGAGAATCTGAGAAACGATTCACTGGTCAACTCAGTATATTCGAATAGGTGTCGATAGCTTGCTTCTCGGCTACGTCTTGTAGTGAGAGCTTCGGTCTATCTAGATGCTATCGAGTGCGGAAAACGGTCGGTAACCGGCTCAAGAGAAAAGCGGGAGGGGAGGCTAATCCTGCTCCTTATATACATGATAACTTGCCATATGATGTCATGGCCGGAAAACAAGGAAAAGAGAAAATGATGTCAGTAACGACGTCATTTGAAAGACAAATTAAGGTACAGAACTTAATGATGTCATGTGTAACATCATACAAGATAGAGACAGGGAAATACATGATTATGGTGTCATGGAAAAGGGATAAACAGGAAATACAAGACTTGGCAAATGTCATCGTGAGGTTGGAGGTGCTGAGATCCTCACAAAGGTCATGGAACCCTAAGGAAACCAATGGAACCTTCAATGCAGACAAGAGCAGAGAACATAGCGGAACATGATAGAAACAGATAGAAGACTATAGAGGTCAATGGAAGAACACATGTGACATGCTAGCTTCAGACAAGATAAGAACAAGATCACGGTTCGGGAATACAAGTAAGATAACTATACTCGTACACCTGATGTCCGAACTCAATGAAGATGGTAACTCTTCCCCAGAGAATGCCGTAAGGTGTAGGCTGTTAGAAGAGGACTGGAACGGGAGGCTCTTGAGTGAGCCCAAGGTTAGGGTTCATGACACTAACCATGGTGCATGCCTTTCTAACCTTACAGCCCTCAGCCCTAAACCCTAAGCCCTACAAGACTGCGTTCCTGACTCATCCAACATCCACCTCTCCTTTCCTGCATCGCCATATGACGTTGAGGCATTAGCCCACGACAGTGTATCTCTTACCTTGTCACTGTGCCCTTGGTTTTTTTTTCACTCTTGCCTTTGAAGCCTGCCTGTTGCACTCATAGTAGCAAATATTTAGTAGACAGTTTCGGTACTTTCTTTGGTGCTTTTTGGTAACTGTGACTGCGTAAGATGAGTCATGTGGAGGAGGGATTATTTATGTAAGAGTCCGTACCTTTCATTTGTTGTGGCTTTATTTCCTTCTTTCTTCTTCATCCTGACCTCCTGTTATCGACCTGGAATACAACCTTGTCTTGTGGGCCTTGCCCTTTGGAATACTTTTGTCTTTTGTCCTTGCCGAGTCTCCTGTCGCCTAAGCTTAAAGAGCTATCGGCCCCTTTGTTATCTGCCTTCTGCTACCACCCTCGATACCTCCTCTTGTCCTCCAACTGTTGTGCCCCTGGCCTTCGCTCTGTCCCTTAAGACCCTGCCCTTTACATCTTGTCTGTTACCTTAGTCCTCTGTCTGCCAAATCCGTGTGCTTGTGGTCTCCTCTGGTATCTGTCCTTGCTCTTGTCAACCTTCCAGCCTCCAGTCCTCCCGCTGTCCCTCCTCTTGACCGTTGTGCCCTGGCCCTCTTGCTCGTCGTTCTCCCTCGCCCTTGCCTGTTACAGGCCATATTGTATCCAGTTGATAGTATTCAATAATTTCATATGCATTATTGCAGCATGTTGAAGCATGGAAATTGGGAATGTGAAGATGCAGAGAGTCCAAGACATATTTCAATCATTTGGAGAGAGCACAAATCTTTCCAACAGTTTTAACAACGGCTTCCTTTTATCCTGCACTGTTTACGGAATCCACCCCCCGGTTTCCCAACATCAGTACACTCCCATGCCATTGCCAGGCCTTCCAAATGCGCCCATAACTCAGAGCCCCAGTCGGTAACGTGTTTAATGACAGCTGTAGCTCCCCTCAACGTCCAGAAATGATCTCTATCTCGGGGCTTGCAGAAGCCTTCCACAACCCAACAAATACTGCCTTGAACTTCTAGCAGAATTGGTATGAAAATCAAGGCAATCGGCAACAAAGTCATAACGTGGAGTTTTGTCTCACAATGTCTATAAAACGTTGGGTAGGAGTCAGACACAAATGTTATATCGAAATCTTAGAAAAGCATTCTATCCGGCGTCAGCGTGAGGCAGGTCATAATATCGTATAGAAGTGTTACCTTGAAAGCTCAGACGGTCTCTTCTGCGACCAATGGCTTGTGGTAGACCTCCCGGTACTCCTCCAGGGTAGCAAGATTGATGGAGTTACCTGAATCTCAATCAGTATTGGCTCGATATGACCAGCTCCATATAATCTTACCTCCACACACTATTACCACGACCTTACTCTCAGATGTCAACCGGAAGGACTTCTTCAATGCACCAGAGTAGATAGCCGCCATTGCCGCACCACATGAGATCTCGATGGCAATCCGCTCATCATCCAACAACCGCACGCAGGCAGAGGCTGCCTGAGCGTCGGTAACCACGCCGGACCTCACATTTGGTCGACGTGCAACCTCGAATGCCTTCTTGGCGACCTGTCTCGCACCGAGGGAAGTAGCAATGGATGTTATCGCTGGTAGCGCCACGAGCTGATCCTCCTTAAGTGACTGATGCAACGAGTCTGCTCCTAGGGTCTCCATAGCCAAAACCGGCACGTCGTATCCATCCTGATAACGATCAAGGCCCTCCATGATGCCTTATCATGATCAGCCGTGTGTTGCTTGATAATCATCTGCACGAATTGCTTACCAATCAACAATCCCCCGCCACCTACAGCCGTAACCACCGCGTCTGGACGACCAATTTCGTCATAAATTTCGTCCATCAAATAGCTGTGGCCCTCCCAGATAGCCGGATCATCGAACGGAGGGCAGTAGACTCCGTCTGGGTCCAAAGCGAGGAGTCGGCGGCATTCCTGGTCACATTCTACCCAACTCTTGCCGTATGTGAAGACTTCTCCGCCGGCTAAACGAAGCTTCTCTCGCATGAATTCTTTGGTCGCTTCTGGAACGACGACGGTGCATTTCTGTCCGAGGCTTCGTGCAGCCATCACCGCTGCTAAACTGTGCAACAGTGAGCGACGGAATTTGGAGGCGTATTCAGCTTTATGCTCACCCAGCATTTCCCCCGGATGAAGCATAGAAGTGTACAGGTGGTGACCCGGCCGGACAAGCTTCTACAGCTCGAAGACAGTGGTTTCCAATTCCTCTATTGCATGTCAGGTGGGGGGACCGCCTCTCTAATCCATCGTGAACTACCTGGACTTGAAAGAACCAGAAGGCTGGAACATCTCCATCTTCATGTAAACTTGACTGCATGACGGGTCAGTAACAGTAACGGCTTTGTATAGGGCTAACCTACCATCCCAGAAGGACAGACAGAGCTCGGCTCTCAATCAACGGTGTCTTTCTCCATGGAAGCTTCGGGACCGGCCCATGCGCTGAGGTTGTATCTTGGATGGTCATTGTGATGATTCGCGATGGTAATTGGGAATGGTGAAAGGTGTTCAGTGCTCTGTAGCTTCTGTGAGGGATGGGCGGCCTGATATACTCTGGGGTTAGCTGCGACTCGACTCTATATATACACTCAAGCTTCAAACAAATAGCTGATGCTTCGAAAGGATCAAGGCGGCATCCGGTCTTAGCCGCCTGGACCGTCGTCACCCAGAGAGAGGATCCCCAGGAGGAAGTCGATACGCGATCGCTTAGGTAAGGTGCTCCACAGGTTTCTTCGTGCCTTGGGCTACACTTGCTCCGTGCGGAATAAAGTCTCCACCAAGCAAGTCCGACAGGCCGTTGATGTTGGATGTTACAAGGGCGTCAGATAACGGATGATGCACGTCATACCAGGTGATTGGTCTGAATAGGTTCCCGTCGGTCACAGCCGCGCCTCCTTCCTGTGCGGGAACACTCTGACAAATGAGAATGGATTTACGGAGTGCGCAGCAGGAAGGAGATAAAACACCTGACAGTTGGCGACTCAGACCGTCCAATTGATCTGCATAACGGACGGTAATTTCGCTCCGGGGAAGTCTATATTATAGATGCCAATCTTCCAGACCGTTCTGGACTTTTAATTAACGGAGCTACTATGGAATCTAGATACGCGACCCAATAGTGCGGAAACTACAACGACGTGGTAACAGTTAAGGAGTTGCTGTGGACAAGTAGAACTGGAGGGAGGTTAGCTGTAAGTATCTGCACGCTGTTAGCCGATAAACACTCATTGAAACCCACGGCAGATACTAACCTCCAAGTCCAGGAGATAGTCGAGAGACTCCTGTTCGCTTTTACATGCGCCTCGGGTTGGTGAGGGAAGCGTAGTGAAGATGACAGCGGTTTTCTCCGAATGTTTGCGAAACAGCTCGTTCAGGATTATGTGTTGGCCCCGTGAAGGAACATCATTGAATGAGAGGGGAGGAAGTCGAGAGGACGAAGCCCCGGTGGATGCAGACTGCGAAGGGATTCCTGTAGAGGTTACATCGTCTGCAAAGCGTATTGTTGGGCCTGAACCCTCGTCAACGATAACCTGGGTCTCTGGAATAGCCGTGCAGGAGAAGTGCGGCGTAGAAGGTCTGGATGGGAGCAATGGCAGGCCGCTTGGCCGTGGGGTCAGCTGGTTGCAGGCGTGGACATCCTGTGCTGGCCGTGTTCTTGCAGTCCGGTGATGTGATGCAGACTCATGTGGTCTCACCACCGCGTCCGTGCCTTCTCTATTGGTGCCATAATCACGACCGTGCCCTGTTAGGAGCCCGGATGCCTCGTTCTCATCTTCGCTGTCGGAAGAGCATGCGTTCTCTGTCTCCATATCGGAAGAAAGATCCACACTTCGTCGATGTGCTCTCAGACTCTCGACCTGGGGTACACCTGGCCTGGCTGCCCCTGGCAAGCTTCTCCGACGTTGGAGAAGACGCTTCAATCGGCTAGACGTAGGATGTTCCTTTGATCGACCCGCCTGTTGGTAACTGCTACTTGGCCATGCTGAATCGGCCATGAGTTGTGCGATTTGTGAATGGCTTGTAGTTCCAGCGCCCTGGTGTCGCTTCCGTGTCGCCTTCAGCTCCTCCCACCAAATCTCATTGCGAAGTAATCTGTTCACCTCTGTGGTGACCAGTGAGTCAACTCCTCGCACAATCGTTTCATAGCTTCGTAGTTTACCACTAGCCAGCCAAATAACAAGGACCTCGGCTTGAATGCGTAAATTAGTCAATAATCGGTTCACACGTTGGCGTTCTTCCTCAACATCGCTCTCAAACTCGACGAAAACCACCACTCGAAGTTTATACGCCTTCTTCCATGCTGGGACAGTGTTAAGGATACAGCCAAGTTGAAGGATGAGTGTATAAGTATCAAAGTTGGTAGTGGAGATGCTCGCCTTCGAACCTTCTGTTTGAGTCTCGGTCGCCATCTCTACAAGAAAGTTAGCATGAATCTCACTTTAACCCGAGGAACATACGGATAGGCCAAAGATCAATATAGTGTTTCTCCACGTCATGCCCTGTCGGGAGCTCTAGATCTTGAAACCCTCGCGCAATCGCAACATTCATCTGTAAGCAGAGCAAGAGATCCTCCAGGATGTTGACATAGCTTTGTGCGGCCACGGATCGCTCATTTCGCATAGTGTCTGTCGGGAGTTGTTCATTGACGTCTTCTCGGGGTATCTTCAAAGACGGAAACCCTCTGTCGATGGAGTTGTGAGCAGGAATGTCGACTAGTGGCCGCGACGATCGGAATTCATCCAGATTGAAGAAGCCTAGTACAGCGATATTCGGCCTTAATCCACCCAGACCAGCAGAAAGCACAATATCGCGGGCACCCCATTCGATACTTGGCGACATGGTAACGTGAGGAAACGCCTTGACGTGTCTGCAACAATGAATCAGCAATGCCTTGCAGAAGATCAAAAGCCAAATCATACGTAAAGTCAATGTATTTGAGCCACGATCTCTGTTGGCGTTTCGCTTCCTCAAATGACTCTTGGAAGTCACTTGTGACGATGATGTGACCCAAGATATATAATCCGCCTTTCTTCATGGAATTGCAAAACTGAATCAGTTTGCGTGACCGTCGAGGATCGTTAACGAAAAGCAATATCTGTCACGTCAGTTTTTGTTTCCCAGCTGAATGATAGAGGTATTCTCACTTGTGGACGCCAGAATTTGACATGCTCTTGCCTCAATCGCAACAGATACTTGCGAACCTGATGATAGATCAAACTAGAACGGTCAGTAAACCATATGAACGAAAGCGAAGATATGGGTACCTTTGTGACACGTCGCCCCAGCTCTTTGGAGGTGTAGTGTAATGGACCACCAAGAACAACATCAACATGAACCCGACCACACCCGACGCGTAAAAACCATCAACCTTGGTATCATCAGTACAAGGCCGTATACGAGCTAGGGCCTGTACAACTCACAAAAAACATGGTCAGAAAACTGATGACAGCTCCCGCTGCGGCAGTCCACCAGGTGAAAAATCTGATGCGCAGTTAGGGTCGACATTCATTCCTACTTGTTGGGAGAGCCAGTACCTGAAGGTCGGTCGAAAGTTTGGAGCACTTCCTATCTTTAAAAGGAAACAGGCCAAGTTTGTTACCCAGAAGGTGATCAAGTAAGTCATGGTTACAAAACTTGCAATAGTGTTGATGTCGGCGAGAAGAGTCAACTGGGCCAACAGGAACGTGAAGATGATGGCAATAGTAGGTTCATCGTGAAGTGGTGTACCTTGACCAAACCTAGAAAGTCCCGGGAAGATATTGTCTCGGGCTAGGGCCTGCAAAGATTTGGCTGATCCAATCACCCCCATCAAAGCCGAGAAGAAAGAAGTGGCAAATTCACCCATCAAGATAAGGTGGGGGGAGAAATTAATCTAATCTCGTCAGCAACGCCATATTAGGGGACCCTGATGTGTGCGCGTATACATCTTGAATAACATTAACATCACGATACAATGTATCGCGTGAAATAGATGCGCCCATAGAAAGGATAACGAGTATATAAGTCACGAAAGTGAATAAAAGACCTTTCAGGGTCCCAGATGGGATGGAACGACTGGGATTTTTCAGGTCTCCAGACATGCTGGCGCCAGCAAAAATGCCAGCTGTAGCAGGGAACCTGGCATTTGTCAGTCCTCGATCGTGATATCACCGAATACGTTATGGACTCGTACAATATGCCAAACAGATTTTGCCAGTTCTCCCTAAACCACGGTTAGTAAAGCACAACCATGACGGCCTGCAATTACCATACTTCTCTGGAGCAGTGCTCCCTGCTGCTCCCTTGGTGAAGTGCGGCATAAGATTCTCCCGAAGTGTTTCCAGTGAAAGTCCGGTATATGTAATCCCTTGGGCTTCGTTCGAGAATGGCGCCTTCACAAGCGCAGATAAAGGTATGGAAAACGTGGACACAAGCAGGATCGCAAGCAGTAAGCTAGACGCGCGCGAGAAGATTGCGGACCCAAGGAGGCATATTATGGTACACATGACCAAAACAATGGTCGCGTATAGGTATTGCATCCACTAACATAATGAGCATCACGTAGTAATTCGTGAAGATCTCGTTGGGACTCACGAAACTCTCCGAAAAAAACTGTGCCAAAGTACCACTCTCACGTCCGAAATTATTGATAATGCAGTCGACGAGACCCACGGCGTTCATACCGGTGTTGAAGACAAACCCTAGATAAAAGACCAGGCCAATGGAGCCGCCGAACCTATAGACTTTGGTCAGAGTACTTTCTCATGGGCTGTGCAACATAACCCACTCTGGTCCCAACGACCGTGAAATAAGATAATATGCCCCGCCACCCCGAACTGTGCCATTTGATGATATTGCTGAGACGGATAGAGTTGTGATAAGGTCGATTACGTAGCTTACTATTAGTAGCCCCAACATTCCGATAATCCCGGCTTGTCCCAAAATGAAGCCGAATCGGAGAAACATGCTGCCACAATTGTGAGCTTTCTGTAATACAGTTTCAGATACAAGAGGTAACTGACAGGATACTGAGAATGTTCAGTGTGGTAGGAACCCATACCTACATCCACAATGTCAGCTTCGTTGGGTGTCACGGCGTTTCTGAGAGTCACAAACTCCGCTGAAGGTTCCAAGCTTATTCGGAGCTGTATGCTTCCCATCCTTGTAGTCTGAAGAAGCATTCATGTTCTCAGGACCAATTGGAGTTGTGGCGCCGGGGTGTTGCCATCGTGGATTGGCCCCAGAGAAGCCATACTGCTCCTCGTCGACTTCAACTGAGCGGCTACGCTGTAGCAAGAGATCGCCGATATGGTCGACGGTGCGGGAGACGAAAGAGGTTGTTTTGACAGCGCTTGCCGGCATGATGGGGAGTTTGAGGCCGGACTATGTGCGAGTGGAGTTGTGGTCGGAAGCAAGAAGGGTGAATGGCATAATGACGGCAGTTGCAGTCGTGTGGGGAGGTGGTGATACGGAAGTTCCAGAGCTCCGTCGTCTGTGGTCGTGAAAGCTTGACCCTGGCTGGACCACGTCGTCTTGGCAGAAATCACGCGGAGCTGACTACTTCATGGCTTATCACTTTAGCTTGTTCATTACCCGCGCTCCGCCTGTCCTCCGTCTCCTCCGCCTAGTTCTGTCTTCCTCTGACCCCCACAATGCGTTTCAATGCCTCCACTGGTACGTCCTCGGCCTCTCGGGTCCCTCCTTCAATCATCTTACGTTGCTTCAAGCCCTCGTCTCCCCGTACGTCGTTCTCGTACCCTACTCGGCACACCATGTCCCCACATATCACGCCTGGATGGAGAATGAAGTCTTTCACCTAGAGTTTCTCTGTGCCTTACGCTCTCTAACGTCTCATGGCCATGGCTAGGAAATCCGGGAGGCCACCGCTTCTGAGCGCCTGACGCTTGAAGAAGAGTATGCCATGCAGATTAGCTGGCGGGAGGATGCCGATAAACTCACGTTTATTGCATGCCGTCGTGAAGGCAGCGACAAAGTTGAGGAGCCCATAGACGCCGGCGTTGCAGATACCCCTGAAAGGATGATTGGAGATGTGAACCTATTCCTTTCAGAGCTGGAGGACGATGAAGATGAGGAGAACACCAGCACGGGACAATCCCCGAGACCGCCCTTAAAGTTGGTTGGAGAGGTTGAGTTGATGATCGCTGCCCCTGAATATCAGGGCAAGGGATACGGACGTGCCGTGCTTCGACTATTCCTCAGCTGGGTTTATCAGCATCGGGCAGCAGTCGTGAGCGAAAAATTGGCTGCAGAACACATGACTGGGGGACTGGATAGGTTCAGGGTCAAGATTCACAACACGAACCATCGGAGCCTTGGCTTGTTCGAAAGCATTGGATTCAAGCGGGTAAAAGAGGAACCCAATTACTTTGGTGAAGTGGAGATGGAGATGTCGGTGGAGGACGCAATAGACGCAAAGGAAGGCGTGAAGGAAGCCTCATTTCGACTTCCAGAGTTGTGAAATACTCGTAGATACCAGACATAGTTCTCCTGATGTAGTCTTTGAGACATCATATCTGGATGAACCAAAGTTCGGACTCTTTCCAGATTCAGATCCTTGCCTTTTTCAGTTCCTGACAGCCCCTCATCTCAAGCTTCGACTCCGCATGTTGAGGACTTGCAGTGGCCAAACGATTGAGATGCTCCGTTGCACATGCTGTTTGCTGCTGTCGCCCCATGCTGTACCGCACTCGCTCCAGAACCAAGTCGTCACCGCAAGCAGGGATATTTTAGGAATACAGTAATGAGGACCATGGTAATGTAGTATATGTAGTATGTACGTACGCCTGGCTCTGATGTCCTGCATATCAGTGCAGCGATGACGACTACAGTTGCGGGCCCTTTGCCGTGAGCAAGGCGAACTGCTCACTACCTACTTGATTGTAGACGCCTGTCAGGTTGTGAACAATTGTGAACATTCATCTTGCTGACCGACGGTGAAGTATCGTGCAGACTAGTCGTCCTGGGCCCACTGTAACGCCATCATCGTCACGCTGTGACGCTTTTTGTATCATGAACGCTTTCGTTTACGCGTCCTCATGGAGCAGGTTTTCAACGTCTCCGCCGCTGCTCACCCACAGTTATACTCTCTGGTATAAGCTACGTCATGAAGTCAATATGAATATTGTGTTCTCGTTCGCCGAAAACCAAGAAATCCCAAGCCGTTTAAGCCTTCGCCTGACGGGGATCACCCGCGTTAAATTAATGTTGGATGTCGACCATCAACGGCAGGCATTGATGGCGCGAGAATTATCAGATTCTCCCATAGGCAGACGCAGTGAAAACTTTGATGGTTTAGTCGAGCACTGTAGCAAGCGCTTTCAAAGCTACAGAAACACGCCCGGTCGTTGAACGGGGGCACGTTCAGAGACCAAAGATTGCCCTGCGAACGGCGATCTTCCAATCCTCGCTTCCGGCAAACCCCGAGCATGCACTTGAGTCGAGTCCCCAAGTGTCTGCCATGAAGATGGTGTCAAGTAGTCTGTTCTCCTCGCTGAAAAACGCCTGAAACGCAGCTTCGTAGGCTTTCGTGCTGATCGATAAGAGGGAGGAGGGGCGCAGGCGCAATGCTTAAGCGAAAATCTGGATTGTCAGGGAGCATGGCGAAGTGGCACTGGGAGGGAAGTAGTGTTGCATATCGCATGGGACTGAGTGGGGTGTTTTAGGGTAGTGGTGGCAGGGGAGGGAGAGTGTGCTGGTGCAAGCGTCTGGCAGAAGCTTGTTGTTAAAGGGAGACCCATCACCAACCCCAAGTTTCGCCAAAGTAGTCGTCGCTCACTCACTCACTCGTCCTTGTTCCTCCTCCTTCCTTCGCTTGCATCCTCTCCCCGTCCATCCTCCTCCTCCTCCTCCGCTCGTCCCCTGCCCGTCGCCTTCATTCTTCTCGGTCCTTCATTCGCTTGCTTCGCGCGTTCAGTCCTCCCCTGTCCCACTGTCGGTCGCCGTCGTCTGTCTTCACAATGACTCCCAACACCCGCATCTCGATCTTGTTTGCCCTCTTCGCGCTGATGGCCCTTCTCCTGTTCGCCGAACCCGCCGAAGCCACCACGGTCACAAACACCACCACCAACGGGACCGCAATAGCATCTCCATCGCCATCACCAAGCAGCCAGGACAGTGCTGCTAACACGTTAACATCGACTGCGGCCATGTTTGGCGCATTACTTGCAGTGAGTCCCCCTGAGCATCAACACCACCACACCACACATGAAATTAACGCATTATTTTTCAGGCAGCGCTTTTTTCTGTTTAGCATCATAGACGCGCTTCTTCATACCCACCTAATGGACGAACGGTTACGGGATCACGACCTTTTTTAATTAATCACGCCCTGTTTATACGTATGTCGGCGTCGCGCCATATCGCGGCTTATCCATCCTTCTGCGATAATTGTTTCGATTCTCCAAAAGATTATTCGAGTATTTCTTCGTCCTCCTCCTCGTTTTAATGTTAGCGGCCGCATCTTTGTCAACGATTCCGGTTTTAATTTTCCCCTGCTTTCCTGGATCTATCACGCTGCCGCCGGCGTCAGGCTTCTTATACGTTTGAGTAGATATTGCGCGCTTCTTGTATGGCTCTGTGCGTGTGCGCCCGTGTGTATATGTGTTTGCGGAGCCCCTTTGTCTTTAATATCATCTGTCCTTCTCGGGAGAAGTGTTGGTGTACGCATACGATTTGGTGGATGATTGTCTCTACGTTTTTTCTTCTTTTTTACTTTATTTTCTTTTGTTTTCCATCATACCCCGAATATGTAATGTTAGACTGCTGGATTGTTCAGGTGGCTATCCACAAACAACATCCATGTATAAGACTGTAATGTATTATTCTATTATGAAAGGGAAAAAATGTCTGTAGAATTAAAAAATTTGTGGTGTACGGGTACTGGCATGCGCAGTATTTCAAACTGGTGTGAATGTTTCGAAAGCAGCCGTTGGCGGGAATACACGAGAACAGTGGGGCATGTTGCACTGGTAGTTCAATCTTGGTCCTTGTTGTCGCTCTTATTTCTTCACGGAATGGATAAGTACGAGGGCATGGTCGGCCATGTCAACAGACACCCACACACCTTCAGTTACCCTCAGTACACAGTTAACCAACGTGACAAAGTACTTGCTCGCCTTTAGGCTTCCCATAACTTTGACATGAGTCACCAATGAAGATTATAACGTACGAAATCTCCCAAGATTCTCAGGCAGTTTTCACCCTCGCAGCCGATGTCTTCATAACCACCTACCGTCGCCTACCCCCGCGTAATCACACAAATCTACACCTTAGATGTCTACCAAAACTGTACTCAATATGATTAGACCTTGGTACCATGTCTTCCAAAGTCCGGTCGTGGTCACTCAGCTCAGTCGGTTGTATGAGTGAGTGATTTACAGTGTATTGTAGATGAGAGGATTCGGAATGTCACGTCTTGTCTTGAGGAGAAGTAGAGTTAAGTGGGTAAGGGATGTGAAAGATGGTTGATGGGTTTATATGATCCTGGTGCGTATCTATGGGTATGTCCAAACCATTGAAAGGTTGGGGTTTTGACTGGGAAAACATTGATGGCGGATATCGAGTATTCTCAGTTGTGGGAGACACAGAGTTCGCAATTTACTAGCTATCACAGTATTGCGAGTACATATAAAACGGTCGGATGTCTCCCCAGAAGTAATCAAGATACCGGTACTGGTGGTCGCGTAAAGCTCATTCGCCAGACCACTACGCGCAACGCGCACCACAGCCACGTGGACCAGGGCCCAGAAAACAGCGGGCGACCTCACCACCCTCCAACCCACCAAGGTTCTCCCACCGTTCCCATCACCACCTCCCTCCGCACCTTCCACCACGCACCATGCCCAGCAAACTCCCCACCGAAATCCTCGCTGCACTCACCATCTCTCCTACCACCACTCCTCCTCCTGACGCCGCGAAAGCCTCCAAGCCAGATGGACCCAAGCGATCAGACCCGTTTCAGTTCGGGTCAAGGTACGGTTGCTGATTGTGTGTGTGCTCTGTGGGTGCTGATGGAGGCTGTTGTTGTCGCTGGGAAGATTTTTAGAGGAGGGTGATGATCCGATGGCGTTCAATGCGTGGGACCATGTCGATGTCGATGATGAGTACATGCAGTTTGCGTATTCGCAGCTCGAGAAGCAACGTGAGAAGCCTGTGACGGAGTTTGATAAACAGCGGTTTATGAGCAATCCCGCAAAGTGGTATGAACTCTCTCTCCGCCGTTTCTTCCAGTGGTCGCTGACTAAAAGTTGACAACAGGTGGGACGCATTCTATAAAAACAACCAAGAAAACTTCTTCAAAGACCGCAAATGGCTTGCACAAGAATTCCCGATCCTAGCATCCCTAACATCCTCCACCTCCGCGCCCGCCCGCATCGTCGAACTCGGTTGTGGCGCCGGAAACACCATGTTCCCGATATTGTCGCAGAACCAGAACCCAGAGTTTCATATCCACGGCTGCGACTACTCCGCGCAGGCCATTTCCATCGTCAAATCCCAGCCGCTGTACCTCAAGCACAACCTCAAGGGGACGGTGGCGGCGTCGGTGTATGATCTCTCGGAGCCGAATACCCTGCCGGAAGGAATCGAGGAGGGGAGTGTAGATGCCGTGTTGATGGTTTTTGTGTTTTCGGCATTGGCGCCTGAGCAGTGGGGCCCGGCGGTCGACAATGTGAAGAGGATGTTGAAACCAGGTGGGAAGGTGCTGTTGAGGGATTATGGGAGACATGATTTGGCGCAGGTCAGGTTCAAGTCGGCAAGGTATCTGGAGGAGAATTTTTATGTGAGGGGTGATGGGACGAGGGTGTATTTCTTTGAAGAGGAGGAGTTGGAGAGAATATTCACGGGGAAGGAGAAAGTGGAGAAGGGGCCAGATGCTGAGAGAGATGGAAGTGAGAATAGTAAGGGTGAGGATAGTAGCCAGAAGGAGGAGGAGACGCCGGAGTCAGGGAGCTTGGTGGTGAAGCATATGGCGATGGATAAACGGATGTTGGTGAACCGGAAAAGGCAAATCAAGATGTATAGACGGTGGGTGCAGGCGGTATTTGAGAAGACACCATGATAGGATACGGATAAATAATGCATCATATTTACGGGATTCGTTTCAAAGGTCGCATTCACAATCATGTCAGCTCGGGATTTTTTATACTCCTGCGTGGCGGCAGTAGGCGGCAATGGCGGCTGTTGATGACGCCCTGTACGCACAACGCGAAGCATGTCTTCTGGCACGAATCGGAGTTTTGTATCCTCCAACATGATGTTGGATTATTTAATCCTCACGCGGTCCCTGGTTTTTGTCACAACAGGCCCCGATCGCCGTTGATGGGATTGCGCATTGGCCAGGAGTCTATGGGCAAAGTTCATGACGGTGAGGCATAGAGCGCGCGAAGCATCTCACCACCATGACTTGCGTGCTGTCTGTCCATCGACTCGTCGTCTCCAGGGGCTGTGCTGTCAGGTGGTGGTCGTCAGACGAGGTCTCCTTTGGCAGGCCTGGGAAGGGGATCCATTTTTGATGATTCAAGGACTTGTATCCGCATGCTGGTGGTACGTGCGCCTCCCCTTTTCTCTGGCCTGGACTGGTGGAGTGGTCTCGACTAGTTATACTATTATAGACCCCTGGCATGGTCTTCCTCCCTCCTGCCTTCCCTCCAGACACACCCTCGCACGCCGCAATTGACCACCACCACCACCACCACAATTACCCATCCCCTTTTTTCAACGACTTCTCCCTCCCTACGTCTCCATCCATCACCTTCCCATCAAACCCTCCTACGAACGGCCTCGCCTCCATCTCCATCCTCAACTCCAGCTACCCCTCCTCCTCCTCCTCCCCGTCACTGGCATCTGCTCCCCTCCCTTCCGATCGGCCCACTACCCCCGCTCTCGCCGTCGCTCCCGATTTCCCCAGATCTTCCCCCACGTCTGCCACCATACATAGTCTGAGGCCAGCCGCTGCCCACGAGGTTTTGAGCTGCAGTAGCTGTCGTCATCACCATTACCGCTGCTCCTACTCGCCCGCCCCTCCTCCCTCCGTCATGACCGAGACCGCACCCTACTCTAATGGCCGGACAAGCCCCGCCCAGAGCTCCTCAACTGGCTCCGTCGACGAAGACCCCATCATCTCCGACCCTCTCCACGGCGGAACAAAGCTCCGCAACCACCTCACCCTGAACGGAAATGCGAATAACGTTACCCTCATGCCGCCAATAGCCACCAACACCAGAACTCGCCCGCACCGCTCGGAGACGGCGTCCGAGCCGCCCCCTTTCATGGTATCCGCGCCCGGAAAGGTTATTGTGTACGGTGAGCATGCCGTCGTCTATGGGAAGGTATGCTTCGTATCCCCATCCTTGTGATTGTGCTACGCTGGGCATGAGCTGATAATTGTAGGGAGCAATTGCTGCCGCCCTCTCGCTCCGATCATACCTGCTCGTTACCCCGCTCAGAGACTCAAGGAAAATCACCCTGTGCTTTGCCGACATTGGACTCGACCACTCGTGGGACATTGACAGCCTCCCATGGCCTGCGTTTACTGCCCCGGGGAAGAAAAAGTACTTTTTCGACACGCTCGAGCGGCTCGACCACCAACTTCTCACGGCTCTTAAGCCGTTCGTTGCTCCAATTGACGGCAAAGTGTTGCAGAATGCGGCAACACCATTCTTGTACCTTTTCATGATGATCGGCAATAGACACACCACAGGTGCCATCTACACGCTACGATCCACGATTCCTATTGGGGCCGGCCTCGGTAGTAGTGCTAGTATTGCTGTCTGCTTGAGTGCGGCACTGCAGATACAGATGGGGACCCTGACAAGACCCTTCAAGGGCATGTTGCCGCACGAGAAAGAGCTGCAGCTGAAGCGAGTCAACAATTGGGCCTTCGTGGGCGAAATGTGCATACATGGCAACCCCAGCGGCGTCGATAACACAGTCTCGACAGGTGGGAAAGCTGTCCTCTTTCGGAGAAATGATTACGAGCAACCGCCTGATGTCACCCATCTTGTATCGTGTGTCATCGCCCCTTACATGCTGCATAAGAAGCTCTGCTAATTGTTGTAGATTCCCGGAACTCCCTCTTCTCCTTGTCAACACGAAGCAGCCCCGTCGGACTGCCGATGAAGTTGCAAAAGTCCGCAACCTTCTGGTGAACCATGAAGAAATTACCAACCTCATGCTTGACACCATTGATCGGATCACCACCGAAGCACACGAAATCATCTCTCACCCAGACTTCAGCCCAGCTGCTGGAAGCCCATCGCTAACCCGCCTCGGCGAGTTGATCCGTATCAACCACGGTCTCCTGGTGTCACTGGGCGTTTCCCACCCGAAGCTCGAGCGCATCCGCGAACTGATCGATTATAGTGGAATCGGTTGGACAAAGTTGACAGGAGCTGGAGGTGGTGGCTGTTCAATTACTCTCTTGAAACCAAACGTCAAAGAAGACGCCTTGAAGGAACTAGAAGATCGACTCGACGCCGAGGGTTTCGAGAAATACGAGACAACGCTTGGTGGGCCGGGTGTCGGTGTTCTCTGGCCAGCGGTATTGAACCCGGGCGTCGAGAACACTATCATAACTCAGGAGATGTTTTTGACGGCCAAAGATGTGGAGGCGGTTGAGACGCTGGTCGGCGTGAATGGGAAACGTGGCGCTCAGTGGAAGTTTTGGCGGAATTAGATTTTGATGAGAGATTACGATGGATGATTATGTGGACGCACGTATCATGGATGTAATACTTTAATGCGGCTTTTTGATGCTTTTTACGTTCTCTTGGTATTTGTTGGTTTCTGCTTCTTCTCGTTCTCCGGTTGTTTCTACTTTTACTTCTTTTCTTCTTCTTCTTCTTCTTCTTCTTCTTCTTCTTCTTCTTCTTCTTCACCTGCTTCGTTAGTATCCATGACCTCTATACCTTGTATTGTACTCTACGCTACAAACAATGATTGACCTCACATACCTCCCCTCATGTATCCATCTCCATCGAAGTGCGCACTTCTCACGCGCGCCCCCACGCGCCCCCACGCGTCCCCTGCTTTCCCACAGATCCCTGTCAACCTATCCCACAAGGTTAACGTTACACCAAAAATTTCCGCGACACTACGTTACTACATCGTTTGGCCAACCAACGGACCTTTGACCAGACCACACCCGCCGTCGCAGTCGCAGTCGCAGTCGCAAGAATCGATATTGATATCCGAACCGCAACCGCACACAACCTCGCTCAGAACCATAAACAGAATCAGAATCGTAATAGGAATTCCACAATGGCGGACTCAACCCCCTCCGCCTCTTTCGAAGGCATCAACCCAGGCCGCCTGCAAATGATCCAAACCATGGCCGCTGCAAGCCCTCGTGACTCTTCCTCTTCACGCGGCGGTGGTCGCAGCGGTCGCGGTCGCGGAAGCCGTGGCGGCCGCGGTGGACGCGGACGAGGAGGAAATAACTTTCGCGGGAGAGGGCAAAAGATGGTGTTTGGTGATGATGCGAACGGTGGTGAGATCAATGGGGATGGGGAGAAGGAGGGTGGAGAAAAAATGGAGAGTGGGTTGGAAATGAGGAACAGGGTTAAGAGGAAGAGGGATGAGGTGGAGGTTAGGGGCCCGCTGGGAGAGGAGGAAGGGGGGAAAGAGGGGAATGTGAGTGTTTTCTGTGGTGGGATTGGTGGGATTATGGCTGACGTGGGTTTAGGATTTGAAGCGGAGACGGGAGGAGGGAGTTGAGAAGAAGGGCAAGGAGGAGAAAGAGGGTGAGGAGAAGAAGGAGAAGAAGAAACGGGAGAAGAAAGACAAGAAGGATCGCAGCAAGAAGAACAAGACTGATTCCTCGACTGATGCCACCCCCGCTCCCGCCACCACCGACGACGCCGACGAAGCCGCAAAGAAGGAAGCAAAACGAGCAGAAAAGGAAGCGCGGAAAGCGGAGAAGAAGGCGACCAGGGAAGCGGCGGTGAATGGTGATAGCGCGAAGAAGAAGGAGAAGCGGAGTAAGAAAGAAAAGAACGAAAAGAAGGAGGAGTCGGAGGAGGAGAGTAGGAGTACGCAGTCGAAGAGTAAGAGTAAGAGTAAGAAGGCCAAGTGCAAGGTGTGTATATCTATCTGGGCGTGATTATTTGTGGGGTGGTGCTGATTGGGGTGATAGGATGCGGAGATGGAAGGTTCGAGTGAGAAGAGTAAAAAGGAGAGGAAGGAAAAGAAGGAAAAGAAAGAGAAGAAGGACAAGAAAGATAAGAAAGATAAGAAGAGCAAGAGCGAGGACGTCAAAAGTGACGAAACGCCAGCCAATGAGACTCCCGTGCAAGTTGCAGACGATTGGGTGTGTAGTTCCTTGTCCTCACTCGATTGGAATCGCTAACCGTTATCTCCAGGCTGCGAAATGGAATGTAGCAGAGCTTTCCGGAGGCGATGCGCGGCAAGCAAAGTTCCTGAGGATGCTGGGCGGCGGGAAAGCTGGACCTGCGCAAAAGACGACAACTACCCAAGCACCACCACCATCCGCTGGATCAACGAAGCGCGAGGAGGAGCTGGAGAAGCAGTTCAATGTGGGGGTCAAGATGAAGTTCGAGGCGGGGGCAAAACGGAGGGGTCTTGGGGCGTGAGAAGCGATTCATCTACGATATCTAGCTGTATATATCCGTCTCTTCCTTGAATACTTTAATGCGATTTTGGCATCATTTTTGATGAAATAGAGGACTCCGGGTGTGGAATATTGAGGAGTGTTTGGAATGAAGAGTTAGAGCTGAATTCATTAACTCCTGGTAGGTATTGATGTTGATGCCTTGTCCCTAAGTGCCCAAATAAAAAACGCCCGTAAAGCAGACTTCACCAAAACACAGCACCGATGCATGCACACCTACATCCGTCCCTCCCTCCCCCATTTCCCCTCTCCCTCATCTATCCCTCAAAACAACCTCCCAAAGATCAACCTCACCAATTCAAAGATAATCCCACCAAACACAACAAACACCAACAACACTACCACCATCACCATTCGTCAGCCCACCTTCTTCCTACTCCAGTAACAAGAACAGAGGAGCGGAACTGAACCTACCCAACCATCCCTTAGGAATCGACGCCTTCTGCTTCTCCGTCTTCATGATCTCGGGATGCCCCATCTTCATCTCTTGACGCTTCTGGAACTTGCCGACCGCCTTGCGCTGCTGGGGTGTCATTTGGGCCTGGAAGACTCCCGTTAGCGGAAATTCGAGGTATTGAAGCTCGTCTGGAGATGCTCTGATGTTGGTCTCCCCGTGTCGGAGGTGTGGGGAGATGTAACCCACCATTGTGATTTTGGTTCTGAGGTTCGAGGAGTTTCAATCGGTGGTGTGTGGAACGGCGAGTAGGGGATCGTCAATCGCTCAGGTATCGGCGGTCTCGTTACAGGTTAAATAGTGTCGACCTGAATCTCACGAGTAATTGTCGTTGTAGCGGTTGACGGTGGTAAAGGTCGGGGTGGAGGTAAAGTGTAATGAAGATGAGCTGGATCCGCCGTTGCCAATCTGCTGAGATGAGGACAGATCGAAGCTTCCCAAACGTCTGGAGTTCTCCGGGCCCATGATCCCTGTCCGTGCATCACCACCAGGACGCCCCACCAAAACCTCGATAATGACATCCGAATCCCTCTTCCTCCGCCGCCAATCTAACCTCGACGACGCTCCTCCTCTCCTTCCTCCTTCATCCGCCAGACACCATGCTCCCCCGCCTAACTCCTCCCATCCTCCGGCTCCTCCGCCCGCGAATCCTCCTCCGAACAAACGCGACCTCTGCCCCACCACCCCCCAAACCAACATCTCAACACGTCCGTCTTCTCCCTCACCAATCCGCGGCCGTAGTGGTTTAACGAGCTCTAGATCAACATTTATCGTGAATTCGGCCGGCCCTTCGCAAAGGTGTTTTTCATGGGAATGTTTACATACCAGACGCTGTATTGGGCGTGGTTGGCGATGGAGCGGGATGAGATTAAGCGTGAGATGAATGGTGCGTGAGATTTTTTCTTGTTGGGCGGGTGGGGTGGGGTGTTAATGATGGTGTAGGGAAGATTGAGGAGATGGAGGGGGAAGTGAAGAGGTTGGCAGGGATTGAGGAGGGAGGGAAGAAGTAGGATGGGGTGAACGATGGTGTATGATATGGGAGGGGGTTGAAGGGTTGGAGGGGTAATCAGTAATATCTCGGGAGGTACGAGGAGCTGTGAACTGACGTGTCCGGCAGGTGCTGTGGAAAAGTAAATGGTGGAAGGTAGAGTCCGTTTTTGATGCATTTTTCCACGGCCAAAAACATAGACAATATCAAACCAAAAACCAAATAATGACATGCGCTATCTAGAGCTTCAAAACTACTCAAAGCACCTCCAATGTTATGACAACACCCTTGTACCCATCATCTGCAATATTCTACAGGTATCAGCGCTTACAGTGCCCAAACATATTTCCACATATTCCTCAATATAATCAATGCATCTACCGTAAGTGTCCCGGAGGATTTCTCGAATCATAATCCAGATGAACAAATGCCCTACGCAAATGTCAGCCCCCTTCCAATACATGTCTCTCTCATCAAATCACATACCTATCCACAATCGACAAGCTCTCCAAAACATACGTCAAACTCTCCCCCAGATCATGACTATCCTTCAACTCAATCGCATTATCCAGTACCAAATCTACCTCCACATTCAGCTTATCACCAGCATGATACGCCTGCACGCTTGTAATCTGCTTGATACTCTTCGCAAACCGCATCACCAAGTACAATATCACATTTCTCTGCTCCGGGGACGCCGCAGCTCCAGTGAGATTCTTTATATGCCCATGAGAAATCCGTGACCACTGGAAAACCACGTAAAGCGACAACACGAAACCGCCGAGTGGATCGAGCCACCAGGTATCCGTGAAAGCGCCTACCAGTGGGAAGATGACAGAAAAGAAGTTGAAGATGACGTCGGTGATGGCGTCTTCAGCTAGTGCCTGTACGGAGGAGTTTTTAATGAGACGACACCAGAGCCAGCAGGCGCCTTTGATGACGACTGTGCTGGCCATGATGCCGATTGCGACGGGGGTGAGGCGGATTACGACATGGGAGGGCCCGAGGAGACGTTGGATGGCTTCGAGGCCGACTTGGACGAATGATGTTATCATGATCACGGCGAAGACGAGGATTCCGAGAGGCTCAAGTCGGGCCCGTCCGATGGGGTCTGGAGAGACGTTAGTGTTATCTCTCCTCGAATGGTAATCGGACTTACAAGCATGCTGATCGCTCCGTTCCACTAATCTAAGGTTTGTTAGAAAACATACTCATCAACAATGGAGATACTGACCGTGTTGTTGTTGCCACGATTATTGTTGACAGGAAGTCAAGGATTCCTACACACCGCAATGAGCCAGTTCTCAACCCTCACATACGGGTGTCACATACCATCGACGAGGGATGCCAATACCGACAACGAATTCGTGAGCAAGGCAACCATAAGCTTTGCAACCAGCAGAATCCCGTTGGCTATAAAGTTTATCCAAATTGCAATTGTCCTGTGAAATTAATGAGCATCGTGGAGCCGACATTGATGGGCTTGGGAACAAACACTATGCGAGCCTTGTCTTCAGGTGTCCCACCGTCTCCGCCTCCATATGGTAGTAATGGGGACTCCTCATCTGCAACCTTGTATATGGCGCTGGGACGTTTCCGTTGTGGTGGGGGTACAGTAACGGCATTCAAGGCATCTAACAAAGAGTCCTCTGACCCGTGCCTGTTTCCGTAGAAGAATGGGCGGTTGAGGGGTTGATTTTCATCGACAGAGGGCAACTGATATTTCTTAGCGCATGCGAGTGAATCCACCATGTTATATACGCACATCCTCATGGTCGTCATGATATGTTTTCAGCAAATCACGCGGCAGTGTTGAGTCCAGCAGTTTGTCAATATAGATGTAATGCTCCACAAGGCGATTGTTGTGCTCATAGTATTCACGACTGCAAGCTTAGTGTCAGCTCCCGCTAGCCTGGCGCTATTCACGTACACACTGACATGGGTTTCATCATCTTCCGGAGCTCCTCTGGAGACTTGATGTACTGCTGCCATTCATAACGGGGATTGGTGTTCCCAATTAACCGCATGTAACGCATGTTTGGATAGTCCAAAATTGAAGGGTCGGGGCGCGAAGGATCATGATAGCGGAAGGCGTCCGTGGAAGATCTCCGAGCTATTAGGAGTCCGGCCAGGTGTGACCGTGACAGCATAACATCGGTATCTTGGAGCGGCAGGAAGCCGGTACTGCGATGCGCATTTCCGAATCGGGCGGGGAGGCTCGGGGAGGGCGGATCGCTGGCCATTAAGGAGTCGCAAGGGACGCGACGGAGGGTCGGAGGGTCGGGCGGTCAGGCTGCTGAATGGTGCTGGATTGGATGGGATGAAGAATTTGACGAAGGTTTAGGACGACTGGCGCTCAGGCAAGGAAACGATCAAGCATTTCGCGCAGGGCGAACTAGAGCAGTGACGCGGGCGATCCCGCGTGTCTAGTTAGCATGAGCGCCATGTGGGTCTGACGTCAACCGACAGTTCGGCTGGGCATGGAGATACGAGTACATACGAGTATGAAGAAGAAGAAAAAGAACTTGAACTTGATTGGAGTATAACACCCACAAACTAGCTATCCACACGCTTAATGCATCAGGGTGTTGCTACCAAAGACCAAAAAACCCTCAAAGCCTATTCCCCACAGCTCCCCGCAGGGGGTGTTGCCATCTTGTACTCTCTCCCTCTCTACTCCTGCGCCCCTCTCATATGCCGTCTGACGAGCTCCACCAGCTCAGCCCTTGATGATATGTCCACTGGCTCGAGATCTCGCTGTGGCACATTATTTAGATACTATAAATCACCAGGATGGAAGCATTCCCATACTCTCCTCAGCCATTCGCGCAGCTCAAACGTGCTCCAAGTCTCAGGGTCGTCTACCATCATCAGCTCTTCATGCCTCAGCTAGCGGATTCAAGTTTTCACCTCCAGTGGGCTCCGCAATAGGAGGGAATATCGGTGTGTCAGTGAATATGGCCAGCATGGAAGCGGCGGTGATGATGCCCGCAAAAGCTATGATGAACACCTGTGGTTAGCTCTCGTGAGCTTGCGGTTACCATGAGAGAAGGCGCACGAACCGAGGATAGCATTCTGGGGATATGTTAGCAGGAGGCAATCTTTGAAAGGAAGGGGAACGGGCCTTGGGGTTTGTCAAGCGGCCCCAGAGATTCGGTGCCATGTTGTCTTCGAGTGGTGTTTCGCAAAAATGTTGGTTGGATGAAAGGACGATGGATGGGTGATGTGGCGCATGACGTGGCACAGCCTTGATCAGCTGGTGTCACTCGAGTCCGTCTGAAATGTGACTTGCTCTAATTTGCTTGAGTTGAACGTTGTCAAAGTAGCTGCCCCGCCATCGACACAAATCCTTCATTCAGGTAAAGTCACTATTCCCCAAAACTCTTGGTAACGAGATCTCTTCATCAGGTTCCACCGTGCTGTAAAGTCATCAAGCGTGAATCTCAATTCAACACTTGGCCTTGTGGTGGGAAGACGCTCTTTGGGTCATTGAGGCGAATGCGTATAGTAGCTGACTTGGAATCTTATCACAACAATGCTTTCTGCAAGTCAACTAAGCAAAACGAAGCCCGTCAGCTCACCGAATTGATCACCAGAATCAGGGTCTTTCAATCCAAGTTCATTGAATGCGCAGCTCACTACTGCTAGCCACTGCGCATGATATAAACAGTCACGGTGGCTTGGCTTCCATTGTTACACACACACACATTCCTGAGTTGGCGATGCTCCACCTTGGTGCTGGACGAATTAACGAAGAATTCGACCCGACCGCCGAACCCCACGTACACGTCCTACGCTCCGTTGACCGACTAACCGGTACGCTCGAATCCCTCGAATAACGAATTTCCCGACCCTTCTGACGCCGTTATAGACACCATGCCCAAGCAGGTTCACGACATCAAGCAGTTCATTGAGCTTTGCAGGCGCAAGGATGCCAAGGGTACGACTATTCCGCGTTCTTTGGAGATTGGGAGGAGGATTATTGAATATGAGGGAAATATACTGACATTTTGACATAGCTGCCCGCATAAAGGTCCGTCCACCGTCGTTATTCCCCCCAAATCCGCAGCGCGCACGATGCTTTTGAGACGATTCTAATTCCGCTGTAGAAGTCGACCAAGGGCTCGAGCCAGGTTAAGTTCAAGGTCCGCTGCCACAGGCACCTGTACACTCTCGTCCTTAAGGACACCGACAAGGCCGAGAAGCTCAAGCAGTCCCTTCCTCCCGGTAAGCCTCCGCCCCACGACACCATGCGACTACGTCAGCGGATTGAAACGTATCCTAACGGGACCCTTAGGACTCGACATCACCGATGTCCCGGCTGGCAAGAAATAAATGTGCGGCTTAGCGGGAGGACTGTTGGACTTGGGGAAGTGATTTGGGGATTCGGGAGTACTACACGGCGCAATTTCCTGTACAAGAGGTGTTCGGATTGGTTTTCAAATGGCGGGTCGTATGATTTCGGGATTCTTCATATTTGTTCTCATGCCGATAGGAAACTGCCCCTCTGTCACAAACCACCCGCGTTTCATCTATTCCGAGTTGGAATCCGTGACGCATTCTTGGATCATGGAGCAAGCGCCCGAAAATCTCCCCTGGTAGATCGAACACGCGTAACCATTGATGCTGGATTCTTGCCAAGCTGCGTAATGCTCATACTCGTACGACGGCCGGTATTGCGATGTGCAACTATTTGGATGAATTAAATTCCAGCCTTGAAGCAGAAGGTCGTCATCAACACATGGTTTGTTTTGATCCCCGTGCCTGGTCTGCCATCATCATCACAAGCTGGCGTTGACCTCCTCCCCTCCTTCTCCCACCCAGCTCGACCACCCCCGCACCTCCGACATAGCATCTGCCCTGCTTCATCCATCTTGCGAATGGATGTTCGCTCGACTAGCGACGGTTAACCGTTGAAGTGTCTCGGATGCGCCTAGCTCTCTTCCACACCTGTGCTCTACTGTACCTCATCTCGCATCATGGGCCATCGCCAGTCAGTTCCCTGTGTCATTGACGACGAAGTTACTCAACGGGCCACGGAAACTACCCGAACGATAGTGAAATCCTCAAAACCAAAGCGACAGAACAAGCTCCAAAAGCCTCCTGGGCCCGGAGACCATCCCATCTCTGGCAAAGCCCGCCGCCTTTCAACCCTCGACTTTAGATCGAAACCAGCTCTCGACAATAACAGCTCGCTCGCCTCTCTGGCATCATCGACTGCCCCCCTACCAGCCGCAGCTCCTCTTCCAACACCTCCAAATTCCCGGAAGAGCCCAAATGTCTCTGGCCAGATATCTCGGCGACCGACCATAAAATCATCATGCGTCGCTGCTGAGGATGGATCCGATGAGCTATCATCAACAGCTCCAGCAGATGACCCTGTCTCGTTGCTCCGCCGAAGATCACTTCTGAATGCTGCTCCTCCTGCTACCGCTACTCGCCGCTCTGAACCGCTGAGAAGTCGCCGGAATACGCTGCCCGCGCAGCCCTTGGATCGAGTCGTGGAGATAGATATTCAACGATCCAATACGCCGTCAGCTATATCGGTCATTGGGGCGTTCAAGCGGGGCTCGTTGAGGATTACGAATGGCTGTGCGTCGCCGGCGCCTTCATCAGCTCCAACTTCCCCCGCCATGAAACCTGTTACTGTGCGGCGAAGTATGGATTCAATTGTGTGTCAGGGGCCCAGGAATTCGTGGGAGGCTACTCAGACGACGATACAAGTGATGGTTCAAGACCCAGATACTGGCGAGTTGAGACCTGAGGAATACGTACACGAGCAGATCAGCACGTTGGAGAAGCCGATTCTTCCCGCTCCAGATCCCGCTGCCGTCACGACTACACAGAATCCAAAATATCATAAACATATGTCCAGCGCTCCCATCAATTCGCACAATCATAACAGCCAGGACAATGCCGCCTCGCATCCTTTCACAATTCGTCATGTTCATGACGAGACATTCGACATCCTTGAAGGCCGGACTCGTGTTCCCACTTGCACTGTTCAATATTCCGATTCTACCTTCAAACCTTATGCACCAGAATCCATACCATCAGATTATCCCCTAAAACTATTTCCTGAAAAGAGCAATTTCCATAAACCCAATCAATCCTTCCCACGTTACGATGGCCCTCCAGAACATATCTATACCTTCGAAGAAAGCGTCGTCACACGTCGAGAGATCCCCTACCCAGTCCCAGTGGATGGTGAAGGGGAGAGGAACTATTCTTCCCACAATGTAGTTCACGCAGATTACATTGTATCGTCCCGAAGATTGACGTTGCGTAGCTCGCGAGACCGGTCATTGAAGCAATCGCATTCAGTCTCGCACCTACCCGTTGTCAACGGGATTGACTGTTCCGGGTCATTTCAACTACAGACACCTACTCCTCCTGTCATGCAGTTTGTACAGATGCAGAATCTGCCTCCGAACAGCAGGATAACTGGCCAGGAGTACTACCAGCGATTTTCACGGCGACGCTCCCAGATGAAGTCGAGAGAATCTATGAATGGCGTACACACATGAGACGACAGACGATCATATATTTTCTTATCTTCCATCAGTGAGAACTTTCTCCATTTATGAAGGTAGAATGTGGTCTGTTTTCCTTGGGATTTTTTTTTTCCTATTTTGACTTCTTTTTTCATTTCTTTCCTATGTCGGCATCTCTACTTTTCTGGAACCGGTTTGGTATTGCATAATCATGGAACGGTAACGGTTGAACGGCGCTATAATTTCGGGTTCGTCTTTCTCTGCATCTGGGTTTTTGCTGTGATGTTATGTGAGGTGTTGATCGGCTGTTGTCGAGATATTTCTGTGTAGCAGAACAGATTTTTGGTCCTTAAGCATGCCTATCAAATCGATCTTGGACTGATTCGTCTGAACGTGGTGCAGGCCGGAATCATGGAGGGAGTTAATTGTGAGGTTCCGCAAAGACCGCAACACGTCATGAGCAAGAAATAAAACAGGCATGTGGCATATATCCACTACTAATCGTAAATATAAAGCAAGCACCACCAGGACCTGGCGGACAGTCATTATTTCCAGGGCAACCACCTACACAGCACCGGCGAATGCATCGGATTCGGAGATAGGTCTGGGCACAATCTGGGTTATGGTACGGTTGGATGGGTGGATCGGGCTGATGGAGACGCCGGCAGACGTTCAGGTTCTCGACGCCCGTCCGGGAGCTTCTAGACCTCCGCAGACGTCGCATGGCAATGCACAACAACAAACAGCTTCTTCTCGCCGCCCCGCCGCGGGCGTTGTCGAACACACGGGACGATATCGTAGGCTGAGGTCCCCCTCGCCAGGCCGCCGGCACATCGTCTCTCTCTCCCCAGCCGTTTCATGATATTGGCGGGTAGCCCTGCTCGGGCCTCAACCCTCCGATCAGCCAATGCCCGTTGCAGCGACCACGCACAACCCGGTTTTCTGATTCCCATGTTGCCCATCATCACAATCTGTTAAATTCCCACCATCGCCGTCTCTCCATCGTTCTCCGCCTTCACGCGCGCCCTGTTCGTTCTACTACCGTCTCCGCCGTTACACCGCCTTTACCTCCACGTTCCGAAGACCATTCAGTCTTCTGGGAGCGTCCAGGTGAGTGGATCCGGGTCAGGGCTCGCTGGTCCCTGCTGATCGATTCGCAGCAACAATGCGGAACCCCTTTCAGCTCCAGTCTGGTAACGAAGACCAGCCATCCAGTTTACGGCATTACGCAGCCAATCCAGGGTACCTCAAGTCAGCCCTGAACGTCAGTTTTCCCCCCATCAACTTGGAGAACGCTGTTATGTCCTCCGAGTGATCCCGAATGCAACAATCACGGTGGGTGAGAGAGCGATGAAGCAAGCAAGCGAGAGACAGGAACCGGTGCAAGAGAGAGAGGTGTTCGTGCGCTGCTGGCAGTGGGCCCTAGGACTGGCTGGTGGGACGCGAGAATTCGCAGCTGGCGCGCAAAAGTAAAGTTTTTTTGGGGGTTGACCACTGCTGACATGCCGTAGGCGACGTGCGACTTGCGGACCGCAGACGGTGATGAGGATTCGGGCCCCCCGGGTAACTACCGAAGGAAGGTGGTGAGGAATGGTGGTGATGCAGGGGGTTTCGGGGGGGGGGGGGGGGTCAACGGCGGCATTCGGCCAGTGAGAAGAAACATCCGTTATCCGGTGTTCTCTCATGCCCATACCCGTGTTCGCGGGGCTCTCCACCTTGGCAGGGATCGCGACGGTCACACTCGACATCTCACCGACGTCACTGAGCATTAGCACCATGTGCTTCAATGTTGCTTGGAAACAAGATTTAAGAAAGCGACGAAGAAAGCAGCAGCGCCCAGCAGTCCTGTCTGTCCCCGCCTGCCCCCGAGGCCAGAAACACACGCAGCAGCTGTGGGCCGGGGTCTGCGCATGCCTGTGATAGATGCTCGGGACCCACGGGATGCCGGGAGAGGGGGTGGGAAGAGAGGAGCCTGCGGGCCTGGCTGTTGGGTCGACACACCGCTCGGGAAAAGCTTCTGGGACTCCGGATTTGGGCTGGGAGTCGGCTGTGACTGGCTCAGGACTGTGGCCATGCAGCTCAGGCCATGGTGGTGGGACTGGGGGGTGTAATGTGTGTGGAGGTGGTGGTGGTGGTGGACGGTGGGACAGGCGGGCACGGGGGGGTGGGGGGGTGGTATGGTGGGCATACGTGGAGGGCCAGACGTCATGGACAGACGAGGGCAATTGTTGGGCCTGTTTCCCCCCGTGTCGCTGAGGGCCATCGCCTCTGTCTGTCGCTCCCTCTTACTGTGTCCGCGATGGAGCAGCGGCGCAGTAGCCAGCAGCAACAGTCAGTACCTAGCCAGGGTAGCAGCAGCATCATCATCATCGCCGCCATCATCATCATCATCACTAGCAGTGGTGGGTGTGAGAATGCTGCTCTGGCGACCAGTGAGGGGGACTGGTGTTGGTGGGCTGTTTGCGACGCCAGGCCAAGAGAGACGTGGACGTCCCCCTCCTCGCGAACTACCGCTTGCAGTAAGATGCGGGCGTGCCGCTTGATGTCCGGGCTTTTCTCTTTTCTTCCAGCCAGTTCTCAAAAGGGTGTGGAG
>ML220132.1:29522-352093 GCA_004786065.1 Ascodesmis nigricans
GAGGAGGAGGAGGAGGAGGAGGGAGAAGCAGGTGGTGGTCAGGTCTGGGATTCTCCGAGAAGGTCCTGTTGGTTGGCTGGCTGAAGGGATCCGACGGAGCAGGCGCTGCCCCCCCTCTGCTGGCTGGCTCACCTCACTCTCCATTGGGCTTGCTGGAGGAGGAGGAGGAGGAGGAGGAGGAGGAGGAGGAGGATGAGGGATGATCGATTGACATCCCTCGTCGTCCTCCCTTCCCTTCCCTTCCCTTCCCTTCCCTAGGCGGAGACTGCAATCGGATGCATCCCGCCCGCACATCAGAAACCCCCCCCGGCATTCTCCCGGGCTCCCTGGGCGTCCGTTAGTTACGGCTGCTCCAACGTGTGGCCCACCACTAGCTCCATAGCCCTCGTCCTCCTCCTCCACCAACCACCACCCAGCCCACTCGCTCACTCACTGGCCAACCCAGCCGCTGGCTCCCGCTGGCTGTAACTGGGCATCCCTCACTGGTTCTCACTGGCCCTCACTGGCTCTCACTGGAGAACCAGCAAGCAGCCAGCCCTCGCCCTCACCAGCTGGCCCTCGTGTCCTGGCTCGCACACCGGCGATCACTTGCTCTCCAAGATCCTCTACGATTCTACTGCGAACCTCCGATCGCTTGTCGTCGGTACACCAGGCGGACGTGTGTTTCTGCTCAGTTCTCTTCTGCCTCTTCCATACCAGCATCAAAAAGAAAAAAAAAAAAAAGTTTCTCTCAAAGCACGGCGCCGGTAAGGGACCCCATATCATTCTTCTCACTCAAAGTGTCCACACACACACACCACACCACATAAGCTCCAACCCCCTCCGCCCCCCTCCGCCTCCCTCCGCCTCTGCTAATCACGACTGATGCTAGAAGGCGCCGCCAGTCTCCTCCTTGCCGCTCTCAGCATCATCTGCTTACCTACTCTGGATTTTTTTCCGGCGCTGTCTCTGCCGTTATTTCAGCAGCCAGATTGACTGTCGAAGGTATTCAGATCTGCAACTACAGAGTGAACAGCCTCGTTCTCTCCCACATTCACGTTCGCCCTCCACTCCTGCAACTCGATCGCCAGCCCTTCCTGTCCTTGCCCACACCCCCCCTCCCTCCCCCCACTCTCTCCTTCCCACGCACACACACACACACACACCCTTCCCAGACTCGCCTAAGCCCGCTCCCGTCGTCTTTGGCAAACCAGTCTTCCGTGGATCCGCGAGCCGGCTTCTCTGCACATTGTCTATAGGTACCTGAGCAAAACACCCTGGCGCGTCGACGAAACAAGAGCACCGGCCGAAGGTGATGACAACAATTTTTCGCCGTCAACTACAGCATCAATACACTCAGCAAGCATCCAACTGAACAGCAATCTATCTGACGAAACACTCGCCCATTGGATTATTTTGCGCATCTCCGGCCTTTTCACAGAAAAAAAGGCCGCGAGCTGGATTCGAAACGGACTTGTTATCAAGGAGTTGAGGAGTGTGTTCTGCGTGGATGTCCGAATTGGCAGAGGTTCTGGAAAGGCTAGGTCTCTCGCAGTACCTAGCGAGATTACAGGATGAAGGATTCGATAGATGGGAGACCGTCCTTGATATCACGGAGCAGGATTTGTGCGTACCGATGTTTTATCCAGTTTCTTGTTCGTTTGTTGACTTTGTTGTTAGAGCTGCACTCAACTTCAAACTTGGCCATCGTAGGGTATGTCGTCGTCATAATGCGCATGGGCCCCATGCGGCGCTCACACCCAGTATATTCTAACGACGCTACAGATTTTACAGAGAGAAATCGCCAGTGCTCGCGGGATTGATTCAACACATCCACTCACGCCGAACCAGTTTGCTCCAATTGACGATGGCGATGGCGAGGAAAAAGGGCATCACCACAAAGTGGCAAAGTCAGATCAAGTAAAGGGATCGACGCCGACGGGGAAACGGAAATACAGGCGACATCCGAAGGTCGGTGGTGACACGTCTGTGGACGTCTCGGACATTCACTGACATTGTGGCCAGACAGACGAAAATGCACCAGAAAAACCTCCTTCGGCATACGTCATGTTTGCTAACAGTGAGTGATATCTGGCGAATCATGTGAGGATGTGCTGACTGTTGTCAAGGTGTGCGAGATGAGCTCAAGGGCCAGAACCTGTCGTTTACTGACATTGCAAAACTCGTTGGCGAGCGGTGGAAGGTATTACCGCCCGAGGATAAGGAGTCGTACGAAATCAGGGCCTCGGTGGCAAAGGACAAGTACAATTTAGAGTTTGAAGAGTACAAGAAGACGGACAAGTATCAGGAATACATGCGGTATCTGGCCGACTTCAAGGCAAAGGCGAACAAGGACAACAAGACGGATCAGTCGGCAGGTCGGTCAACCCTACTCTCTCCTTCTCACAATGGAATCAGTCCTCTAACGTGGGTAGTGAAGATCAACCCGACGTAACAAAGCGTCCCAGACTGGACAGCATCCCAAGCGGAACAGTAAGCACCCCGAGCACAGTGAGCACAGGAACTGGGTCGGGTAGTGGAGCTACATCTCATCGTCCTTCCGTCGCCGGAAGTAATCCACCACCGTCGCCTCGACAGCCTGGGACAGCAGCGCTACCCATTGCCACCACTCATCCAGGAGCAGCAGTGTCTTCTCCAATCTCCCCAACTAGCTCCACTGTAGCTATGGATTTTGCCAATCCCCAAGAACCCCCTCTACGACAGGATCACCATGAATACTTTACTCGCATTCACCCGACTACCCACAGCCCCCACATCCAACAACAATCCTCCTACATGCGGCATCAACCCGGCCCCCCTCTCTCCCACTCCTCCGCCCGCACCCCCATCGTTTTGCCAACACCCAACGTGCGCCGCAACACCGGCGAATCATTCTCGCCCTTACTCCTCTCCTCCGCTCCACCATCAACCCCAATGAGCCCCTCAGTAATAGGCCTGGACGACGGTGATCGCTCCCACCGCTCCCTACCGCCGTTACCGACACCAGGATATTTCGACCGCGGAATGCAGTATCAACAGCCGCCACCACAGTCGCCGAGATATTCTAACCAACTTCCCGATCCGAGGTATTCGCCGTCGTCGTCGAGGATGTCGACGGGGTCGACGTCAAACTCGTCGTCGCAGCCGAGGTATGGGCATCATGGCCATCGGAGGCCAGATTGAGGATTCCTTTGTTGTGAACTCTCTGAGTAGTTTCGCACCCAGGACGTGGCTATACATGAGGAGCACTAGTCCAGTCCACTCCATGGAAAATGGCGCGGCGAGTCGTAGACCAACCAACTCGGGAAGCCCGCTTCAACAAACAGCAACATCTCCACCCGAATTGATGGATGTATAACTGGATATTCGAACCTCCCTCCCGATATTTTCGTCTGTACAATATTCTGCTTCCTGATTATTGTCTCATTTTTCGGTTCTCTCATTTTTTTTTTTTTGGCTCAGTCGGCGTAATTACTAGTTGGTGTACATAGACCTTATTTGGCGCTTGTTCCGCTGCATACATTCGTTTCGTGTTTGTTTTTTGGGACTACATTTTGTTCCTGGACTTTATTAGATATGGTTTATTTTAGTAAAAAAACGTTTTTTTGGGGAGTAAAAGTTGTGTTGAGTTGCGCCGAATTAGGCTGGATTACGTGTGTACGTGAATGTATGCTGTGTATGTTGTGTATGCCGTGTGTGCCATCTGTGGGGTATCGAATATCCATGATGTGATAAGAAGTGATGCTGATTGGTACAACCCATAGTTGCTCTCGCGCTCACCCAACTAGCACCGCACCTTCACCTTCACCTCCATAATTGTCTTCGTCATCATCGTCGTCAACAGGAACGCGTTTCCGTGACTTCGCACTCTCATCGTCTGAGGATTCGCTGGAAAACGGATCATCGAATTCCTCGAGAACCTTGTACCCGGATTCGCCAATGGATTCTTTGCCTTGCTCTTCGAGGAGGATCGCTATGCCGCCCGTTATCAGCCCAATCCACACCTCCCCATGGCGCCCAGAGAGAGACTGAAGAAAGAGGCTACAAGACATACCCAAACACATCAACGCACTCTCATCAAACGCGCCCAGCATCATCTCCTCCTGCCCCTCCGCCCAATAATGGTCTGCGGCGACGGTATGCAGCGCCGTCATGATCCCCGCATCTGGCATTATTTTCGGGATTTTACTGTCTCGCTGGTGGGTTTCCGCGCGGTGTTTGCGTTTTTTCGATCGTGCCTCCTCCTCCTCCTCCTGTCTGGCCTCCCTCTTCCCCCCATCTTCCCCCTTCCCCTGATCAGATTCCGAGACCAACGCTCCCAATTCCTCGTCATCAACACAACACCACCGCTCCCACCCCCTCGGCATCCGCGTGCGTCGATCCAGAACCTGGCTTATGGACTGCGCGCGCGTTGAGCCACGGATCCTGACTTCGCCGTTGGGGGTGACTGTGCTCGGGTAGATGAATCCGCCTCTTTCGACACGGCCGGAGAGGATGTCCCAGGCTGTGATGCGGGTGGGGAGGGTGCGGCGGAAGTGGGTGGGAGGCATTGTGGGTGGTCGTTGGGAGGGGGAGATCGAGGCGGCGGAGGTGGAGGAGATCGTGGGTGTTAGGTAGATAGGTAGGGGGAGAAACGGCGGAGGTGGTTGGTCGGCGGTCGTGATGGGGGGCTGAGGGGAGTGTGGTGATGTGAAGTGAAGCGGTGGTGGCTAAAAATACCAGCACCTTGGAAGTTGGAAATCGTTGTGACAGGATGCATGCTTATGTAATATCAGGAATTAGGGTAGATATAAATCACGTGCTCCCGTGACCTGCAACGCCAAAATAATTTCTTGAGATCTTGTGGCTGTACGAGTACCTATCGCATCTTACTACGGCGTAATTCAGCCCAACCTTAACCAATCCTCGACAAACCTCTCTTTCGCACCTTCGCCTTCCTCCTCGACCTCCGACGCCGCCGCTTTCCATACCCGCGAAATCCCCAACCAACCACAACACCACCAATCGCAACTTCACCACCTACCACCCTCTCTTTCAACTTTCCTCCCGTCCTCCCGGCGAGCGTCCACCAAAATGAGCACAACCACCCTCCCCCCTCCCTCCCGCTTCCTCTCCTCGCAAACCGCCTCCCTCACCGAATCTCACTCCTTCCTCACAACCTTTATCAGCACGATCGAGTCCAGTCCCAACACCGACCTCGTTCTCGCCGACCAGCGCCGCATCGCGCAGGCCCTCGAGGGCGTTTATGTGCCTCCGGCTGAGGTGAAACCTGATAATGCGCCCGAGGAGGAGGATGTTGTGATGGGTGGTATGGAGGAAGAGCAGGGAGAGGAGGATGGAGGTGAGGATGGTAATGCGGAAGGCGAGGGAAAGACGGTGGATAAGGCCAAGAGAAAGGCGGAGAAGAAGAAGAGGATGGCGGAGGAGAAGAGGAGGAGGGCCGAGGAGAGGGAGAAGGCGAAGGCGGCGGAGGAGGAAGAGGCATGAGTTGGGTGGGGAGGAGCACGGATTACTTTGGAGAAGGGAGGTGGATGTCGATGGGGTCAAATACGCGAGGGATGGGTAGATTGACGGATAGATTGATGGCTACACTTTTCTGCGGTTTCGTTCTTGTTTTTATTGCTCAAATGCACTGCAAAATACCATTCACATCCTCCCCGCCTCCCCAATAACATGCGCCCACTTTACTCAACTTTACCACCCTTCCACCCAATCGCACGCAGCCGCTCCGGGAGAATCGGATGCGTGTAATGATAGCACGAGTAAACCCAATCCGCATCCATCGTCGCCAGGTTCTGGACCTGGAGTTTAATCAAGCTCTTTGCCAGATCATCTGAGTATCCGTGCTTGACGGCGAATGCGTCTGCCTCGTATTCAAATTTCCGGGAAATGGTGTTCATGCCGAGCCGCAAAAAGTTGTCGAGCGGCGTGAGAATGTCGCTGAAGAGGAGGAAGCCAATTAGGATTGGTTGCTGTCCGTAGAAGCCGAAGGATTGGAAGAGGGACTGGTTGTTGACAAAGGCGGAGAAGAGGGCAAAAATCCAGAAGGTGTGGAACTGGATGGGTTAGCCGAGGACGAGGATGCTGCGGGGGAAGGAGTGTACCTGACTCATTCCAAAGAGCTGTGTCGTGTGCCCTTCTTTCCAGTGCCCGAGTTCATGGCAAAGGACGGCAACTACTTCAGGGGTGTCGCTTTTCTCAATCAGGGTATCATAGATGACAATGTGCTTGCTCCATGGGAGACCGTAAAAGTAGGCATTGCTGTGGGCGCTGCGCTTGGATCCATCAATGACGTAGAGATGCTTGAGAGGGAACTTGAGCTTTCCGGCCAGCGCCTCAACCTCTTCCCGCAGCTTTCCAGGCTCCAAGGGTGTAAGCTTGTTGAACATGGGGAGGATCGCAATCGGGTAGACGGTGATCATGAAGGCCTGGACAAAGAGGACAAAGAGCCATGCATAGTAGAAGAAGTTGAGACCAAAGTACTGGACAATCTTGAGGAATCCGGCGAGAATCGGGGAACCAATTGCAGTGGTCAGGAACTGAGTCTTGAGAAAATCGACGACGAACTGGACGAGCGTTAGCTTGGCCTTCAAATGGGCACAGCTCTGCTAACCAGCTTCTTGGTCTGCTTGTTGAATCCAAACTTCTCCTCGAGCACAAACGCCTTATAGTAAGACAACGGGAGGCTGATGAGATTGGTCGCAAGAGTAAAGGCCGTGAAAAAGACAATCGACTGGGAGATTTCTCCCGAGAACCGGAGGGGGGCATAGAGGGCGATCAGATGGCCGGCGAATCCCCAGAGCTTGGGGAGCAAGTCAAAGTGGATAGTAGAAATGTTGGTAACCTGGTTGAAGATGGAGTTGAAGAAGCCGAAGGTGGATTTGGCGCGACCGTAAGCCTAAAGATGTGAGCTTTGAGAGCTTCGGATGGGCTGATTGCCGCACCTGAGCCTTGTCGTAGTCCTCCTGGGACACGACTCCCTCAAGCGTCTTGGGGATTTTGGTTTCGCAGAGCTTTTTGTGCTGGCGCGACGAAATGTAGGACTCAAGGAAGAACTGGCCAACGCTGAAGCCGATGATGACGGTTTTCCATGGAAAGAGCGGACGGTCGAGGAGCTCCGCTAGTTGCGTGAGCACCCCCATGATGATTGATGATGGTGGAGAAGAGGGATGATGAGGTCTCAAGCAGTTTTAGCGGGAGTGAGTTAACCTTACTCTGTCCTCAAAGAATCGTGGCTCGGCTGTGGCGGTGCACCACTAGCTAGAAATCGGCCCAGCATCAGTCCGTTCTTGCCTGTCCGGCGCACTCCATCGAGCTCTGGAAAGCTTCAGAACACCCGGTGCTCCTCTACAACCTCGTCTGTTAAAGATTGATTGTCTTGAAATCAGCGCAATGGTACTCTACTGCTCTCTCCCTATCCAATCCTCGTCATCGCTAACATCTCCCCCAGGCCGCCCCAAAAGAACAAGCTCATGTCAAGGCTGCCGCTCGAGGTCCGCCCAACGTCTCCGCAACCTGGCCTCCATGATCCTGACGTCCTTCAGCCGCCAAACAGTTCGTCGATACCTACTACGAGTCCCTTAACCGCGACCGAAAGTCACTCCACGAGTTCTACGCCGATGACGCCAACATTGGCTGGAACGGCAACGCCCTTGTTGGCGGGCAGCAGTTCGCCAGCTTTTTCGAGCCCATGCCAAAGGCATTCTACGATGTGCAGAGCTACGATGCTCATCCGATGGGCACCAACGAAGACGGGACAACGAACGTGCTGCTTCTGGTATCCGGCGCCGTGAAATATGGAGAGTCAAACGCTAAGCCGAGAGCATTCAGCGATACCTTTGTGCTGAAGCCTGCGGGGCCTGCCAAATACCACGTCTCCTCGCAGGGATTTCGGTTGGTCTCACCTTGATGAGGGTAGCAATCTGAGTTTGGGTTCAGCGATAGAGTTTTTTAAATGTATATCTGGCGTTCGGTGTAATAAAGTTTTTGTTTTTCGGAGCAATGCACATCCGGTCCGAAGTAAACTCTGGGGTCATGATGGTGCCTAGCCGGGTCCGGACGGAGTATTTCACTTCAATATCGTCATCCAAACTGTAGAAAAAGCCCACTCCACGTGCAAGCCTCTTAAAAAAAGCCGAGGGACCGTTGTGGATCTTCAGACGTTACGGCCTCAAGGTTCGCCATGGGGTTTATGTGTGTTTGTTCAGCCCTCCGGAGTCCCGTGTCATGTATGCTATCACACGGCGCAGAACAAGCTCCCCACCAACCCAGAACATCCTTCAAACTCCTCCTCCAACCCTGCTCAAACACCACCCCTCCCTCAAAACTCCTCCATCTCCGAGACCTCGTTCACCTCACACCGCCGCCCTCCGGAACACCATGGATTCCGCCACATGGGACCAAATACTCGACCGCTCGCCAAACGCCGCTGCAGGAGCTCATCCAGGCGGAGCTGTTCGTCATGGCCGACCTCGACAAGTGCTCCGGATGACCACCTCATTACTCTACTTCTTCTGCGGAGTCGTTCTGTAGGTTTCTTCATGTCCCCGTGTGTGTTCTCCACTGACTCCGGCCGTAACCAGAATCCTCACAACCCAGGTATCTACTCCGACACATCCATGACATCCTCAACTGGAGCGCTGAACCTAGGGCTGAAAGCTAAGCTATGAAATGGGATGCAGGTCATCGGATGTCCACTCTACTACATGAACCGCCCGCTGTATTATCGATACATGGCGCGGACAAAGGCGCATTTTGGGGTGCTGATAACAACAGTCACCCAATGGTGGTCGCCTACAGTCATCCGCGTCACCGGAGATCACACTGTGAGAGATCAGCTTCATAAAACCAAGGATGGTCGGGTAGAGTGCCGATTTCCGGAGCGGTTGGTGTTGATAGCAAACCACCAGGTGTGTTATCATGGCATGTCATGGTATTGAATGCTGATGGCTGTATGCTAGCTCTACTCAGACTGGCTCTACCTCTGGTGGGTGGCCTACACTGCTCGAATGCATGGCTACATCTACATTATCCTCAAAGAATCTTTGAAATATATACCCTTTCTTGGGCTCGGGATGCAATTCTACGGCTTCATCTTTATGGCACGGAAATGGGAGCAAGACAAACCACGCATGCAACACCGTCTGTCCAAACTCACCGCCAACCACGGAAAGAACCCAATGTGGCTTCTCATCTTCCCCGAGGGCACCAATCTCAGTCACAACGGCCGTGTCAACAGCAAGAAGTTTGCTGACAAACAAGGCTTCCCAGATTTGAAGCATCAGCTCTTGCCGCGGTCAACCGGTTTGCGATTTTGTTTGGAACAGCTAAAAGACACTGTCGAGTGGGTCTACGATTGCACCGTGGCGTATGAGGGAATTCGGTAAGCTTCACTCTTAATATCACAACATTCAGTTTCTAAAAATCCCAGTCGCGGCGAATATGGCCAAGATTACTTTACCCTCTACTCAACCTGCATCGAAGGCCGCCCTCCCAAATCCGTCAACCTTCACTGGCGCCGCTTCCACGTCTCCACAATACCTATCAGCGACGCCAAAGAATTCGATCTCTGGCTGCGCGCACGTTGGGTCGAGAAAGACGAACTCCTGGAGTACTACATGCAGCACAACCGATTCCCGGAAGACGATACTGAGGGCAGTGACCTAGCCACGGTAGCAGACGACAAGAATCTCCGGAAGCGCGTGAACAATGTGGTGGCGAAGAAGAATGTTGAGGGATCTTGGAAGGGTCCGATTGAGACGGAGGTTAGGCTGGCGGGGTATTTGGAGATTTTGGATAACTTTATCGTCGTGATGTATGTTTCCCCTTTTTCCCCAAATAATTACAAGGCTTGGAACACTGGCCTGACATCGTTTATCTAGCGCTACGTTCGTCGCGTATAAACTCGTCTACGCCGCTCTCTACCGCCTTCCATTCTTCTAAGAATAGTGGAGGTTGGTTGGTGCGTGGGCGGTGTTTGCCATACCCCAATAACGGTTGATGGGGAGAATGAAAGGGGTCAGTTTGGTGAGTTGGATTTTAACTATCGTCAAATAATGCATGGCGGCGTTTCATAGGGAACTTGTCTGGATTGTAGCGAAGCGTATTCCACACAGAGAGAGCGAAAGAGAGATTCGTGGGGATCTATGGATACAGGAGCATTGGGTCTTGGAAGGCGAAAGCATATACGCGTTTTTTGGGCTGGGTTGTGTTTTGGGTAACGTTATCTTGGTATTATGGTGTTATGGGGACCGGAATTTTTTGTTCTCAGTGTTCGTTTTTTCTTCGTTTTTCTTCGTTTTTCTTATGTTTTTTTGGGCATCTGGATTGGATATGTGCGAAGCTCATAACATACTTTTGAAGGCGAGAAGGCGAGGGGTTGGAGGAAGCATGATACGCCGATGGCTGAACAGTATGGGGCTGCTAGGCATTGAGGGTGATAATTGATGATCGTGCGAAGTGGGGAAGTCGGGGGGGTGGGAGGGATAGCAGGATAGGAGGGGAGAGGTTAGGAGCTTTCCACGTAGTTATATTACCGGATATGACATGAGTTTTGAAAATGAGTCCGGTTGTGAGTAAGTTCGGGATTTCGTCATCCGATATCACTGGTTACTCAACACTGACTCCAATACCAGGCGAGTTCGAGTGTAGTGTATGGTGTATTGTGCAATATTTGAGGATGCACAAAGGGATGGGAGGCGAGAGATATGCACGCTTACAATATAAAATAGAAACGGCTGTTCCTAAGACTGTCCCTATGACTGTTCCTATACTTGTCTTCCTTCTCCTCTTCCTTCTCTTCTTCCTACCCCTCTTCCTACTCCTATGCCTCCACCTATCCCCTCCTCCTCACACTTCTCCCCACCATACCTTCCTCCATCTCGTCTATCACTAATATAACCAGATCCCACGATTTCCACGTTTAAACATCTAAATTTCCCAGATTTACAGATTCCGAGTCGAAAGACATGTTTGCAACTCTTTCAAATTTAAAACTTCAACGACTACAAGACGGTATCCATCACTTCATCCCTCCATCTATCTGCTCGCGACGATATCGTAAAGTCAGCTTTGCAATCTAAATCCAAATCCTCATAGTTCAGAACCCAATCCGCAATCCCCATACTCCTCATCATTGCCCTCCTCATCCTCACCATGAAAAAAAAGTACAATGACATCACCTCGCCCCATCTCCCCACACACGCACGTATTACATCCATCCCCTTCCCCTTTCACCTACGCCACCGTACCTGCGTCTTCATGTTCCGTCCGTCTCGGCGCAGCGTCGAAAGTGCGGAACGCTGGATGAAAGTCCGGTATGGGGGTTACGACAATCCCATCTCCGGGGGGTTTGAATTCGATTCACGTATCACCAAGAAAAATGCCAGCAAGTGAAAGCACTGTCAGAAGCCAGATAAGGTAATAAAAGCAACTACACGTTCAATTCGATTGCGCGAGCAACAACAGCCACCGGTTTATCTATCCCATCATAAGCCGCCCAAAAAAAAAAAAAAAGCCATAACAAAAATTAGCCTCCGATCATCCAATCCTGTCCAATCCATCCCATCCCGTGTATAACCTTCAACCGGGGCCAAGAAAGCAATCCCAAAATTCCAAAAAGCCAACTCGAAAAAAAAAACATAACACACAAGCAAAACGATACATCCACTCTCTATCCAGCGAATTTTTTTGCGATAGATGTTTCTTTTTTTGTAACCGAAAAAAGCATGTAATCACCACTCAAAACAGGACTTCAACACATACGTAACCCCGAGTCAATGGGATGTAAAGCTCTCGGCCTACATGAGAAGGGCCTCCGCGCCTGGCTCACTGACGATGTAGTGAACAAGGTGCTCGTCGTGGAATCCGTTGAACTTGGATGCGGAACATTTGTTGTAGGCGCCCATGTCGGTAAAGTAGAGCCAATCACCGACTTCGAGGACATCCGGGAGGTTGGCGGAAGCGGAGATACAGTCGATGCCGTCGCAGGTGGGTCCCCAAATGGAGTAACGGATGAGGGAGGACGACTTGGTCGGAGCATTGAAGCAGTAGTTGTCGCCACGCTTGAGAACCTTCGGAACTGGGTGCTGGTGATCAAACAGGATGCCCGAAAAGTTTCCATAGACGCCATCGTTCAGATACAGCATGTAGGATGACTTGCCACCATTGAGGACATCACCAGGAACGGCGCGGCGGGCAATGACATGGGCGGCCAGGGTAAAGGCACCGACGACGTAGTATCTGCCGGGCTCCGCAATGACGCGCACTGAAGGCGGGAAGTGGAGGTTGATCGCCGGACCAAGGAGAGCGGCAATGGCCTCAAAGTTGTCATCCCCGTAGCCTCCACCAACATCCAAGAGGTGCATGTCGTAACCGACGGCGGCGGCAAGGTCGAAAACAGTACGGGCGTCGCGCACAGCAGTGACGAACGCGGTCGGGTCGGTCGATCCAGAACCGACGTGAAAGCTGCAGCCAATGACATTCAATTCGAGCTGCTTGGCCAATTCGAGAAGGGACAGAACAGTGTCCATGGGAGCACCAAACTTCAAGCTCAAGCGGCACAGCGCCTTCGAATCGTCGGTGGCGATGCGAAGGATGAGCTGGGCGTTCGGAAAGTGTCTCTTCACCTTGTAAAGCTCCTCGGCGTTATCAAAAGTCATCATTTGGACATTCTTCTCTGCAGCATAGCGGACGTATGAAGCCGTCTTGCACGGATTGGCGTAGATGATACGGCTAGGATCAACTCCCATGTCCAAGATTTGATTGATTTCGGCCTTGGAGGCGCAATCAAATCCGGTGCCGAGAGCAGCAAGGAGTTGGATCACCTTCGGGTCGCGGTTGCATTTGACAGCTAAGAGAAAAAAAAATTAGATTTTGAACGTGCATGAAAGGGATGCTGCGTACATACCATAGAACGGCTCAACTCGCGGAAGATGGACCTTCCAGCGCATGTGTTGGCGGTAGACCTCCCCAAGATCCGCCACAAAAAACGCGTCTTCACCCCCAGCGTCGCAAACATCATGATCAATCGACTCAATGTGATTCTCGAGAGCACGAAAAATTTGTTCCTGAGCAAGGCTCTTCGTGCATGCGTGGCTCTGGCTGAAGCGACGCTTGTGTGCGGACATCATGCCGGCAACGGGAGATGCAGGAACACACTGTAAGTCTTTGGTGAATCCCGACAGGTCCACAGACGGCCACTCTGCGGTCTCAGACGGGGTCATTGTAGTCGATGGGGAAGCGGAAGAAAAAAGTTTCGAGAAAGTTATCGAGTAGGTGTGTTAGGGAGGTCTATAACGGATCCCTGCGCTGAAGACCGATTGCCCACGTCCCTCCTCGCCACGAGGAAGGAAACGACGGCAGAAGCTATGCGGCAGCTCGAGTGGAATTGTACAAGTTTTTCAAGTTGCAACGCTCACCACCGATCGAAAGGACAGGAAGTGAAGGCGGCGACCGGAGGCGGGATGTTGTTCAGGATATCCTGGGATACTCGTGGATAGGTAATGGTGCTGGATTGACGGAGAAGATACCGTCGAGCCGTGGCGGGCGGTCTTTATAGAGACCGGGTTACGCTGGAGGAGGCAAGGCTGCTGTTTCTACAGCCTCGCGTGTTGAACCGTGCACGTTATAATCGGACCTGGCTTGCTCGGACAGCAAGCGAGGGTGTTGACGGCGGAGGTCGAGGATGAGGGTCGAAGAGGACGATTGAGAACAGGCGGGAGAGTGCAGGTCGGGATAGGTGGGAGCTGCGAGCTTTTTTCGGAAAGTTGACGTCGCGATGTCGAGAGATGCAGAGAGGCCTGTTCGAGGCAAATATAAGACGAAACTAGAGATGAGTGTTAAAAGTGAGTAATTGGCGCTTCGCAGGCGAAGGGGAGGAAAGCTGGCGGGAAGGGGTCCGTGAACGGGGTGTTCTTTTTTTTTTTCCCCTTGCCAGCATAAGAACAGTCACAGGCTCACAAACCTCGGAGATGCGAGCTGGCAGAAAGGGCTGCGGCAGCTTTGGTGTCGTATCTCTAGCGGGGGCGGAGAACGACGGAGGGACGACTCTCGGAGAGTAGCAGGCGAGACAGGGGAAGATGGATGAGAGATGGAGGGGGTGAAGGTGGGGTGGAAGGGGATGGTTGGTGGAGCAAGGTTTTTGGGGGGAGGGGTGTGAGTGGTTAAGAAGGGGGGGGGGCAGTGTGGTGGTGAGGACGCAGCTCGGCGAAAGTTTGTGTGTGACTTTTTTGCTGAGGTGGAGACTTGAGAAACAAGCTCCAGTTGGGTAAAGCCTGCGAGGGACCAAAGCGCGAGGGGGATGAGCGTCAAGTCAACGTTTCCTCCTCATACGTTATGGTGGTGAGACCAGCAACTCTTCTTCCGAGGCCGGGAGCATTGGGAGTTTTGCCACTAGGATAGGTGGTTACGGCACTCGTCTACACCACAAATGTTACTCAGCGGATATCTACGTACGACACCACACATCTCGCACGACGAGGCCACCTCTCATCATTTCTCCATTCATGGATGATCGATGAGGGGAAGCGCGGGCCGGCGTCTCATCACGCTCCTGTTCGTACGGCGGGGTGGCTCCAAGCAGCGGCCTCACCGCTCAACGCTGCGCCCACCTCCCTGTCTCCGCCGCCTCCAGATTACGTGTATATCACCGACTGTCATTTTAACGGATACAGAACCAACAAGTATGAGATATTCTTAGTTGTACTGGTTCATTTCTAATTGATGGTAGAATGGAACAGAAGAGTGCAGTTGTGATATTGTTCTTTGCTTGAGCACTGACTGTGGTGGAGATGAGCCGATTCGGGCCACGACCTCTCTTCACAGGACAGATTGCCGTTTTGAAAGTGCAAGTCTCACTCCTAATTTAAACTCAACTACTATACGTTACGTCTTATCACCGACAGGACCAGCGCCCAGTGGTCTTCTCTTCAGAAGGCTTTGTTCCTTGAAGAAGTCAACTCCTCCATTGGAAATACACAGTCTAAAAATGGAAACCATTGCACAGACCAGCAAGCCGTCCACATCTCCGAATCTCTGCTTGCCATGGTCTGTGATTTCTTTGATTGTACTCAAACAGACTCAGATGAAGTCTCATCTCTGACAACTCCTAAACGAGATCATCCAAGTCCAAGGATCAGAGTTTGAACACGGTGACAGTACTCATACCTGGCGAACCATATGGCGTCGTCTGACGGAGGCCCGGGCGAACCACGCGGAAAAGAAACGTATAAGCTGGGAGGACATATACATCTTCCGTCCTACAATGATGGCCCAGGCGTGACTGCGACGTTGATTACGAGATTCAAGACCATCCCGTCTTCGTTTAGAGTTTGGATGGCTCCTTGTATTTCTCTTCCCGTGACTACCTAGCGGGGCGCAAGATCATGAGCCTGGTTCTGACCACTCATACAAACTCATGGGTGGCTCTGCAATTAGACTACTGACGATGGTGATTCGATTGCGATTGAGAAGTGGAGTCAATCCAAAGTGTAGCAGAAACCCTCCTTCTAAACCTGTTTCCCTCACTTCTGGAACGGCATACGAAACAGGGGTTGATGGGATCAAGGTTTTTGGGTCGGAGAGGACGGCCGATTCCTCCCTGTTTTCGGATTTCCCGTCGAGCAAAGCCACAATTCTCGACACCAAAAGGAACCCACCAACATCTCTCCACGGCACTCCACTCCACTCTGCATTCTCGTGGGCCTGGGCCTGGGCTCCGCACTAAATTCCTACCAGCGACGGCGGCTGGTTGCGAACGAAAATTACACCACCACTCACCTGGCGCATCACTCGCCGTGGATCGGGATCGAATTCTCGACCGTTGTATCGTCGTACCGCTATATATGTATCATACAGATGTATCATATGATGTCGATATAGCGGGTGCTAGACGATGATAGGCAGTCGTACAAGGTACATACTCTAGTGGTGCGGGGTTTTTTGTCGGAGGGTATGGGGTATGTACTCTATATCATATATCCATCCGCCCCAAATCTACGGATACCTACACACGCACATATGATAAATAGATATCCGCCATCTCTCTATCTATCTATCTACCATCCCTCATCTATCTACCCACTTGCTCAGCCCCCCTCGCAAGAATAAGTGCGACCATGATGATGGCATGCGTGTACTTGCTCCCCTCCCCTCGTCATCGATCACCGCCCTCAACAATTAATACCTCATCGCATACCCTCCGTCTCTCATGCCTCACCTCCGCCCAATGCCTCCATGCCCCCTCGTTCCCCAGGACCTAAATCCATGCCCCCGCCCGTTGTCGGTCGCATCATTGTACACGGTGACATCGCCGAAGGGCCAGTTTAGTTGGTTGGTTGGTTCGTTGGTTGGTTGGTTCGTTGGTTGGTTGGGAAAAAAAATGTGTCTATGCGATGGACGCGATGGATGCGTCCAGATGGATCTAGAAGGATGCGAGGTCGCTGGGTGCTCCAATGGGGTGAGGGGGTGTAGGGGGCCGGGGATAGACGATGGACGATGGGGCTCGGGTGAGGGTTGGGATGAGGGGAGTGATGGGATGGGATGGAGGGGAAATGGGATTGCGGGATGCCACGGTTCCAGTTAAACACACGAGTAGGCTCATTGTGCGAGCCATTATGATTTTGAATTGAGTTTGATGTAGGATTTCGATTGAGTAAAAGTTGAGCATGGGAGTGAAGTGACGAGATGACCCATGTCTTCTTTCCTTCGAGTTCATCCCAGCGAACATCATTTCACCTCCCCCAGCCCCTCACGTCCTCCATACCAACTCTAGACCCAACTCCAGATTCCGCCTACAATACAATCTGTTCTATATACTGTACTACAAATATCATCATAGATATATGTACATGCCTGAGATATCAGATCTCATATCATCTCCAACACCTATACCACAAAATCTCTCCAATACTCTGCTTCGGTAGTCTACTTCCCCTAATTTCAAATTCAAATTCAAATCCTCTACATGTATTGAAGCATAAACTCGATCTACGGCGCCTAATATTGAGCCTGGACGCCTGAAGGCACCTACATCGTGTATACACTTCACTGAAGCGTACTACTGTACCCCAACATCTTTGATATACTGGTGGTCACAACATAGAAATTTGGAGTTGACGCAATCAAAACATAGCTCGATGTATACCGTGCTGAATATAACATGCGGTTCGCCGTAGAGTATACGCTGGATCCGGGGTTACGCTTGTTGCCTCACGAGGTAGGGTGCTGTGTTATTCCAGATGGGGTTTGGTGGGGTCTGGAGACGAGGGGCGGTTGAGATGGGATAGGGCTTGAATTGCTGCTCTTTTCGGTTGTCCAAACTGAAATGCAGTCAGATCTGAGTCATGGGTTGATTTTCTGCAAGTTGTGCGTGGTGGCAGAGCAGGAGATTAGGCGGTGGGATGGCTGCCTCCTACCTTCATCGCTGGTACCACCTCCACTCACCACGATAAGTCTGATAGAGCACCCAACTTTATATTAACTGAAGCACCAAAGTGAGCAGGGTGAGATTCTATCTATGCCATATTCTCGCCATTAGCCCTGATAACCTGCCGAGACTGCATTGATCTATTGCACATCCACTCACTCACTATTTTACGCTCGACGTCTCTCTTTCTATATCTCGCTACCTATCAACATCTCGCCATCCAGCTTTAACAACCAAAATATATTATACCCCATACCGGCTATTTGAACCCTCACCATCTACATCTAACTGCTGCTAATTGCAGACGAGATACTGGTATTGTGATTCAATTACGAGTGATTTCCAGTGCTGAGGGTTTATCACATCTCTTCCAGCTCCAACTTCAATCCCCAACATCAGTGACGTACTAAAATACACTGCAACTACCATCTACTCACCGGCCACCCACATAGGTCTCCTGAAGCCGTCAAACCCGACCCGGATACATCACCCTCCTCCCTCCGGATCTTCCCGTGATTTGCGTTTCCCTGGGTAAGAAGTATCTACCAATGTCTGAGAACCTACCGTAGACACCGGCATGTCTTCTTCCGCCCACTGCATGCCGGTTGATACGTAGGTGCGTCTCCTTGCATTCTGGATCTCAGATCGGATGCATTGCGGAGGGTAGATACCGAGATATGGTGGGTTACGGGAGTTGGGGAGATGTCAAATCACCTTGTCTGTAGGAGTATGCAAGATCGAATCTGTGAGGATAGATGCATCTATATAGTTATATATGTGAGTGCTGTATAAGCGAGATCTATACTGTCTAATGTTATAACCCCCTGCCTATGGTCTATAGGTATACTCGTTTCAGATCGTCTCCACCGAGTTCCAGACGCGATTTTCCATCCCCATCACGCCCCCAGCCTATACGCGCCCACCTCCACGACCACAACCTCCTCCTCCACATCCAGCCCCACCTCGACCTGCCCCTTCCCCACACTCACCAACCCGCTCTCCCTCATAACCTCAAAAAACCGCTCCTCCTCCTCATGCCGTCGTTTATACGCGACGAGCAACACGGCATCGGGCGATATCTCCATCAGCCGCAATATCGTTGCCACCAGCGCCGGGGCTGCATCCACGTTATACATGCAGTCTGCGACGAGGAGGAGATCGAATTTTTGCGAGGCAGTGGAGGCGGGAAGGGGGGAGTCCCAGTCGAGGGGTGCGAAGGTGATGGAAGATGATGAAGAGGAGGAGAGTAGAGGGGAGAGGTTTTTGTGGACAAGGTCGGAGGCGAGCAGGAGGTCTGTGAGGAGGGTTTTGGAGGTGGGGTGGAGCGTGGAGAGGGTGAGGCCTACGATGCCGCAGCTGTGGGGTGGTTAGCATAAATCGATACCAAACGGATAATGGGAGGTGAATTCCCACTTCCTTGATTACCACGCGATAATACTTACCCAGTCCCAATCTCCAACACCCTTACCCCCCGTTTCCCCAACACCTCCTCCACAGCACCCAAGCCCTCCACTCCCCTCCCCGCCTCATAAAACCGCGCCAAATACCCCGCGAGCGCAAGCCCGCCATCCCTACATCACGGTACAAACGATCAACCCACCATTAACCCGTCAACCCCCCATATGTGCCATAGATTCCATACCATATGTGTCGTGCAATACTCTCGCCCATCTCTTCCCAGACAGCCAACACCTTCCCCTCTCCCAGTGTCAGGCGCCGCTTCACGTAGCGCCCCTCATCTTCTTCCTCTTCCCCATTCCCAGTGCCAGTGCCCGGAATGTGGGCCCAGGCTGTCACCACGGCCGGCTCGACAATGTCCAGTGTCAGATCATCGGCATTTGATCCCTCAGCCGCAACTTCAAGTTCCAGGCGCTCCGCGGAACGAGGGAGTTCGAGTTCAAGGGGGACGCATCTCATCCCGGGATTCCATTGTAGCTGAGTGGAGGCGATTGTGCGGCCCGAGAGAGTGTGCACGCGTGCGAGAAGGGATTGTGGGCGGAGGAGATGGGAGTCGCCGAGGTCCGTGGTGATGGTGATGAGGGCGGTGAGGGTGGAGGAGGATTTGGGTTTGTGGGTTGCGGGAGTGAGCCGTGGGGGCTTGAGGAAGCGGATGTAGTGCATTGTGTTGGTAGGTAAATCCGGAGGAATTGAGTGTGGGAGAGGAGGGAGGTTGTGGTGGGGAGGGGTGCGCAGTGCGCAGAAACTTGTGGCAGTTGAAATCGCGATGCAACACGACATCAGTAGAGAGATCTCTCTACCGCGTAACACTTCAACCAGTTCACCACCCGCTAGCATCCACACCCGCCACCACCAACACTCCTTCTTACCCTCCTCTTCCACACCTACAATGGCCGACTCCAACGCCCTCATCACCGACCCGCTCCTCCTGGAATGCCTCCAAGTCGCCGAACGCACCCGCGCCCTCTGCCACGAGCTTCTCACCCTCGTCGAAACCAACACCCCCACCGACTCCACGCCCCTTCCCGACCACATCTTTCAAGAAAAAGCGCGCAAACAAAAGCAACTCAACACGCTCACCGCGCACCTCAAGAGCCTCCACCGCACCGTCATCCTCCAAGCGCGAGAAGCCAAGGAAGCCGTAACAGAGAAGCGGAAAGAAGTAGATCGTCTTCACTTATTGCTCCAAAATCTGTATTACGAGCAGCGTCATTTACGGGGCGAGGTGAAGGCGTGTCGGGACTTTCCGTATGTTCTTACTTTTGCGCCCACGGGAAAGTTGGGCTTGAATGCTGATTGAGGATGCGTGTAGACACCAGTACACGGCACTCCCATTAATCCCGGAATCCGAGTTCCTGGAACAACATCCGGAACATGGGGAGTCGACACCACATGAACTCATGATTGCGCGGTTGCATAATGAGAAGGCCATGCGCGAGGATTTGGAGAGGCAGCGGAAGGAGTTGTTGGCGAAGAAGCAGGCGTTGATTGCAGAGAATAAGAGGAGGAAGGATGATTTGGCGAATTTGGATGAGCAGTTGCAGATGTTTATCGAGGTAAGTTATGCGCGGAGGCGGGGGTGTTGGGAGGCGTGGTTTTCAAGCCAAGTACACCGCTGACAAGTTCTTGAAAACAGAGCGCGAAACCAATCCAAGCAACATTCCAGAAACAATACTAGTCACCTGTTGCTATTGAGAATCACATTACCAATACTAATCCAATGCCATGAATATGATGAAATGTCTTGTACAATATATACCAGTAGTCATATCCATTGCTTGATCAGTTTCACCAGTTATTCCCGAATTAAATAATACCAGGAATTGAAATCGGTCACTCCCAATGCTGATTCCCGTTTTATGGCTCTTGAATATGACTACAAAAATGGAGTTTGAGATGCTTGGAATCGACATTTTCATCATGTTTCCGTCCATCCAGTTTGTGCTTCGACATGGACTCTCAACCCACCTTCTCCAGAACCTTGACCGCACTATCCCTATACTTACAGCGCACACAGCCCAACCGCCAACACTACAATCCCACCCCTCATCGCTCCCCAACCTTTCTACCGTCAACCCTCGCCAGGGCCAAATCACTCGCTCCAGAATTCGACTTCCCGCTTCCGAGTTTCCGTAACAATGGTCATGATAGCTATAGAAAACACTCATCGACAGCACGGTAAACCACCAAGCTGCATACATTAACAACTTCGTTAATCAATCATGTACTGCGCTACCACCTTCGTCCTGTCCGATGTTGTGAATCGCTTCAATTAGTCCTTGTCTTATACTTAATACATACGACGTCGTTTATGGTACAGCAATACCTCTCGAAGCCCCCTATACTTCGTGCCGAAAATAGAGGGGAGATTCAGGAGGCGTGTTTCTTTTCAAACGCTCAAATTTTTTATCGCCTGAGAGTTGGAGCTTGGAGAGGGATTGGAGGTTGCGGGGCGTGAGACTGGCGAGATATCACTCGAACTCACCCCAAGTCGCGAACGTTCGGTTTAATAAAGTCCCTAGATCAAATGCGGAAACACTAACATATCATACTGATCGGTCTTGATGTCAAGTACCGTAGCATGGTCACATTTTCCTATGATTTGAAATTCTTGCTTTTACCTCACATGTTGAAATGCAAACCCTATGGTGAGAATGTGGAGGAGAAGAAAAACGAAGAATAGAAGGACTTGAAAATAAAAATACCCTAGACCAGATAGGAATGGTATGCCAGCGAATGTGGAGAAAGAGGAAAGAAGAAGAAGTGGAATCGAAATTTAATGGGGCGATGAAACGGAGGAGGAAGAAGAAGAAATGGGAAGTGGGAGAAACAAAATCCAGAAAAAAAAAAAATGTCCACAGTCCCAAAGGAATCGAAAACAAACTAACTGTGGAAAAGAAGATGACGAAAAAACACGAAGACGAAGACGAAGAAGAAGAAGAAGAGGGAGAAGAATGAAAAGCAACGAAGAATGAACAATCCTCAAAGCAAACCCACAATTCCGAAACCCATTCAATCCGAAAGACCCTGTCTCCTGATCCCAAAACCAAAAACTGCCCCAAAACATTGAAAACTCCGAAGCCCATTTCCTACCGTTCCGGCGTTCTGCAATCACCATATGCATTCGCAATGGTCGCATCCATGATCCTCTCCAAATCCTGCTCTCCATGTCTCCTCCTCACATGATCCTTCATATTATCCTTTCTCGCAGTGCGATGTCCACACACGACACATGTCAACCTCTCCTCCTGACGATGACGACTCCTCTCATGCCTATCCCGATCCTTTTCAGTGGAGAAGCAAGACTCGCATCCTTCGCGGCAGGGAAAGGGCTTCTGGTGGCGTTTCTTATGTTTCCGGAGATCGCATAGTCGTGCACATACTTTGTTGCAGCCGGGGTGGTCGCACATGTAGTATGGAGAGGTACCGGGAGGTGGGTGATGGCTCGAGGAACTGGAGGATGTATAAGGAGGCTGTTGAAGCTGTTGGGGGAGGCCGGTGGTTGGGTCAGTGTAGTAGATTGGTTCGAGTGCGTCATCCTCGAAATCATCGTAGATTTCAGAGCCTGGAGAGTAGTTTGATCCAGGGCGAGAGGTGTAATTGTCTGATGCAAATCCGGGAGAAGGGCGGGGGGATTCGTGGTAGGAAGTGGTGAAGTTGGGTGTAAGATATCCATGGTTGGGATCGGTATACCCTACTGGTGGTGCATGGCCGGGGCTATACGGGCCATGGCTCATGTTGTGGATGAAGGTAGAGGGTAGAGGTTGTTGAGTGTATTCGACCATTGGAGTGGTGTAGTCCTGAGTGAAGTATGCCGGTTGGTGGTGGGAATGAGGAGTGGCCTGGTGTTCGTTCTCTTCATGAGTATTCCAGCCCCACGGATGTGACATGCTGAATAGAACAGGGAGATGCACTGGATACTGCGTATCCGGGGAAGAAAGCTGGAGATGATTCGTCTACAAATGATAATCCGTTCGGTAAGGCCACAGCCCCAGTGTCGGTCTCTGCAAGTCGGCAAGCCTTACACTAATCCTAAAACGCGGGACTGTCTGTCGTATGTAGGTGCAAATCGATCGTGCGTCTGTGCTGACAGGCGTAGAAATGCACTTTTCTCAGAAGCGTTCTTGGGCTACTAATAGGATGCAACTTGTACTTGGGTCGTGGTGAACAAGTGTTGATAGAATGACGAGTCCTTGAGTTCAAGCTGCGAAGTGAAGTATCCAAGAAACTGACTCAAACTTGATATGCCTGATGAGTCGACAGCTGATACCTTAAAATCGAATAAAGCCAGATGGTTTGAAGCTCCGCAGCTGGGTCATTAGGTATCTGATATAGTCGCTTTCGGGGGGAAGAAAGTAATTGACGTATTGTGGAAACTGACTGATGCCTGAGACTACCTGGATTCCTTTAAAGCCACTAAGCTCGAGACTTCTGCTCAAACGCCTGTGAATCGTTAGCATTCGATCCACCCCGGCGCCACTTTTGATCCCATCATGGTGATAGACAGGTATCGATCTGACCGCGGTTTCAACTGCATAGGTCCGGTGTACAAAGGCCCAGGTTCCATAACTGCGGTTGGAGAAACCGATGCAAGATTAAGTGACGAGAAGGATCAAAAAGCTTACTCAGACTATTTCCAGTCACCAACTGTCACGTCCATTGTCTTCTTCCGGTGTGCAGCTCCGTGCGTATGTGCCTCTTACACTTTGGAGAAAGCCAGATGTGGCTTAGCTCATTCATGACGTTCCAAAATCGGCCAAGTTGAAAGCCGTTGAAGTGTGGGATGGGGTGTGAAACCATAGACAACACGCACTGCCTCACCGAATTTAACCTCCAGTGCCGATTGTGCATGGCTACGACCCACATAAGAGCGCCAAATCGAACTGACATGTAGCATAGGGCTGTAGAGTGAATCATTGAAGACTTCGTTCTGTATTTACTTGCGCCTGTGGTAGTATCCGAAGAATCCCATGACTGTGGATTGTTTCATGCAGCGAAGTCAAGAGCATTCGCCTGGCATGGTCCTTGATCGTGCCATCCTGCATCCAGCTGCACAGATCCTTGTGCAACTCCTCGTGGATTTAACGTCTCGGCCCGGGGTAAGCCACGCGGGTTCCAAAAATGGGGTTGCATGTTGTGCTGTGGTTTCCTCGCTTTATTGAGCCGAGAAGCTCAAAGCCCGTCAAATGAGCAACATCAACAACCGACCCACCGCATGATAGTGAAGATCAAAGCCACTCGCATGATAGAAGGTTCCCCCGATATCTGTCAGATGTGATGATATCTGTAGAGAGAAAAGAAAGAATTGTGTGTCACCTATTTCGGTCCCCAGGCCATGATGCCCATCCATTTCATCAACTCCATCCGATGGTGGTTGCCTGAATATGCAAAGACTCCAAAGAGCCTCATGAATCCTCCATGCAGCTCACCGCACCGCGGGGTTGAGCGCAGTTCCGTGCGTTAAACCAGGCCTGGACAAGTACCGGTAATTGGTGATGTTGCGACAGGTTGCGTCATGCACCGGATATGTATGATACTTTTGAAGACTCGAATGATTGAGGCACATCTACCCATGAGGCTCCTCAAGGTCAATAGGCCTCCATCGACGCGTTTATATCTATATCGTGTGTTGTTATCGCTAGCAGTCTCTTGTTGTGAGTTGCAGAATTGGTTAGCGCTAGTAAACGCTTGACGAGACACAGCCTCTCTTCCTTCCGAACCAGATAATAATAATTGAGGGGTAAAGTGATTCCTGACAACCGATTCCTTCAGAGAAGCCTGCCACGGTCAGTAAATCACCGAGGCGGTTACAACTTTCTCGTCAATCGCCGTCTCCGAGTAAAAGCTATGACAAGGTCCTCATCACCATCATGGAGACCTAACAATTGGTGACGCATCTAACTTCTCATCCGACATTCTCGGATGAGCGTTCAAACGCGAGTGAACTGCGCGGTGCACCAACTCAGGGGTATGGAGGTATCCAAGTGTGCAGAGTTCCGAAGATGCCATAGGTAAATATGGACATGTCGAGTTGAGTCCGCATAGTACGAGTACAGTACATAGAATGTCAGCATCAATTTCCAGTATCATAATCGAGACTGACCAGATGCTGGCTGTTCTATATCAAAGGACATATCAATACTGTCTCTTCAATACATGAGCAAGTTCGCCATGGAGTGTATCATGCTGTCCAACGTTCAAGGTTACTACGTCCCACGCCCTGGATATATGGTATGACGGTAAGAACTCTTGCTGGTGGATTGAATCCCTGACGCATTAGTGCAAGTAGGAACCAATAAAAGCGGGGGTGTAAACATCAGAACTGAGCAGGCGGTTCAAAACTGGCGACCCGGATTCCTGGGTGTTGAAGGACAGGGCTCGCTAAATCGGGTGAGGCTGAGCGGAAGGCTGTTTCAACCACATGCACCTTGTGGGGTCGATTCACACCTCTGGTGGTTCGAATACCAGTACATACGCGACTTTAGGGTTATTCAATACCGGACACTGCCACCGGGTGTATCAGTGTTGGACGAATCGCCGAGATGGTACTCCGAATTTGCTCCGAGCATGGAATTCAAGTTTTCCAGAACTTACCTGGTTGGTCCTTGCTCCCGGTTGATGGCTCCGGTAACTGTAGGCCAAAACTGGCACATTGTATTGTTACCAGTATCATGGGTATTGGAAACGGATGGATGCGCCATAGCTATACCTCCGGCACATCTCGCCCTTCTCCTGCGGGATTCCCGTGGGGTCTAACTAATAAAGCCTGTCAGAATCACCGGGAAGGTGTACAGGGTGAAGCCACCTTACCGCGCGGGTCAACTAGACCCGATATCATCTTAATGGAAGGCCATGTGTAAGTCCAGTTAGGAAATCATCTGGAACAGGTTCAAGCTCGGTATCGGTAAGCATACTTGTTTAGGTTAGGGAAGAGACACTGACCTCATCGCCATGGGAGAATTCCCAATCCGTGCCATAGAAGACTGCCTCAGAGGTACCGCGACCTGGGATGAACCAATACTTCGGGTTGTTGTTTCTATTGATAAACATGATTTCATGCAAATCGAAAGAATTGAGCCCAATCGCATCGCAACACCGTTATACCGATAACAAGGTTAGAAAACGATCATAAAATCGGAATGAATTTAACCTACTAAGAAAGTTTTTTGAGACTTATCGGTTTAATGCGATTGTTTCAGGCTTCCAATCCACTGATTCGAGTTACTTGAGCAGCCCGATAACTCCGTGTTATGATGGCCTTCGATGATAACGCAAACTCGGATCTTCAGGTGAACCATTCCTCCTGCGGAGAAAGAATACCATGGAAAATAGGAATCTGGATGGATTTGAGTAAGCACTGAACAATCCATAAGATTGATCTCCACCAACCACCACATTATCGGCTCATGGAGGAGTGTCTTTTTCCCTTCTCCCCGCTAAGACCCGCTACCCCGAGCACATCTATCACCGCAGCCGTCAGTCAAAGGAACCATCCATTCCAGTCCGCCATATGGTCGCCTTGCGGTACCTAGGTAGCGGGTAATCAAAAAATTTTGCTCAGTTTCAGAGGAGTGTAGGAGGAGCTGGCTGAAGGACCAAAGCCGATTCATAACCTCATCATGGTGGCATTCATCCTTGAACGCCGTCAATCGAAAGAGGGAACCACATGTGTGCCAGTAAGTTGTAACATTTTAGCAGGTAAGGTGAAAAAGAAGATGTTAGTCCGTGAAACAGACAAATCGGAGAAGTGTAGCGAATTACAGCAGGACACCAGCGAGTGTTGTTGGTAAAGACGAGATGTGAGTGGCAATCCATGCACCAGGATACAATCTGATCCTCGTCTGTTCCCGCTTCACTGTATCTGGCTTTAAGCCAGGGCCCTCCTCTAGGAATATTAAGTCTAAAAATAATGTTCGTGGTGCTCTACCATTCCACCACTGAGACTTTGAGCTACCTGTGAGAACCACGCCGCCCGGTATATACCTCACCATGTTGATTCCGTTCCTCCATATACCCCCCTCTATCGTTTCCACAGCATCAATCTAAACCTTCCCCTCCGCACACCGCTGGTAAACACCTCCCACACGTCTCAACGCTATCTGCTTACCCAGACGCATTGCGCCAATCTTCCATATCACCGCCCCTGGCCTGGGATCGAACGTTTCCACTCCCCACAAAACCCACAAACACGACATCCTGACCCCCCCAACCACGCATCATCAGCTGATTGCTCTAGTAAACCAAGGATTACTACTATATATCTTCCATCAACGCGCTTCTGCTGGTATTATATGGAGTTTAGTCTCAAACGTTGATTTTATTATACTCTCTCAGGTATATAGCAGTTCATAAGCCAAATCAAGTCAGATCGAAGGAAATCACACCCAAACCCCTAAACACCCGAAGCAGACATTCATGAAACACCTCCCCACAAAAGTTGAGCCCATTGAAGAAATCACCACAAAGAAAATACTCAGAAATCATCGAAAATGAAGAAACTTGAATGAGGTGGTATAGAAGCATAAGTAGTACTACTAGTAGTAATTATGGTATCATCCAACCAACAAGTTAATACACCAACAAACTCAACAATTCAACAAAGTCAATAAAGTAAACCCATGCTCGCTAGCAAGATCGTAGCAGTACCGTCTTCGTAACATCGAAGTAAACCAGTAAAACAGAAAAGAAAACGGCCGAGGTATCATGACCATGTTCCAAAGAAAAACAAAACAAACAAAACAAAACAAAAAAACAAGTTCCCGGGACCCAAAAAACGCCTTAGATATCAAAGCCCCCCAGATCCAGACCGAACTTAGACGCAACCGGGTAAAAGAGACCCAAAGAAAACAACGTAAAATTAAATCAAACCAAATGAACTCAAAACAAACCAACCCAGCCCAACCCAACCGAACCCAATAACGCCGTCATGACCCATCACACGCACCAACCACATCGTATCATATTTCCTCAACCGACCCCATTGCGTCGTCTCACATCATATCATACACCACCCAACCGCACACCACCTTTCGTTTCATGTTCTACGCACCATTCACAACCGCCTGTTTCCTCCTCACCTGCCCCACAACCTGCGGACTCTGCTGCCTCGGGCTCAACCTGCTTGGGCTCCTCAAGCTCCCCGCCGCGCTCCGCTGCACCAGCGTTGTCTGTGTGGGTCCGTTCCCGCTGCGGGTGCTGAGGGGCATTTTCTTTGCTGGCTGGAGGGAGCCGCGAGGGGTGGAGGGGGTTGCGGGGCGGGAGGAGGAAGGCGTGGAGGGGCGATTTTGTGGGGTGCGTTGGGGGGGCGATCTTTGCGGTGCGGGGGTGATGGGGCGGGAGGATTTGACGGTGGTTGCGGTTGTGGATGAAGTTGAGGATGTGCTAGAATGGGTGGTTGGTGTTCTTGATGTTGCTGCTGTCGTTTTTGCTGTCGTGGTGGGCGTAGTAATAGGAGCAATAGTGGTATCCGTATTAACCACAGAGGCGGACCCTCTCAGTCGCATTAATTCCTCCATGACCTTTTTCTGGCGCCTCGCCTTTTCCTCAACGTTCTCGACAATCCTGACAAGCTCGTTTCTGCGGCCCTCCCATTCGCGCATCAAATCCTTCACCTCTCTTTCTCTAACGACCACGTTTCTCTCACGGCACTCAACAACCCTCTCATGGTGTTGAACAATCCTCGCACGTTTCTCAACCTCGATTTCCCTCGCCTCCAACTGGGCGCTCCGCAACGCAAGCCGAATCTGATCCTCCTCAATCTTCTGCACCTGGATCTTCTCCTGTCTCTTCAGCTCCAATTCCATCTCCTCATACTTCTCAATTTTTTGTTCCGCCATGGCAACAAGATGTGCCTGTTTTTCCTGCTGCTTTCTGAATTGTGTTTGTTCCGCCGAGAGCTCATCACGTTCCGTGCGAATTCTTTCTCGCTCGTTTTCAATCACCACGCGCTCGTCCTCGAGGAAGGCTGATTTCTCGTCATAGCTTGGTGTGGAGTGTTGTGAGGATGTTTTCTCGTCATGATAGTGATGATGAGAGTGCCGCCGTTTTATGCCCGCTTCGACATCAACCGGTTGCAGTATTGGTGGACGCCCGAGACAGCGCCAGAGGAATTGAAACATCATTGTTGTTTTCGGGGCGAGGCCGAGGGTCGTGGATAATACAACGAACGATATACTAGCCTGAACGCAAAGCGGGAGGATTAAGATGGTAACGGCAATGCGGCCGGGGCGCGTGGTGGTAAAGGGAAACTCGGGAAGAAGTGAGGAAATCAGGGTTACGGTTGTAACGAGAGGCAGGAGGAGGGTGTGGGTTAATATTGTTTCGGCGGCTGACCGGAAGTGGTGGTAGAGCTGGGCGAATGTGGAGACGAGCCAAGCAACTGCGAATTGGAATCGTGCAAGTGGTGGGCAGACGTGGGTTGAGAAATCTGGGGGTTGTGGTGGTTGTTCGAAACAGCTGGCTCTGTGCTGTGCCTGACGGCTGTATATGAGGCCTCCGGGTGTGACTGACTCTGGGTGTGGCCACTCGTGACGTGCTACGATGCTCTTGCCGTAGATGTATTCGTCTTCTTCTTCTTCGATATATGCCCGTTTTTGTTTTGGCGTAAATGTCGGGGGAACTTTAAATGGTGGAAGTGGTGGTAGTTGTGGTGTTGATGAAAATGGAGTCCAATACTGCCAGTGGTGTTGCTGCAAACGGCCCCGCCATCGACGGATGCTATATACCAGCACCGCCCCGAGCAGAACCGACACTCCCATCACCACCAACCCCGCACTGAAGAACGAAAAGCTCGCTTTCACCTTGTCTCTCCTTGTCTCCCATCGCCCGATCGCAGCCCGCAGGAGTGCCAGCACCACCACGGCCTGAGCTGTAAACCAATGCTACCGTATCTAGTCAGCCAACGTGTCCGACTCTTCTCGCAGAAACTAGTAAATAATAGCCCCTCCAGTCCAATCCAATCCGATCCAATCCGCAGCCAAGTTAAAAAGCACCATCACCATCATCACCGCGAACAACTGTCAACCGGGATATGCATTCGTCCAGCGCATCACCGGCGGGCTGAAACGGGAACTCGCGGGGAGAGATTTTTTCCTCCTTGCCCGTCGCCGTTGAGTCCACTTGTTCCCCTCCGATAACCTCACCATCAAGCATCGGGCTGTTTGGTTTCCCGCAACTCCTCAACTCGGGCACCATCACCACCACCAATAGAGCATAGTAAACGTCGTAAACGCACCTTAAACCATCGGCCCGCGCCCATACCCACACTCAACGCCCCCACCGTCACCCTCACCGAACGAAACCCCATCGTCAACATCCTGAGCCTCAACAGCTCGCCCTCCAGCCGGATAACGTAAACGAGCGTTTGCAAAAATACGGCTTTCTCATTCGTCAGCCGTTGCCCTCCACAAGTTAAATCCGCCTTCCACGCCATTGGTGTCCGGCACCTCCATCCGCGAAATTCAAAATCATCACATATGATGCAGCATGAATGGCAGATACAACAGAAATCATACCTCCGAAATTGCGCACCTTCCCGAGCGCCAAAATCATGAAATCGAGAATATCAACCACCCTTGCGAGCCACGGGGAGAAGGCGATGAAGGCTGCGGCTGCGGCTGCGGCCATGATGATGATGATTGATGGTGGTGGTGGTGGAGGTAGGTAAACTGGACTGGACTGGATGGTTGATCCGTCCGTCGGTTTAGTGATGAAGGTGATTGGCGATTGGATTCGATTCACAGTGATATCGCGCGCAGGCTTAGTACCCGCAGCAGCTGTAGGATTCGTAGTCGCAGGAATAGCAGTAGTATTCGTAGTCGTAGTCGTAGTAATCAGAGGTTCCACAACGCTTGCTGTCAGTCTGGCGATACGGATTGCGGTGACGAACAGGTTGGATAATGGGTGAACAGGAAGGACGGGACGGGTCAAACGAGGCGGTGGTGTGGTGTAAGGCGAGCTGCGGTGGGAACGGACGCCCACGACGACGACGATGATACGGAAACGGAGAATGGAATGGAGACCAACGACGGGGGATGTTGGGTGGTAACGACAACGATAATGATGATGGGATGGATGGAAGCAAACACACACAATGAATGAAGTGAGTGTTCGCACACACTTACTGGTGTGTGGTTCGGGGTAACATTCCGGTGCTTGCCGTTGTTGGTACCGATATTGTTGTTTCCCCATTCTTCAAGGGTGGGCTTGCTGAATGGAACCGCGTTTGGCATCACTAAAGTGGATTCAAAGTTGTGGGTGGGAAGAAAAACGTATTACTCGAACTTCATTCAAAGCAACGCTTACCAGACGAACAAACAGCATCAAGTACAGGAAACATGACTACATCGCCGGATATCATACATGCATAAATGATCGATAACCCTCTTTCCCCCATACCCTCTCCATCACCTCTACTCCCCACTACTACCACCCCGGTTCCAACCTCGGCACCACCACCGGTCCATACTTCCCCGTCTGTCCATATGGGCCCTCGCCCTGTACGATAAAGTCCACCGCCAAACTCACACTCTTGACCTGCTGCTGCATTCCATTCACATGCACCGGATGATCCCCCTCAAACGCGGTAAAGATCGCATAATTTCTCTTCCCCATCAACTTCTTCTGTTCGCGTGGGCGTCCATCCACCTCATTCTGAAAGACCTCCATCATATCCTCCTTGGTATCCGTCGGGAGATGGTTACTCCTCATTCCATTCTGTGGGATATACAGCGGGCGATTTGAAGAATGCAGCACCCGCAGAACCATCGGTGGTGGCGGAACGTTGACGATGCCCGAGGAGATGATTTGGTACATTGTTTTATGATCATGCGGCTTGTTGGGATCGTGAACGAGGCCGGCGCCACAGACGTGTACGTCGCCGGATAAAAAGGTGATACGGATTCCGCGGGAATGGGATATACCCTGGAGGGTACGGATGAGGTAGGTTCGTTCGAGATCCTTGCTTTCGTGGGTCCAGTGGTCGCGGAGATCGTCGAGGATGTCGACTTCGCCGAACACGGAGACAACGCCGGACATGAGGCCGTGTTTTCCGACGCCTTTTTTGACGGCTTGGAACCCGGTTTGGACGACGTCTTTGGCGCCGATTACGCCTGCCACGGAACCAACGGTTTTGCCGAGGAGGTTGAAAGTTCCAGTGACGGCTTTTTTGCCGGTCGCTACGGTGTTCATGACGGATTCCGCGGAGTCGAGTCGGGGGTAGATAATGGGTACTGCAAGCATGATGATGGCGTGTTGAACTGATGCCGGAAGAGAAGCGATTTTCGGAAATATGCCTTGGTAGGTCGAACCGGCCATGACTTGGTGTGGGTTGCGTTCGGAGCGGGTGTCGAGACCAACAACAGCGACCGCCGGTCCAAGGTATTTGATGAAGTGCCAACCAGTTCCAGTAATGGTAAAGAGGTCGGAGTCGTCGGCTCGAGCGTGGAGCATTTCGACAGTAGTCTGATGTTGGAAGAGGAGGTACCATTGGATCCCCAGCCGGCCAATATTCTTGAAGACATTGGAAAACTGCATATACTCCGGATAGGATCCGAATCCATCAAAACTATGAACGGCGTCAGTCCCCAAATCTTGCCAGAGGGCTCAACCAACTTACATATCATGATCATCCAGCTGGAACAAGTAAGGAATCTGCGCAAACGCCTCTCTGATATGCGGTAAATCCCAACTCGAGGTATAATAATGAAAGTACGCATTCGTGAGCTCATCCTCATGCCGCGTCGTCCACTGCGCATTCTTCCTATTCTCCTTTCCCTTAATCTCGAGCCATTCCTACACCTCATTAGCCCACAATCTCACCATCGCAACAATCAGAAACCCACCTTCAACGGCTGCACCTCCTTCCACATCCGATCCGCATAAATCTGATCACCACCACCAAGCTGCGCATGGAACCCCCCACAATCCATATGCTTCTGCATCAGATCCTTCCACATGAACCCATGCCCCCCCAATCTCGACCTCTCCTCACTCTTCACGCTGACCGAAAAGTCATTACAAGAATGCCCTATGAAGCGCCAGTTCCTCTCATAGCGCCCCGCGACCAGGAACTCAAATCGAGTGCACCCAAGAGGCGTCGAGATGGCATACGTCCACATGTCCGCCATATCTAGCATCTGGATGTCGATGTCGTAGCGATAAAAAGTCCATGTTTTGTATGTATATATCGGCACTGCTTTGAGCTGGCGAGGATTGGGGGACAGGTCGCGGCTCAGGTGGAGATGGACGGTGGGGGATTGCGGATATTCGGTGACGAGCATGATGGAGCCGTACCATATTCCTTGGTCAATGTTCATATTCCCATACCTCAAATACGGGCCAAAGTATTCTCCATTCACTGGGGCGATCTTGTAAGTATGGATTCCGGCAAGTGGTATAGGCGCTGGAGGAGGTGGCGGAGAAAATGACGAATATCCAGAACTTGATGGCCATGTCGATGTTGATGTTAAAGGCGGCGGACTCATCATGGTAGACGTTCCAGTATGGAACTTGTTATCAGGCGGGAAGGAAGGAGTTTGCGGAGGAAATCCCGGTGATGCCAACGGTTGCTGTTGATGCATATAACTCGAGGGGGCAGCGGGGGGTGAAGTTGTTGGGGGAGAAGCCATTGGCGGGGGCGACGCCATGGTTTGTATTTGTTCAATCGTAGGAGGCTCCCATTGCGTGTGAGACGAAGCAATGTGGATATAATAGTACTGTCCCGAATTCGGATCTAGATGCGCCATCCAACCTTCCGGCATTTGTGGTGGGGACCCAGGAACTCCATTCGGCGGCGGCATATAAGTACCACTCCCGTCACTCCCAGGGCCGGGCACTCCCATAGGAAGCTGTCCCTGATTAAACTGATCCTGCTTGGACTGTTGTTGTGGCTGCTGTGGAGGCGCCGTGGAAGGACCCGCTTGAGAAGCTGGACTTCCCCGAGCAGCTACATGATCATGCTGAAAAGCCGGATGCGCGGCATGATTAACACTCGGAATGTCGTTTGTCGCGGCGCCGATAACCACAGTCCTCTTTTCATCTGGGAAGCCCTGAGCTGTCGTTGCCTGTGGAGGTGACTGCCTTGAACCCGTTCTAGGGGGTACATGGCTCAAGCTCGCGTATGAAGGCGGTGGGCTCGCGCTCATATTCATCCTTTCAAACTCTTGCTCCAGGGGTACTGGCGCATGTGCTGCGGAACTTGCTGGGCGCGGGCTTTCAGTGCTGCGGAGGTTATCTTCCGCATTTTGACCACCGGTCCCATGCCACACTGTTGGCGGCCCATGAGGATACGACGACGGATCTTCAGTCGGAGTCCACGGCCTGCGTGGAGGCTGCTGCTGGGGTTGATGCTGGGTTGAGTTTCTTCTTGAGCTTGAGGGTGGGCGATGAGGACCCTGATTATACCGTGGTGAATTCCGGCCTTGGACAGCTGTTGGAGTCTGTCTCCGCGCATCCACCATATACGGGTTCGCAGCTGGTGGAACTTCTCCAGCTTCAGTTGCCGGTGTTTCCGGCGGGGGAGGCGACCCTCTTCGTGCAGCTGTCGTGGAGGTCGACATCATGCGACTTGGAGGCGGCCAGTACTGTTGATGAAACTGGGGATACGGGTTCAACTCGGGGCCCTCTTGTTCACCGGGATGACGTTGATGCCCTGTCATGGCCGGGTGTTGGGGGTGTTGGGGGTGTTGGGGCTGTTGGTGGGCATCGTTTGGGTTATATTGGAGAGGTTTTAACTGGGAAACATGTCTAGCTCGTCGCTCTGCGTCGGAAGCCTGCTGTTGTTGTCCGCTTGAGCCGTCCATGGTTGGTCTTCTTTGGGCGGGGTGCTGGAAATACGGGTTGGGAGTGTCAGTGATGGGAGCAGGCGGGGTAGCTCCGGGAATGGAATCTCTCCGTGGAGGCAGCTGTTGACTGGCGCGCTTGTTGATGCGGAGAGGTTCGATGTTGGTGGGGGTGTTCTTCTGGACGTGTGGTTTGGGAGGGATCGCAAAGAGATCGTTCTCGTCGTCACCCGGGGAGAGTGGGTGTCCAGACATGATGTCTCTGGGGAGTTTAGCTGCCGTTGCTCTCGAGAGGGGCACAGTGATGGCGATGTTGCACAACGGAGGCACAGGGGTCGACTGCGGGGGAGTCTCTCGGTCGAAGATCGATGTTTCTGTAAGAAAGAAGAAGAGGGAGAAGAAGGCGGAGTAGTGAAAGAGTGTCTAGGGCGGGAAAAGAGGAGCAGAAGTGAGCGTGACTCGTGGGGTGTGGCGGGGTCGATTTTGGGCCAGTATCACGATTATGTTAGAGGGGGAGGAAAAAGGCCAACCTCTAGACCACCAAGAAGGAATCCACGAATCCAACAGATTCCCAGCAACCTCGATTTTCCGGCGCACGAGGACTGGGCATCCCCTCACAATTATAAAGTGCCGTCTAACCGCCTGTGGTCCCGTCGATGAGCTTTCCTGAGGCCGCACCACACTGTTATCAACACACTCCTCTCGTCTCTGGCGGCATTCGGTTGGCCGTTAGGGGTCCACCAACATGGTCCTTCAGAGGGCAGAGACGCTGGTTCGTTCTTGCCACGGGCGGCTCGACCATCCCGCCGGCGTGGTTCGCCCCTGGAAGAGCGTCCCCTACGCGCCCGTCCATGCCCATGTGGCCGCATATCGGTGCATATTTCGGCGCCTATGGGGGAGTGGTGAAGAGATGCCGTTGCTGTCGTTGCCCAGTATCAGAGTGTAGGGTGTTGGTGAGGATCGTGTAGGCATCGTGCATGCATTTTGGGGAGGATGTGATCGGAAAGGTGACGTTGACTATGGAGCTGGAGAGAAATGATGATGTGAAGTAAGGTTGCTGGAGCAGAGGCCGTCAACCGCGCCGAGACGTGGCCATGGCTTCCTCCAGTGGCTTCTGACGGCTTATTCACTGTTATTGTACCCGAGAACACCAGGAATCATAGTGAATTCGGGAAGCATCTTATTGTGCCTATGACTAACATTGAACTCCTCATAATACTCATCGCGTCATTATCAAAGTAAAGCCTCGCATATTGCCTTCTTCATATTCCTCATCAATCATGCAAGTGGCCCGGGAGTTCCACAATGGTGCTTGGGTCTCCCGTGCAACATGGGAATCCCATGATACTCCAGAACTCGCCCCTTGCCTTGCCCATTTTAGACTCCTTCCGCGCTCTCAACGACCATGGCCTCAATCCCGTCGCATTCACAGTGAGGTTCTCAATCTTCACCTCCTTGCATTTCCCACCCTTCTCTTTAGATCTGTTCACCAAGACGGCCTCACACCATTCCCGCAATCTGGCTGCACTCAGAGACTCGTCCACTGGTTCCGAGAACCTTGGATCCACGCCAAAACCAGATGCTGTTGACTTTGTATCGTCATCGTCCTCCTCTAATCATAACTTTACAGCACCTGATGAACAGACCGTGTTCACTAGAAGCAAAGAGATTGATAGCAGTGCCTCCAGCTTCAATTCTTCATTGTGGAGAGCTGATAGTAGCTGATAGTGCTCTTCGGGCTTCCAGATCACCCCACTATATGCGTGGTCACCATGAGGTGGTACATGCAGAGACGGTTCGTGTAGCGTACTTTGCATGACGTCGTGTTATCGTGGGCGATCGATTTTGTTCCTCACGTTCGGTCATGGTATCACTTTGATACGAAGACAACTTCTAGTTATAACCATATTCCTTATAAATGCAACCTGTAAAACGGTGACCTTATAAATGTTAAGTAGTGGACCACGACGGTTGTCAACGTGTATCACGAGTGAGGTATGATGAATTTCATGAATTTCCATATCCTTCTCAGTTCTCTTTCTGCGCCCAATATAAGCTATCAAACCTCTCCCTGTCCTTCTCCTCTCTTTTCTCCACCACCCTCCTATTCCCAGTTCAATCACCCATTATCCAACCCTAGCAACTCATTCCCATTCTCCTACTCCTCCAACCCGTCCCCTTCTCCCCTTTTTTCTCCATCTCCACATCTCCACCTCACTAAAACCACGTCCTCACACACTCCGGCCCATACGGATACCCACACAGCACACACGTCTTCCCTAAGGGCCGGTTCACTGCCTCACAGCACCAGCACTACCATATCATCAGCTCCAGGTAACCCTCCATCTTGACGCGACGCGCTATCCTGTCGCAGTGGTCGCGTTGGGAGCTAGCAGAGCAAATGGGTGACGTGTATGCGGTGGATTTTGTCGTTGTAGTTGTGGTCGATTGTGAGTGAGATCCTGGGGAGAATGCTTCCTGGCATAAGTGTTCCTGCTCCTTTAAAACTACTGCTGCGACTGATATTGATGAGGTGAAAGAAGTAGGGTGCTGCTCAGGATGGAAGAGAGGGGCGCAAAGTTGGTATTGATGAATGTGGTTGCTGGGTGATGTAACTGATACCAGGTGGAATGTAACTGATCTTGCTATCAAAATCGCTACCCCCGCTCGCTGCTTCTGTTGCCACAGACGAGAATCGACTCAAGATGGCCGGGACTTGCTGGGTCTGCTGAGAGGGAGGAGAAGGGGGAAGAAGGGAAGCAGTGTGTTGTGTGGATCAGTTAAGCTAACTCCCAGCCGGTCGCTTATGACGTCCACCATCAACGGGGAACACAAGCAGGATTCAACATTTCTGTTAGATCAGCTCACTGGATTGGTGGAATTCTAGATGGAAGGAAAGCAGCATAACCCTGAACCTTCAGGTATAAGATGTCCATAGCTAACTTGATGCCGAGAACCCTGTGCTATTCATGCCTCTATGATCAACGCATGGATGTATGGGTCTGGATACTCGCTTGCTCTTACATGCTTAATATGGGCGGTATATATGCTGTGTTGTTGGATCCGTGTGGTTGTGGGGGGCTGAGTCTACTTGTAGGTAATCTGACGGTTTGTGAAACAGCGGGACATGACAGTTACAGCGCACTGTGGAGATCATAGAGACAATGTAATGGGAATAACAGGTATGCAAGCCGATCTCACGATACCCCGTAGAGTTCACTCTCGCCAGGGCTGTAACGTTGCGTGTTGTGTTTAGAGTCATATCGCATGGATGATGTTGCGCAATGTTGCAAAATGTGAGCGTACAAAAAGCCCACACATTTGATTTCCTAGAGCCATAGGTTCGTTTAAAATTTCTTTATCAGTTATATAATATCAATGCCATGAAGGCCTCAACAACAGCAACAGCAACAGGTGCATATTTGCCTATCCTGTTGCACCTTTGCCCCCTATTGCTGATCATCCCGGACAGGGGCCTGTTGTTGCTGTTGCTGTTGCTGCTGCTGTTGTTGTGCCGCGGGAAAATTCAACTTCTTAAGTTCCTCCTGCAAACTCTTCTGTGTGGCGACGATCTCCTCAGGTACTTCAATCTCAGGCAGATCATCCTCACTCTCCTCTTCCAGATCTTCGTCATCATACTCGTCACTTCCGTCTTCGCCGGAATACTCGTCGCTAGCCTCTTCGTCCTCTTCGTCTCCCTCATCCCCCTCCTCTTCTTCGCCCTCTTCATCCATCAATTCCTGCTGTTCTCCCTGGAATTTCCGGAGGCGGGCTTTGAGGGTATCCCGTTGCTCCTGGAGCGCGCGGCAGATGGACTCAAGTTTAGCGTTCTTCTTCTTCTGATTATCGAGCTCCTTCTGATGACGGGTACGCTCTTCGGCCATTTCGAGAAGGTTGCGAGCCGTGGTTTCCGATTTACGGGAGAGAGCGGCGTTTTCCTTTTCGAGGCGCTTCGTCTTCTTTGACATATCTTCCATCTCTTTACGGAAGGTTAGGAAGAGATCGTTAGAGTTATTGAGCGTATCCTCAACCTGTAATCATCAATTAATGTTGAGCAATGTTCCAACCTATATCATTGGACGGGGAAACAAACCTGTTTGAACTTTTCGACATAGATGTTGAGCTGACTTCTCAGCTCTGCTTCAGTCTGCGTAAAAGTTGAGACCTGCTGATGGAGACTCTTTGCGCGCGCGGATTCAGTTTCGGCAATCTTCCGTTGCTGCTCGTAGCGTGCGAGATTGAACTGTACTTCAACATCCTTCATCCTGAGAAGGGATTGAAAGTGCAGTTCGCGCATCTCGTACTGCTCCACGAAGCTTTTGAATTTCGTCTTGAACCTAGAATCTCCATCAAAAACCGAACTATTGATGGCGTGCTGGACCGCAGGAAAGGACAACGTAGGGATATGGTGTTTGAGAGATGGGGCAAAGGGCATAGGGCAAGAGAGGAGGGGATGTTGTACAGTTCGTCGGCTTCTATAGTGGATTTACGGGAACCCGCACCGGTTGATGAATTGTGCTGATGATCATCTTCTTCTATCATTCGATTTTTAATCTCCCAGATCGTGGACTCAAACCTTTCGGACAACTCTTCACGCCTGATTTGTTCGTCCCGGGCAAAACGCTTACTTTCATCCTGAAGACACTTTAGTCACGACTCCTGAGTTGTGAAATCAACGTCCAACGATACCTTGATGCGTTTGTTTTCCTTCTGGAGCTCTCGGCATAAAGTTTCAAGCTTGTGCTTCATGCTCACCGCTTTTTGCATCTCAGAGCGTGACTGGTCTTTCTCCTTCTGAAGCTGATCAGCTCGCTTCTTAGCTTTCGCATGATCCCGTTCCACTCGTTTCATCTGAAGAAGTAAGTCGCTGCACTTTGTCTGTAAAGTGTCAATCTTCGCAGCGTGGTCTTCGCGACTGGCGACGAGGTCCGAGAGCTCCTTGTTTGCGATCCGGACGGCTCTGGCTAGATCCAACACCGGATTATCAGTAACAGCTCCGTGTTACTAAATCCTGCACCCCCCTTTCAATGTGAGAAGGTTGACATACAGATCGCGCGCTCTTCCTCCTCTTCCGCATCTTTGTCTGTTTCCAGTTGCGATATCTTTTGGTTAAGCAGGTTGTTAACCTGTTCAATTGCTCCATCATTAGCCTCTTTTAGATTGACAATATCACTTGCAATCTCTTGCTCCCACTCCTCCGCCAGACTTCACTAAAATGAATAATATGTCTGCTGGAACAGCAGAAAGCGAGAGAGGGTAGTATGAAAGTAATTCCACCATACACAATAGTAATCTCACCTCTGAAGGATCCAATATCTTCTTCCCCGCCTTCCCAGAGCCCTTTTTATTGCTCGGTGCGGTGTTATTCGGCACTGGCGGGGTCGAAGTCGACGAGGCAGGTTCGGAGATACCGAAATCCAACGCCGCAGAGTCGTGATCATCGTGGTCGTCATGGCCATTGGCCCCTCCGGAGCCAGAAGGCTTAGAGGTGCCGTTGGGCGTTGCTTTGGCGGATACGGCGGCCATCTGGTTAGACCCGGGGCGTGGACGGAGCAGCGAGGCACAGTGATGGAGAGGGATGAAGGGATGACAGGCAGGTTCGCAGGGCTAGGTCGACCGATAGTCTCGTTCGAGAGATGAGCTGTACCAGGAAGATGGTCGACGAGAGCGTCCGAGAGTCTGGGAGACGAGACGTGGCCCGGTAGGTGTTTGGAACGCGGGTCGTGTGAGACGGAAGTTCACAGCGATGTGACCGGAGGAGACGGGTGAGGGGGAGAGCGTCGGACGAAACGGCGAGCCAGGTTCTGAGGATGAGTCGCAGGGCGGGAAGGAGGTTGACAGTGGTCGGAGTGTTGGTGATTTGCTCTGGTGGGGCAGGTAGTTCTGGCGGGGATGGGGTCTTCCAGGCGGCGAAGCGGGCGTGCCTCAGTGGAAGAAGTCGAGAGCATTGCGGGGACCAGCAAGTCTCCACCATTATGTTCAGCACCACGATCTGTTGCTCAATTCACCACGGATACCGTCCCGGAGTGTACTGATGATTACTGAGTGGGAAGTTCGCGCGGACTCAATCATTGCGGATCTCGACTACATCATGGTGCAGGATCCGCAAGTCGGATGTGTGTGAAAGCTCACCGCAACAAACATTCGGCGCTTCATCTCCCTGTCGGCCATCACCAACAGCCATTCAGCAAACTCAACCAAATGTCCACTCCCATCTCCCTATTTTCGGAATGCAGAGTAAAACTTTGCAACACGCCCTCACTACAGCCAAAAATACATCCGCACAATGAATCTCCCAAATTTCATCTCATTTTCGCACTTCGCACAATTATTTTTTCTATCTTCCCAACTACCGCAACGCGCAACGCCACATTAATTAGAGTATCTCTTCATAATCCCTTTCAACCATCCAGCATATTACAAAATTACCAGCATCGAGCATTGTCACTGGTTTTCTCGACAGAACGCCGCCACCGCCCCAGGATATCATCATTATAGAACAGATATCGAAACACAACGCTCATTGACCTCATAAACGCCACCAGCCCGAGAAGCGCAATTTCCGCAGCTGAATAACTCGTTAATCAAGGCCACACATCTCCAGGATATTGTGACGATGGAAGAAGCTGCGGTTTCGTTTTCCGAAGATGTCTGTATATTCGGATATCAGTCAATATCGAGGGAGAAGACAATAAGGGAGGAAAGTTGAACTTACACATTGGCACACTGAGGAGACAGATGCAAATCTGAGCTGTACCAGCGGCCCACATCATTTTCCACACGCTGGTTTCATTGATCCAATCGAACCCATACCTACGATATCAAACACGTCAGACTCATTGGCACCTCTCCAACGCCCGCGGTGGGTAACTCACCAAGTCAGGGCAAACGAGAAAAAGTTCTTAAACAGCAGCAACGCCGTAAAACTCTCAATCGCAATATCCCTATGCGCATCGACCAAATACAACGCCGAGCTAGTGGCGCCCAATACCATTCCCATCACCTCGAACCCGAAAAACATGGGCGGAATAATGTCGCCCCACTTTTCGACATCATCGGCAGTGTACCCAAATCCAAACACACCCATGACGCCAAATATCAATTGTGGGATGACGAGGATAATGCGAAACTCGGGCTCATAAACGCCGTTATTCCATTTCGCGAGGAGCTTAGCAGTGGAATCCGCAAGTACACCGGAAACGATGAAGCCAGCGAGTGCACCGAGGAAGGATCCGGTGTAGAGGTAGCCGACTTTGTCCATTGCGTAGAATTTTGGAGGTCCGGAGTAGAAGGCACCAATGACGACGCCGATGAGGACGGTCCAGCCGATCAGGGCGCCTTGGGTTAACATTCCCCAGATGATTGCAGGCTGGAAGAGGAGGGGGAGAGGGCGGAGGGCGAGTTTCCATAACGAGTCATCGGTCTTGCGGCCATCAAAGAGAGCAAGGGATTGAAGGAATGTTTTCTTTGGGGGGATGGATTTGGCGGCGGTGATCTCGTCATCGGTGCTACTAGCTGGTACGTTTCTGGCGGAACCCTCAGGAAACTCTTTGTTGGAACTGTCTGAAGAGTTGAAGAGTGCGGAGGTGTCGTCTATGTCGGTGTTGACTTCGCGCCGGTACGCCGTTTCGGGGACGAAGAACCAGACAAATGGGGAGATGACGGCGCCCGCGATGGCAACCCAGTAGAAAACCCAGCGCCAGCTTTGCTCGATGGTGAGTTTTCCGACGATAACAGGAGTCAGGAATGCACCGCCGTAGAGAGCGAAGTTGGTGAAGGCCATGCGCTTGCCACGATCGTGAACACAGTACCTATTCATGTCAGCAACGACTCTGATACGATATCCGTAATATACTAACATGTCACCAATGGAGGCATTGACTATACCCCAGTCAGCAAGAAATCCCGTTTAACTTGACCACCAAAGCGAACCTACCCAGAGCTTCAAACGGCGCCACCGCAAACCCCTGGAAAACGCGTGCCCACAACAACGATTTATGACCCTTCGCAGCGCCTCCCCACACACTCGAACCAATCAACAACAAGGTCGCGATGATATACGCATGCCGTTTCCCCCAAACTCTTGAAGTGGGCACGAAGAAGAACCCCGCAACGCCGACACCGAGAAGATGCCACCCAGCTGCAGATTCTCATCAGTACCAACATCTCAAAACAACTCCCAGTTCTGGAGAGGTGGAGAAACATACTCAACAATGCCGTATCCGTGAAAGAAATCCTCAGCTGCACCTTCAACCAAACGGTATTCGCCGCCAGTAAAGGTCCGAGCCTAAACAGTACCCCGCCGTCAACCACAAACTCAACACCTCCGAATTGTAGCGAGTCCCGAGGCATACTCACGTCGCTGCAACAGTCTACAAATCCCACCCGTCAGTCAATCTCCCTCCTCGCCACGATAGAACCCAAACCACTCACAGATATAGCACACAACACCAGAGTAATCAAATCCCGCTTCCACATTGGCCAATTCTATCTTCCTCAATTCCAATCATCAGCCTTCATACCCCAACCAATTCCCCACCGAATTCTCCCTGTATCCCCACGGTCGATAACAGGATCATACCAACGGATCATTCGGATCATCCGACGGCTGTGGAATCAACAAAATCGGTTTCGGACCCCTCGTATCATACTTCAACCTCGGATCCATCTCGTCCGCGGGTGTCGGTGTTGCTTCAGGGCCCGCATTAACTTGTGCGATGTTTCCGAGTTCTGTTGTAGTGGCGAGATCGAGGGTGAGGTTGGTGGTACTTTTGTTGCCCATGTAGGCTGTGCCTGTGGGGCTGTCAGTTTCCAACAGTGTCCTCTTTTTCCAAATTGATGGGAGAGAGGGAGGGAAAGGGGATGAATGAATGAAAGTTGGGGTATTGGCAAGTGAGGTCGTCATTCTTGTCCTCATCTTCATCGTTGTCGGAGGAGGAAACTCCAGAGGGCGCAAGAGTGACAACACTGACATTCCCAGACCGCAGTGAATCTCCACCCCAAAAACACTCACCAGGCACATGCTCCAGCTTCGTATCCTCCAAAATCCCCAGCCCCATGATTGCGACCTCCCCTTCCCTCTATTCGGCGGTGTACTGTATCCGTGTCGTCGTGATTCCGCTTGTCCTCCGTGTTTCGATCTTCGTGTACTCGTAGCTTAGTGAAGGGTCTTCGTCCGTCCTCGTAGCCGTTCTCGCCGTCGTGTTCGTCCTCGTAGTCGTCGTCGTAGTCGTCGCGCGCAGTGTCAATATTTCGACCGAAAGAAGGGGCAGCACGAGCCCTTGTACCTTCTGCACTAGTGACACCAGCAACAAAAGCAAGACGAGACCACAGCAGAAAGAACTGGCGAAGCGATGCGACGCGAAATGGGCTAGCTAGCTATGCTGTGTTAGGGGATGCAACACACATCTGGGAAGGATGGATGGATGGCGCGTGGGCGCTTGCAGGACCGGGTGGTGGATGGGGAAACGCAGAAGGAAAGGCTTGTGTACAGTCGGTATGCTGGGGTGCCACACCTGATGAGGATCAAGATCATGAGACTTTGATGTTGAATTTGACGAGGAGGGCATGGCGAGGAGGCTGGATCCAGGGTTGGAGGGGTCACCGGGAAAGGGACCGGTTCTGTGTATGCGTAGGACAAGAAGAGAATAGAAAGTGACCAGTAAAAACTATTCACATTGTGCCCAAGAGCACTAAGAAGATGGTAACGCATAAGGCCCCAAGAAAAATAGAGTGCTCCAATTCTTGACGAATCCTTGACATAGTCTCAATTAACTGGAAACGCCTCGGAGTGAATTGCTCAACTCGGGATCCCTGGACCGAGGACATTTGTCATTGGACAACATGATTATAATCCGAATCAGTGTGGGTAAGTCATAATGTTCATTGATATTGGACGTCAAACTTTGTCAACCTGACTAGGATATAGAACTAAAGGCACACCCCCTGACAGAACCAGAAAACCCGACTTCCGGCATCACTCACACACTTTACCATGTCTTCTTGATGTCAAACTGCCACTTGAATTCGAGATGCGCCTTCTTGTCATCATCCATGAACTTGCTCAGGGCAGTGTAGTTTCCGCGGAAGAACATTACGGAGGGGGCTTCCTCTTCGGCGACTGGAAAACATGTCAGTACTTCCATCTCCGTATTTGATGCAAAACAGAGGTGGACTCACAGGTCTTCTCGTAGAATGGGTTTTCCTTGGTGTTGGGCGCATAGCTTCCCTACATTGTATGTTAGAAACAGCTCACACATTCATCATGGGTCACCCACCATCATCTGATCACTCTTGTCGACAGTAACACCCTTCCTCTTGACGAGTTGCAAGTAGCGCAATCCAGAGATGACTTCATGCTGGACACGGAATTTGACACGCATACGGTAGGTAGCGCCTTCCTTGATTGTAAATGGGGTCTTTTCGAGCTGCTCTACAGCATTCGGCTTGTCGAGATCGATGATGATGGGATCCCGGTCAGTCGCAAGGAGAGCGAGTTCAAGGATAACAACCTAATCCAGCATCTATCAGCATCCATAATATTCAGCTCGTATTTCGTGGGCCCAGGGTATAAACTTACAGTCCTCATGTCGCCCGGCTCACCAATCGATAAGGTTTGGGCACCAGCACCAATACCCAACGACGCCTTCCAACGGTTCAAAGCCTCGTCTTCAGCATCTGTCTCAACCGTGCACGGTAAGCTTCCATCTAATCCACGCTTGGACCAAGCCGGCCAGCCCTATCTAGCGATCATCGCTTGTGGGGATATCACAAACCCAATTTCGCATATTCTTCGACAGTTTTCTTCTCTCCGACCTTGTAGCTGCACAACGCATTGTTTTAGTTCGAAATCCTCTTCATGGGATGCACGCTCGCTGCGGGACGTGAGGGGAACCACGTCCACAGCTCAGGGGTGAGCGGGTTGGGGGAAATCGAGCGGGAATGGAATGGACGTACCCTTCGGTCTCAACGGGATGAAGCTCGTCGTCATGGGGAGCAGACATTGTGATGGTTTGTTTGTACTGTGAGTGTGAGGGGAATCGACAAGGAGATGGACGAAGTGACGAAGGGATTGGCAAAGGCGGGGTGGAAGGACTCAGGAGGCGTGGATGGTGAAGTGGAAAGGGAGAGATGCAGGCGTGCGAAGTGGGGTCGACGGAGCTCTGGGGCCTGCAAGGTCGAGCTGTCCGTGAGGCTTGGCTGGCACCACTGAAAGCGGACAACGTATAGAGATGGAATGTGGCCAGGGTCTACCTCAATGAAAGGAAGGGAACATTGATGGAGAACTACAGGAGTACTGTGGTATTGATAGAGGGGCTGGGCCGTGAGCCTTGGGCTTCCTTCTTTGTTGGAATGGCCCCCGGACCATCCAACCGTTGGTTTCATCTTCGACATCGGTTTATGCCGTTAGCCACCATCTTAGATGTGAGTACTGTACACGGCCGTGTACCTGGTGCCTGTACTGTACTGTACCTAAGTCTAGTGGCTATGGATACGGATACCTGATCGGGCTTGTTGGTTTATCACACGGCATCGAAGTCATTGATGTGTTGTAGAATGATTCCCTTCTCAGGCCATACAACGTCACGCTCTGAGGTATCAATTGAGTGCACAAGCACAATAATACAGGTTTATCCTACAAGTCTAGAACCGTGATGGCCCAAGACACGATCCACAGCTGACGGAACATAGATTGATTTAACATTTACCTAATAAGATCTCTCAAGAACCGCCACTGGAATAAAGAAGACCCGTCATTGTAGGTGAAATATGGCACTGAACAGAACCAAGGCAGGCACGCATGACAGCTTAGTCTTGCGGACGTATACTGAAGCAGACCGCTCTATCCAGCGGCACCAACATCGATATCTCCGGAATTTTATCCGAGATCTTCCTTGCACCACACGCCCGCTACGCTGACCCTGCAGTGCGTCTCGACAAACGCAAGCGACCTTTCACCACTGGGTCGCACAAGCAGATGCAGAAGACGATGAATTCATCCAAAACACCTCAGCCTGTTTCTCCTCTGCTTCACATCGACGACAATTCTCGAGAGGGTGGACTTGCGGAACGGGTAGCCGCTAACGAGTGGTCCTACGAGTAGGATGGCGTAGCTATCTCCAGTAGTCAGCGGTAAGCTTTTGGGAATACAGTCCGGTGAAGGCTGAACTGGCAGCCAAACTCAAACACTCATGCCCAGCAGGCAGGCACCCTGTTCCAGGGGCAGCTGGGCCGTCAAAATATATATGTAAACCCCCTTCCGCCCTTCCTCATCCACCTCTTCCCTTCCCTCCGGCCAGCGCCCTACACGCCCACCATCTCACGACCGCCTCCGACCTCATCATCCGTCTCCGTCCATCCACTATACCTCATCCACTATACCTCAATTCCATCTACCCCGCTACTGTCCACAATCACAATGAAGTTCTTCGCTATCTCTGCCATTGCCGCGTTCGCTGTTGTCGCCAGCGCTCAGAACGGTGCTCTTCCCCAGTGTGCTGTGAGTCCTCTCATTGTTGTTGATCCGCCCTTTCCCAAGCCCGGTTATGATAGCCACTCCCGCACTGGGATTCTCCACGATTTCCCCAGACCCACTCTGCGCTGAGTCCACATGCTAACAACCGCCACTCACAGGTTCCGTGTGCCAACAAGCTCCTCGACAGCACTGGATGCAAGCCCCTCGACTACAAGTGCATTTGCAGCAATGAAAAGTTCATTAAGGAAATTGCCTCTTGTGTTATGGCTGACTGCCCATTGACCGAGATGCCCAGTATGTTTCTCCTTTAAAAACTCATCCGATTCCTCTCGCCACTGCATCCCTCAGTCTCTTTTTGCACAATGCTGATGGTATGTTTACAGATGTCATCCAGTACTCGAACGACCTCTGCGGCGGCAGTGGTGCCCCAATCGACGAAGAGGTCTATGCTTCCGCTTCCGCTGTTGTCAATAATGGAACTATACCCTCTGCGACGTCAACCCCTACACCCAAGGCTGAGGTTGAGGAAAAGGACGAGTCTGCCGGCGCCATGATCCGCCCGGCTGTCGCAGTGGTTGTTGCCGCTGCTTTGGGCGCCCTCGCTATTTAAAAGGAAAATAGTGGATTGGTGTTGAAGAAGTGCATGGCCATGTGGGTTGGTGTTTTGCTGTCATTATTCTTCCATGGTCGTCGATAGATAATACGTTACTCGCCGTCGGGCGTTCTTGTAATGCTGTAATCAGGAGCGAGAGGAGATGGGGCGTTTATACTCGTGTCGCTCAGGGCTGGGTTTCCAGATATGTGGATGACAGATGATTCAGGATGTTCAAGTAGAATATGATGAGGAATGTCCGTTTCATGACAAACCGGGGCCACGATAAGCAGCACTTTTTTTTCATACAAGTTACAGCCATGGCCACCGGTTTATCTTGTATCAGCAACAGTCAAGTCCTCTGCGGACTGGACGAACTTCAAAGGGAAAGATGCTCATCAACTAGTATCCCACCAGGTTCTCCATACTTGCCCGCTGTATTCGGCATGTCCAGATGAGTTTTGACAGAGATCGTCGGCTCACTACCTCCGATCTGTCTGGGACACATCTGTAAAGGGTTCAACTGAATTGTGAGGTCGGATCGTTACATTCAGAATCGCTTGGAGAGCGTGATATCTGGTGATGAAAGATTTTGGAGAGAAGGAACACAAATGTTCTCCATCCAGATGGCCATGTAAACTCGTAGAGGGTTGGCAATGTGGCCTCTAATCGTAACTCTAGTTAATCACCACCACACTCTTCCCCTGCGCACGTTGTGTAACCTTGATACGACCTCTCCACCTTGAGCGCGCCTGTCGTCCTCACCACTACTCGAGCTGTCACCAACCTCTACACTCTGCCCCCGCACACCAACCGTCAGCGCGACCCAGGTCAAAGCTCTCACTATCGACCTCCCGACTTCCTCGATCCTCGCCACGTTCCAACATTCCCTGACCTTCGTTCCATCCACCTCACCACTTCACTACCCATCACCACATCTCGACCCCACCAGTCCGCGTCACTATTTCCCGCCTCTCCCTTCCTCCGTCCTCCCGAACATGGGCCGCCCAAAATTCACGCCCGCGGTAAGACGCAAGAACTTCGCGATCCCCAGTGGTGTCGCTGCACCCGCCCCCGCACAAGCTGGGGCCACCCCGCAGCAGAAGTCACAACACTCTGCGAATCCCGATGAGGCGATCAACTTTTTCAATCGTATTGGAGAGCTGTATCAGGCCGTAGTGGTGGATGATGATGACGTGAAGCCCGGCGCTGGGAAAAAGCGGAAAAGTGAGGGTGAGGGGGATGAGGATGAGGGCGAGGAGGATATGGATGCGGTGAGACGGAATTTGAAGGAGATTCGGAAGATGAGGAGGTGAGGTTTTTCTATTATGCGTTGCTTTGGTTGGAGCTGGGATAGCTCTGGAGGATATGAAAGGGGATAATAAAGGAAGAAAGAGAAAAGAGACTGATGATTGATATCGAGGGAAAATAGGTTGAATAAACCGCAGATTAAACAGAGAGCATCACCTTCGCCACCGGCGTCTCCAGAAGCAGTGGATCCAACATCCATGGTGGTAGAACCGACGCCGTCACCTTCACCGCCAGATATCACATCCCGTACTTCTTCCTCCTTCACTGGCCACAAAATCACTTCTTCCCGCTCAACATCCTCCTCCCATGGTCTACTTTCCCCACCTTCAACCGCAAACCCCCGATCCACCAACACCCGTCGAACCCACTCTTCCTCCCGATCGCAACCAGCCGACGTCGTAGACCTCGACTCCAACTCCGACTCGGAAGTTCAACCCCGCTCCCTATCTTCCTCGAGCCTCATCCCCACCACCACCACCACCACCACCGCCCCAACAACCGCCCCGCTCCCCGCCGTCCCAGAAGAAGAAGACTATTTCACCCGCCTCACACGGGAGGCCCGCGAATCCCGCACCTCCGCCAACCCCCTCCCCACAGACCCCACAAACCACCTCAGCCCCAACCCCGCCCCCACCTCGGCCCTCCCAGAAGATCCCTCCACCTCCCCTGTAATCCCCATCTTCGTCACTACGCCCCTCCCCATACCTTACGCCTACCGCCACATCGACCCCGACATGAAAGTGCAGCGCCGCTACCTGCAAAACCTCGTCCCGGTCAAAAATCAATACTGCTTGTTATTGGGGCTTAATCCCGAAACGACGTTTTTCATCTTCAACGGACAGAGAGTGTTTGAGAGGAGCTCGTTGAGAAGCTTGGGCATTACGGTGAAGGAGAAGCAGGGTAATAGGGAGAAGGGTGGATGGTTGGTTACAGACCAGAGGGGAGTCGAGTGGAGAGAGGAGGTCGATGAGTGGTGTGTTGTGTTTGAGTTGGTGAACCGTGCGGTGGTGGAGAAACGGGAGGCAGAGAGGAGGAGGAAGGAGGCGGAGAGGGAGGAGGGCATGGTTGGCGACGAGGAGGATGACGAGGAGGGCAGTGAGGGCGATGAGGAAGGGAAGATAAAGATTACGATGAAGGCCATGGGGTGTAAGGATGTGGTGGTTATGGTGACGAAGGTGAGTTGTTACCCTTACATTGGTAATCAAGTCCTGGGGATGGATATGCTGACTGAGGCTGGGAATAGGAAACCGAAATCGCAACGCTCCTCGAAACCTTCCGGAACACCCAAAAAATCCCAGATGATAAAGACGTCGCAATCAGGTTCGAGGGCGATGAGATGGATCCTGAAGGAACCATAGAGGGCATGGACATTGATGAGGATGACGCCGAGGAAGGCGTTTGCGTTGACGTCTATGTCAAGTGATTCGACAGAGAGAGCCCCGGATAAAACTTCTCTTCTCTTTTTAAGCAAAACACGAAAGCGAGTAACGACGTTTGCCATTGTTTCATTGTTTTATTGTTTCATTTTCAACCTTTTTTTTTTTTTCATGGCGATCTTCATTTCCCCGATCATGGCGTTTTATTGTCTTCTTGGTTTTCGGTTCTTCGTTAGTCGACTGTTCTTAATTTCCGATTTTTTTCTTCTCTCTTTTCTTTTCTTATCGTTTTTGTGTTTCTTGTTGCTTCTTTTTCTTGTTTTTTTTTTTTTGGCCTTGGTTTCTTTTCGACGTTTTGGGGGCCGGAGGGTGAGGGAGTCTGGGGCTATTAATCGATGCATCGAACCATCGTTTTGCGTTGGAAGATATCAGATTTCAATCACTGAACTCGGAAGCGTGTACTCTACTCAGTATGCACACATTTCCTCGCCTCCACAATAAACTTTGGACATCGGGATGAGAACAAATTTGAAATATCACCATCTTTCAAACGCTGTTAAAATTTCTGACTCGAGGCCGGGGTGGTCAGAGTTGCATCTTTTCCTTGACTCGCGCCTTACCATTGATTGATTGATTGATTGATTGTAATCATTTTAGCGCATGCGTCCCTTTGGGATATGGCGCGAGAACTAACATACAAAACGTCCCCTTTCCGCTGTGTTAAACTGCATCTACTCAGAAACTCTGTTTCATCCGTTTTCAACCATTTTCTCGCCAACCTTGCTGCCTTTGCAGTGGCCGTCTTTTGAGCTGTACATTGCGGTAAACTGCGGTGTACTTAGACTCTCCTATACCTACCGTCTTTTCTTCTCTTGCTTTACTATGTGCTCATATCCTCCTCCACTCCATACTCTTTCTCCCACCCCCATTCCTCATGTACCCGCTCTTCTTCTGCTCTGACCTCGTCCTCTGATTTTGGTCTTCCCACCAGCTTTTCTTCGATGAATTTTAGGATCGCCTGAGTGGCCCTGGGTTCCGCGAAGATTGTCGACAACGCGTGCGTCTTCATAAACCCTTCTTTCTTCAGCGTGTTCCAGAGCCCCTCTTGCTCCCTTTTCCATGTTCTACACTCCTTGAACAGGTGGTCGCGGGTCTGACGGGGTCCGTCGCACCACCAGCATTCGTCGCTGTCTCTTTTTCCTATCGATTTTAGGTAGACCGCTGTGACTACGCGGTCTGCCGCGAACCTGTAGTATTGAAGAGCAACTTTTTTCCGAGCTTTTGCCGCTGTTGGGTCCACTTTGGTAGACTTCCTGAGCTTGTACCGCTGGGGATAGTACTTTTGACACTTCTCCCCAAACCACTGCTTCTCTTCTTGGTGTCTGGCTTCGTTGATCAGCTGGCTGATATGGGCTAATGAGGGTTTCCGAGTCCGCCGAGAATTCAGGTTACGGGCGGCAGCTTCTTTTGCTGCTTTGTCTGCTGTATCATTGCCTATAATGACTTGATGGCCGGGTACCCAGTGAAGATGCACATCCACTCCTCTATCGCTTAGTTCCGCGTAGCTTTTCCAGATCTCGTTGGCCATTTCTTGTCCCGGTCCTGGGTCCAATGACTTGCTTCTTTCTAGCGCAAATTTCGAGTCCGTGAAGATCCGTATTTCGTCAAGTGGTCTTGAGCTTGTAGAGATGGTTTTCAGCGCCTCCGCGGTCGCAAACAGTTCGGCGTCGATAGCTTCCTGATTCCTTCCCAAATTCCAACTTTGGGTTTTCCAGGACCCATCTTCGTCGCGCCATGCCACCGCTGCACCTGTATCTCCTTCCCGGTTCTTTGATCCGTCCGTCCAGAGAACCTTCATCGGTCCTGTGTCAGAGGCCAGGGATCTGAGATCATACGTATTGGCGGTTCTCTCTGCCATCTTGCGTTCTTCGATATGTATTAGGCTGTGGGGCACTGGTTTAGCTGATTGCGAGTATATCCTCTCTGCGCCCAGAGTCATATCAGTCAGATCGTGTATGCAGTCCCAAAGAGTCCTCCCCAGACTGGTAGCCTTCTTTTCTCTTATGCCATAGGAGTCCATTGGGATGGTCATTGCCAAGGAGTGGTCGGGTCGGAAGTCTCAGGGCCCGGAGAGCGTATTTCCTCTGGCGGTAGCGTAACAGGGTCGGGGCCGGGTGTAATCCGGCTTCTCTGAGAAGTGGTCCTATAGGCGTGGTCCGTAGCATTCCTGTAATGGTGCGAGCTTGATCGTTGATGAGCTTCTGGATTTGAAGGACCCTCCCATCGGCCTGGTCCTTCTTCACCCAGAGTTCTGCACCGTATAGGGCGATTGTCTGTGTCGTGGCTATAAGGATCTTTCGAACATGAGATGGAGGGAGTTCCTGTGCCGATGCTAGCCTCCGTACTTGGTACAGCACTGCTCGGGCTTTCTTCAACCCAATGTTGTGATGTTCCCAGAGTTTCAGATGGCTGTCTAGCCAGACGCCTAGCCATCTTGTTGCCCTTTTATTATACTGGATCTTGTTCCTGCCTATCTGGATGTACTTGGAGATGTTATCCTTGAACTTCTTGTTGTTTTGGCACGAGAATAAGATAGCCTCAGTTTTACCCAAATCGAATTCCACGGCGTTTCTTCTCACCCACTCTCCTGCCACCTCTGCAGCTGATTCCAAGTGCTGGGTCATTTTGTCGACATCTCTATCTGTTGCCAACCAACCGATGTCGTCCGCGTACGAAATCCCAATTACGCTGCATTTGGCCTCGACCTCCTGGAATACGCCGCTCAGGTAAATAGCAAAGAGTATCGGGGAAACTGGGGATCCTTGAGGGGCGCCAGACAATACTGGGTAGCTTTCCAGTTCGTGGCCGTCGATGACCATGCTGACACTTCTCCCTTCCAGAAAGCTAGATGTCCACTTGGTTAGGCCGGGATTGATCCTCTTCTCCTCCATCCGTGAAATTAGGCAGACTCGGAATACATGATCGAAGGCACCTTTTGCGTCCATTAGTAGCATTGCTGCGGACTCCTTTGCTGCCCAGGCCTGTTGGATCCTATCCATGGCTACCGCCACCGCATCTATTGCTGACCTACGCGGACGGCTACCCATTTGGCGATTGTGTAGGCCATTGGGGCCTAGGGCTTCGCTGTGTGCAGAGATGAGTTGGGCCGCAATCTTTTCTACCACTTTACCGAGGCAATTGAGAAGTGAAATCACTCTATATGATTTCACCGCTGTGTAGTCTGCTTTGCCGGGCTTGCGCAGGACGATTCCTCGTGCCCTTTTCCAGGCGACTGGGTGGTAGCCCACTTCGAAGCACGCTCGGATGAGCGCCGTAATTCTTTTCGGATCCCATTCCCAGACTAGCCTCAGTGTAGCGAATGTGATGTGGTCGGGTCCGGATGCTTTACCCGCATTCTGGGCATATAAGGCTTTCCGTACCATAGCTTCGTTGATGGATAGATGGGCTGAGCCGCCGCATTCCGGTCTGGTGGGCCTTACCATGGTTGATTGATTGATTGTAATCATTTAAGCGCATGCGTCCCTTTGGGCCTTACCATGGTCAACTTCTCACATTGGCTGAGAGATGATAATTGTGATGCCAGACATCAAGTACACGGGCGCATGGTGTAGGGGTATCACGCATCCTTAGCATGGATGAGGTCCTGGGTTCAATTCCCAGTGTGTCCAAAACTTTTGCTGTTTGGCGGGGAGTGGAGGTGTGGACAGCTGCGATTTTTACTGGCGACAGGGATTGGGGTTGGAGATTGTCTGGGACGAGTGATATAAGATGAACATGGTGGTCTGGCAATGGATGAGCTGTTTTGGTATTGAGGGATTCAAGCTGATGCAAATGGAAATGGAGAGGTGCTTTACAGTTGTTCGGTCATAGTGCGTGGGTCCTCTTGATATCGAAAGTTCCCTAATTGACATAGTAAGGAGATACGACCATGAAAACAACAGTACAGCCGATATCTCGATGTTCTCTCCATCTCTACATTCCCCACCCCTCCAACTTCTTCTGCCTCTCATCCGTAAACAACAACCACCCATTCCCCCAGTCCACAGCATAAATCATCGGATACCTCTAATGAAACCACCACGGATGTTCATTCGCGCCAAACCATCCAAACCCGCGATCAAGATTATAACACAACAGATTACAGCTTCCAAACACCAGAAGGGACAAGATAGCGGTAAAATAAACTCCTTTCGAGCCGTAATAGTGGTCCACGATGAAGAGGTTGACGAGACCCCCCATTGCGCCGCCCATGCCGAGAGGACAGAAGATGAGCGCCCAGAGAAGCTTCGGGAGCAGGTTGCGGAAACCTGTGAGAAGGAAACCGGCGAGGAGGAAGATGGTTTCCGCGATGAGAGAGTTGGTGTAGAAGAGAATGAAGGGGCGGAGGTAGAGGTGGCGGCGTTTGGAGGCGTTGGCGGTGTTGGAAGGGTGATAAGGACTTGGTAATCGGGGGTGGGCATGGTTGTTATCCGGGCTTCGAGGAAAAAGATATATATATATATAGGAGGGGATAGAGAGAGAGAGAGAGATATAATTTTGGTGGAAGGAAAGGAGTGTCTTTGCTGGAACTTGATAAGCATAGCTCATTATATCTAAGGTGTTTTCCTGGGGTATTAGGATTTCCTTCCCGCGTCCCGCGGATCTAACACTCAACACACAGCCCTGGTGGTCAACTATGAATTCCTGATACATACCGGTACCCCATATGTTCCCAATCCACCCCTGTGGGGTACATACAATACACAGCGTTTCAACCGCAACATGGAATCAGCCAGAACACGAGAAACCTCCATATGAAAGGTACCAGTACCGCCACTCGCGGCCATTCTTTCCCGATTGGCATCATGCAAATTCTCACCCCCCTCAGGTCTCTCAAGCCGTTACACCGGCTAGCCGTCCTTACAGGAGGTCCATCAACACAGTCGAGAGCGAGTCCGTGAACCCTCATTCTGGACGGAAAAAAACAAAACAAAAAAAATGGCGAAAAGGCATCCAAAATGCGGGTTCACACACTCTGATTCCCACAAATCCGGGCATTTGACACATATATATCGGTCGTTTTGCACATACATATGGAGCGTAACATCATGGCTACGTATCTGTGGGGAAGGGCCAGTATTTAGAAAAACGTGGAGGACCACAGATCGTGATCACATGAAGCCGAATGCTGGAGCGAGTGATGGATGAGGTGATGGGCCGAGGGATGTTGGAGGTGTTGATGGGCGAAAATCCAACCTCAACAGTACAGTGCATGCCTTTTGCTGGTGTAGTGAATATCTCCCCAACAGTATGTTATATGTTGGGTAGAAGCTGGAGTTGGGCTGTGGCAATGAGGAGAGGGGATGTAAGCACGTACTATACTATAGGTAGTGAGCTGGGAGTCTACAAGTGATATGTTTATGGTGGGGAGTTAGATGGTTGAGGATAGAGATCGAGGAGCAGGCACTCAAAAGAATGGCATTTGAACACGGCCCCAAGCCCTCAATGATCATGAAACGGTTCATTACTACACTACAAACTACAGTCCAAAAACGATTCTTCTATCTCTCATCGTAACCCTAATCCCAATCCTAACCGACAAATCCTAGACAAAGTGATACCATACTCCTATATTCCAACCAAAGGCAAAACAAAACGAAAGCATGCAATAACACATACACAAAACAATCATTAGCCAAAACATAACATGAGCAGTACCTGCAGTCGCACCGTATTTGAGTACACATCACTCATCTCATCTCGTCCATAACAACTGCCATCAACTCACGCTCTCCAAAACCCCAACTGCACCACCGCGATCCCCATCCGAAACCTCCAATCCCTCCAAACCTCCCGCCGCTGATTAGCTTCAAGGACATTGCCTATCCGCCTTGGTCTCGCGGCCCTCAGCCGCCCCCAATAGTGGTGACCACTCTACAGCTCACCACCGCCATTGTCATCACCTTGCTTCTCATTCCAGTGTTTGGTCTTCGAAAGTTCCAGGGCCAGGGCGAGCGTCATCTTTCCGTGCTGAATCATGTGGTCGAAGCTGAGGTATTTGATCAAGTCCTCTGTGGTGTGGATGTGGTCGTCGCTGTCATCGAAGGAGCTTTCAATGACGAAAGCGCTGGGGTAGCCACCTTTGGATGCAGAGGCGTGGTCGGAGCAGGCATAGCCACATTGCGTCTCGACGTAAGGAATGTCGCAGTACTCAGTGATGACCTGGGGGAAATGTTGGATCAGTGATTGCGGGGATGCAAGATTACGATGCGAACCTTCTTGATGAAATCGGTCAAGCCAGGGTCAACATAGTCGGTGATGACGCCGACGCTCTCTGGCTTCCCGGCGTCCAAAGTCTTTTGCACGAACCCGGTCATGTCTTGCTGCAGCATAGCCACGACATCCCGACCAGTCTTCTCGTAATGGTGGAAGATGGCCTGAGATCCTAAGAGTCCACCCTCTTCAGCACTGTACCAATGAAACTCTAATGTCTGCTCGAGCTGGGTGTTTGTTTCTCGAAGGTGCTCAATCAGTACACGGAATGCTTCTAGGATAGTAACAGTGCCGCTTCCATCGTCATCGGCGCCTGGCGCGCCGAGGAGAGACGGGAAGAACAAATTAATGCTGTCTTGGTGTGCGCCGATAACAACAGTGCGTTCCGACTTTCCGGGGATACGGGCGATAATGGAAGATTGCGGCCACCTGTGTGGGAAGGGCGCCAGCTCAAGGTGTGGGTATCCATTTGCGGTCGCGTTGATACGGGAGAGAAGCCATTCAGATGATTGGCGGCCATAGTCAGACTGTCTCAGAGGTTAGTAAGGCCGAGTGAGAAATGTCCGCGTTGGGGGAACAGCATGCCTTGTAGTAGCGGGTGTGGAAGCTCGTGAACTTTTCCAGATTCTCGCGCATGTTGTCCTTCTTCAAGTCCTTAAGCAACGGTGTGATTTTGTCCTTGAACTGCATCGACTCGGGGTAGACGACCTGTTTCCTGCTGGTGGTACGGAGCTGGCCCAGTTCTTGGTGGTCGGTAATATCCATGAAGTTCTTGCCGTCCCGCTTGAGCGCGAGTTTGTCGGCCTCTGTCACCCATCGGATATCGGTTGGAGAAAGCTGAATCAGGCGTTTCTCGTTGTCTTCAGCCAGAGAGCCAGCATGCCCATCAGCAAAAGTGCCCAGCTGGTCGGGCGCCGGAACAATGAAGGCGGAGGAGAGAAGTGGAGCGAGGAGGAAAAAGATGGGGATTTGAGACTTCATAGTGGGGGGGCGAAGAAGGAGTAGTCGGAGTACAGGGGTAGTGATGAAAAGAGTATGGCAGGAGGAGAGCTGGAGAGGAGGTGTAGAGGAGGTGTAGAGGAGCTTGAGGGGAGATGTTGGGAGGCTGGGGAGCTTGAGCTTCGGAGTGTGTCCAAGCTCCGAAAGTCACGTGAAGAGACGCGTTCTCTGGCGTGTCACATGATGCAAATGAGTGATGGCCAATGCCCCACGGATGAATGGGAACAACCGCGTTCCCTCAACGCTCCATCCATCCATCCCACTTCCGCTGCTCATTCCATCCATGCCCTCCATCCAGCTACCTACCTACACTTCATTAACGCGACGGTACTCACCTTCACTCATTATTACATCATCAGCACCACCAACATACCCCCCTGACCAGGCCAACGCGCTTGCTGCTGCGCATGCGTCCGATGCGTGCTCGGACTGAGTTGTTCCGAACACTGGGCTTGTGGAGGAAGCCTCCAGCTTTTAGATCTCACTGAAATCGACAACCACCCTATAGCAACAACATCATCACGTCACACTATCTACTTTTCCACCATGCCCAGCGGCTCCGGCTCACGAAGACCGCACAAAAAATCTCGCACAGGTTGTCCCAAGTGCCGGAAGCGACGGATCAAGGTTTGTTTGTGCTCTCACCTCACAGCATCCCCTTCTACAACAAGGTCAACTAATCTAACTCTCATTACAGTGCGATGAAATCCGCCCTCAATGCGGCAATTGTACCAGACACGGCGTTATATGCGACTATCCCAGCATGCTCTCGTCCTCCTCCCCGCATTCCTCCGGTTCCGCCGCTCAACACCCCTCCCCTTCTACCAGCCTGGTTTCTCAACAACCGCCCCCGCACACCGATCTGATTCTGATGCACTTCTATACACAAAGAACCGCCTGTACCTTTTCCAATATACCTGTGGTTCAAAATCTGTGGCAAAACGAAGTCCCGCAAATCGGTTACAAATTTCGATTTGTGATGGACTCGCTACTCTCGATTGCGGCGCTACATATGTCCACTGAGCGAGGGCATAGTAATACCGACTTTCTCTCCATTGCAATCAAGCACCACAACGCTGCCGTAAAGGGAATGTCAGCCGAACTTGCGCACGTTCATCCGGCGAATTGTGAAGCTCTTCTCGTCACATCGTGCACCATTCTTATGTACTCTTTTTTTATTGCATCCATGCCAACAATACCAGGGGTCGAGGTCAAACCAGCGTCATGGGTATTATGCCTTCGCGGGGTGAATGGGATAATATCACTGTCATATGATTGGGTAATTCGAGGATTGATAGGAGATCTGCTACGCCCATGGTTTCTGTCCAATGAATCACTTGATCCAGAAATTGATGCTCGGATCACACAACTCTACACATTATCTACCGACCGGACACTACCAAGCGCAGAAGAGTTGGACGATGCAGACGTATCATCAGCGTATTTCCATGCTACATCGAAGCTCCGAAAGTCGTTTTGTGGCGCTGAGTCCTCAAACGATCATATATCAAACGTGTTTGCTTGGCCTATCTGGGTCAGCGAAAAGTTTGTCGAACTGTTACAGAGGAATCACCCCCGGGCGTTGATCATCTGGGCGCATTACACTGTGCTGCTGGATGAACTGGAGTTCTGGTGGTCCGAGGGTATAGGCGATTGGGAAATGGGCCAGGTCGAACAATTACTCCCGCCAGAGTGGGTGCACTGGCTGGAGTGGCCGAAGAGACGGATGAGAGAGCATCGTGAGCGGATGGCACGGAATGATGACCAGAAAATAATAGACAGTCTAATAGTGCCGGAGATGAATTTTAATGAGTGGGTGGCAGTCTAGCGAACGGATTTTTTCTTCGGATGTAATAATAGAGAGCGGTGGACCGGCTTTGGGTAATGCTTTGCAATGTCTTACCTTATGGGCGGCCCTGTTTTTTTCCATGGCCTCTACCTGAGTTATGCCATATTCAACGTCAGTCATACGAGGGTCGAAATGCTATCACAGCTAGAAAACTAGAAACACGGCCACTGTCGCGTCGTCCCTCCTTCCGATCACCCATCGACCACACGACGTATCGAATTATTCTCGCTCTTGGTACCTCGCGAGTACCAACTATCGCGCCATCCTTCTGAGCTGCTCTGCGATTTCCATGCGACCACGTTTTCCCTCCGCATCGACAACCACGAACTCAAGATTTCATGCGCCACATCACCCAGTCCAGCTCGTTGAACTGGAGAAACGGGGTTCAAGTTTCTAGACATTGGACACAGTTGTGGGAGCATAGCACTTGGCCTTGTGCCACAGACACAGACACCGTGACCGGTTGTGGATGTGAGGAGAGAAAGGAAGGTGGATGATGGCGTTAGGGTTGAGGAAGTAGTGAGAGAGCGTAGTAGAGGAGGGGGGATTGTGGTGTGGGGAGAAGGAGCGATGATGAGGTTGATGATAATGAGCACTGGAAGGCTCTGAGACAGGTTATCAGATCCCTGCTGGTTCTGCTGAAGTGTGTGAAGCACACAGTGATTTGTGGGTTGCTTTCCTCGCCAACTGACCACATCCCAAGCTCAATGTCAATCCCAATTCTCGCCATCACCATCACCATCATGCATCCTCACTCCTTCCTCCTCGTCATCATCACCATCACCGCCCTTCTTCCTCTCTCTCTACCTCCCATCAATGCATGCATGGAACATACTCCGCATACACCCCGCCAACCCTCGATCATCCTCCATCACCACAAAGCCATTAACCCAAGTGTCCGCCCCATGCGACTTCTTATATTATCGCCTAATCGACAATGTCACCAAAGTTATGCATGCCACCGGCACCACTCCCCAAAAAAACCGTGGCCCGAACCTCTGAAAAATTCGTATTTTAAAAGTCTTCGCCGCTTCGTTGTGTCCGTACCGCATCTTTCCCACATCTGAGCGTCGTTGTCGGGCCTTCCCTCATCATCATCATCATCATCATCATCGGTGTGTTTTAGTTATCTTGCTCTGCACCACTTTCAAGTTTTGACTACTGCCTCGTACGCCGCCTCCAAGTCCTCCTCAGCCTCAGCCTCATACTGTGCCGCACGGATTGTGGTTTTTTGTTACGCGAGATCAATTGGAACGATAAGATTCGATAAAGGAATTTGACGAAATGAGGGTTATGAGAGGAAATCGGGAATTGGGATTGTGGAAGGCGGCGATGTTGATGGTGGTGATTGTGGCGGCGACGTTGGTACCGTTGACGGTGGCGCAACAGTGTCGAGTCAGAACGGTGGTTTTACAAGTTGTCGGTACTTCGAGTTGCTCCGTTTGCTTTTATTTGCTTTTTTGAATTGACTTATCGGGTCATTGGATGAGGAGTTTGAGGTTAACATGTCGCGTGTTTGTAGTCGGGCACTGCACTCGTACCAAAACCGACGACAGCAACAATCTTAACGACGATTGTTAAGGACAATGGCCCTCCGATTACTACAACGGTAGTGAAGACTTATACAACGACTGTGATTCAGGGATCTACGATTACGACTCCGGTGCAGCAGGGCCCTATCACGAAGACAATTATCACAACTATCCACCCCACCACAACCGTCACGAAACCAACGGCGACGGTAGCACCATCCGGAAAACTCACCACGATAGTATCTACGATTATCCATGCCTCCACCGTCCAGAAGATCACCACCATCACCACAACCGTGGGCGCAACAAAAACCACCACCACCAAACCCAAACCCACTACCCACATCTTCACGTCTACTATTATCCGGCCTTCACAACCACCATTGCTTACCACCATCACTACAACCAAACCGCTCACAACCTCAACCTCGAAATCATCCGCGAAATCCAAAACCTCGACATTCACCTCCACAATAACCCGTCCCTCACTTCCCCCCGTCCTCACCACCGTCACCACAACCATGCCACTTTCCGCCTCCTCCACCCTCCCCTTCCCCACGGTCCTCCCCACGCCCACCAACTGTCTCAACGCCTCAACCCAATACCCCGGCGTTTCCCGCGACCTCGCCGTCGCAAAAATCACCGAATTCTGTTCCGACTCGCGTGTGATCTCCCGGACCGGCTGGTCCGGGGGCTGGTACGTCCCTCTCAAGAATCCGAACGGCACCTTCATCAGCACTACCGAGGAGACCAAAAACACGGGAAAGATGGTGCTCGCGTATAGCCCGTTTGTCGGGAAGGGATGTGAGGCGAAAGAGAAGTACCCTGAGCTGTGGGTGAGTCAGAGTGTGTGTACGGCTGCATTTTTGAGTGCGCTGTATGCGTGTGATGTGAATAATGGTGCGGTTAAGAGGGGAAGTGGGCTATTGATGTGAGTACTCGTTATGAGGGGGCGGCCCTGGACGTTGGAGGGAGTGCTAATGGGATGATAGAAATTGTATCATGTTTGGAATGAATGTGATGCGGAATTCGACAACAACGAAGTGATGGATCTGGGGAGAGGGTGAGAGGGATGAAAATAGGTGTCGGCCACGATAATGCGCAGGGAGTTGGATGTGGGAATAAAGGCTCAAACACGGGTATGATGGCGAAGAGACGGAAAATGTGAGAAGTGGCGGAGAGAGACGGGATGAGATATATTTCAAAGAGCTGGTAGATGATGTACCCCCTTTTAGAGCGAGGAGTGTTTCAGGATTGTAGATAATAGCTGGGTTATACAGCTTCAAGTACTACTACTATTTTGCTACAACTTAAATTAGTTGAATCATGTCGGCGAATGGTTCTCCAGAGAATCTCAGGAACCATCGTCCACTAGTGACACTTGAGAAATCGGTTACTGGGGCACAGGAGTCGCAAGGCAAATCCCTGGATTCTGGTGTTGTGGCACTGTGGCAGATTAGTTAGTGAGACCTTGTGAATCTATCACGAGTGCTCCGGCAGTGATTTGTGAAAACCGGATTGTACCTTTTCTCTGGCGGCACTTTGCTTTCGATTTGAATTAGAGCATCTACGTGTATTGGCCATCTTCTTCAAAATGAAGCAGTTTCCCGTGCTCATGTGTCCCCAAACCGTCCTCGTCATCAAAACTCAATGCACTCTCCCCCAAAACCCCATCTCTGACCTGACCCGAATCCTCCACCATACCCCTCCACACCCCACCTCACCAAACCCCAATCTCTCCAATATTGTGTCCTATTCTTTCCTATAAGCAATTCCCCCCGTCCCCCAACAAGCCCCCCAAGAAACTCGCAACTTGTCCACCCCGTCCGCCGCATAAACCACCCAACCCGCCACCTCACCTCCCGCAACACCCCATAACCACCACCACACCTCTCTATTTCAAGGCGCAACATTCGCAACGCAACGCAAGACGTGTATGCTTTTATTATGACCAAGTAACCATGAACTCCGCAACGCCACGATGCCCCAAAATTCGGTTTCAGGGAAAAGAATAAAACGAGCGGCAGGGAAAACGTGGGGATCCTAGCTGGCTAACAACTTTGGCGATCAAAGATACGACGAGAAGAAGGTCGACGGGAGCAACTTCAATTTCAAGATTCTATAGGGTGACGACTGAGGTGAAGCGGTGTGAGTTGATGGCTGAAGAAGACAAAGACGAATATCTTACGAGACTTGTAATACTAGGATCCGGAAGAATCAACGCCTAGGATACTACTATAGTACGAACTTACGACGACCACAACCGCCATCATGGCACTCATCAACTACTCCTCTTTCCTCCTTCAAACTCTCCTCGTCACACTAACCTCCGCCCTTCCATCACCCCAACAAATGTACAACGGCGATGTACGTTCAACTCTCCTCCCCCATCACCCCATCGCCCCCCTCCCCCACAATCCGTAAACTCACCTTTCACCCACAGATCCAAAACGCCCTCATCCGAGGCGCCACCACCTGCCCTAGCACCTCCCAATCCCTCCCCCTCAAACTCCTCACCACCTCAATCACCACCTTCTGCTCGACGGCGCCCATCACGCTCTCCGCCTCCACCCCCCACCACCAGCAAAACTTCACCGGGGAGACACTCTACAGTATCGAAAACCCAACAACACCACTGGGGATACCGGGCGTGGTAACGCTGTCGGTGTATTACAAGAGTGAGACTGGAGGAACAGGAGGGGAAGGAAAGTTTGAGTGTGAGGGACAGCAGAGCGCGGAGGTTCATAAAGAGGTGTGTGAGAGTATGTTGACGATGTCGGTACAAAATTGTGATGGTAAGAGTGAGGTGAGGAGGGGGGGCGAGACGGTGTAGTGAGTATTCATTTCCCTTTACTGCTGCGGGTGTTTCTGAGTGTTTCTGGGGGTGTATAATGATGGCTGACGTTTTGGGAAATACCTAGTGGGTGTGGGATAGTGTTTAGTGTGTCCGTAGGCCTGGGGGAGGCTGGTGATGATGGAACCAACAACGATGGAAACAATGGTGACGGAAATAACGGTAATGGCAATTCGGGAGTGATTGAGGAGATTGTTGATGAGCTTGGTGGATCGGCGATTTCGATTGATGAGTGGCCGAGTGAGTTTTGGGATAAGTGGTGGATGACGCAGGAGGAGTAGGGGGGGATTGTGGTGTACTAGTAATAGATGTAGCTGTGTAAAGGTAGTTAATGTTAAGTTAGATGGCGTTATAGATTGGTACTTCTTCTGGTCAGAAGTAGAGAGTTGATTGGGATAGTTGTTGAAAACCAGTGGTTCAAACATCTACTGCCTTTTCTCCTCTCAAGGTCTCTCACGTTGAACTTTTGACTCCACCAGTCCACTTCACCGTCATCACTGTGACGAAGATCATGACATCCAACCCCATCCCGAGGAAAACACTACAATAACTCAACTCTCAACGACCCTATCCAACTCGACAACAGCCACCGCCCAGCTAAATACACCCAAGCTCAACATAACAAAATCGCGACAACGACAACAACAACGACGACGACCAAAAGACCAACTCAAACAGCTAGTAAATACAACAGAAAAACACGAAACCTACCAACGCCACATTAAGTCGTCCAAGATACATGATGCATGCACAAATACAGCTGGATAAGATAAATATGATGAAACAACCTCCCTGGGCTCGAATACTGGTATACAGCAAAGCATTTTTTGAGAATGACACAACAACACAACACAGAGTCCAATGCACATCAGCTATCGGCCATTACCCTCCCAACGAGATTTTCGCGGCATCGAAATTTTCAAGCGCCGTCGGATTCCGCAGCAAATTCGCCAACTGACTCTGGATCTTGGCCATCTCAGCCATGTCCTCCTCCCTCCTCTTGTGCGCTTCCCTTTCATAGGCCTCTCTCTCCTTCCTCTTCCTCCTCTCGCGCTCAGACTCGTATCTCCTATCCCCCCCGGGTCTCGACAACGCCCTTCTCGATTTCGATCTTCTCGCGACCCGCCGGTCTCCCTCAGGCTCATCCTTCAACTCCTCTCTTCTGTACACCGAGCGCGAGCGGCGAACATTACCAGGCGGTGGCGGCGCTTCACCTTGCGTGATTCTCAATGGCTCACGGTCCTCATCATCATCATACCGATCGGCGTAATACCGCGACCGTGACCGGTGTCGGCGCGCATACTCACTTATATCCGTAGCCGCGTGTCTCCCGCGCCTGGATTTCGATCGCGGACGAGATATTGATCGTGGGCGAGATGGGGAGCGGGCGTGTGCGGTGTAGGAGGAACGAGTGCGGGAATCTGGGCGCATTCCGGGACGGGTGGGGTGGGCGCTGGTGTCAGTTTCTGAGGGGCGGCGGCCCCGCGAAATGCTCCTGACTCTGCGCCGCGGACGACGGATGTAGAGTTCTTGGGTGGGGGGATAGTCCATGTCGTCGGATGCGTAGCCAGATTGGAGGGGTTCTGGCGGTGGGAGGTCTGCTGGGGGGGCAGGGGTGAGGGAGGGTGGGGGGGGAGGAGCTGGGACTGAGACTGCGATTGGAAGAGGAGCGAGCTTGGGCTCTGGCTCGGGGCCAGCGTCGACAATATGGTCATGAGAGTCTTCGATACGGCGAGGAGCAGGACGGCTTGAGCTGCGAAAAGCGCCTGGTGGTGGGCGACGACGCTGTTTTCCCGTTTCGTTACTGGCAGTATCAGACGGAGTTGGAGCTGGTGATATCTGCGACAAATCGGGAGCAGGCGTCTTAGGAGGAGCCGGAGCAAAAGGAGGAGGGTCTTCGTGTTTTGGTTCGTATTTGGATTGTTTCAAGATACCGCCGCGGGGCTTCTTTGATTGTTCGGCTGGGGCCGGCGCCGGTGTTGGTGGAACCTCAGGCGCTGATTCGTGACGAGTACGCCTACTTGGGGGATAAGGGTCATAGTAGGTTGGTGGCTGTGGTGGGATGATGGGTTCGGCGGGATGATGATATGCTGGATAATCTGCCTCTGGCTGAGGGTACGGTTGTCGCGCTGGGGGTTGTGGATAATGAGGAGGAAGCTGATGTCCATATGTCATATGTGGTGGTGGATACCACGAATGTGCTGGATATCCTGCAGCAGTTGGAGGCGAGGGTTGGCCATACGGGGCGTGCATCGGTGGGGTAGCAGCCATGGGATCAGGGCTAGGGAAGTATCCAGGGTTGTATTGGGGGCTCTGGGCGTAGTAAGGCGAAGGATAATAGTGGGAATATTGGGCATCATGAGGCGGCGGTTTTCTGTAGTCGTAGGAATCATAGTAATTGCGGTCTGGGGGCGACCCAGGCGCCGGCGCTTCCGGCATATTTTTACTCCATGGAAAGCTTCCAGTATCGCTCGGCAAGGAAGGCTCTTGAGAGTTTGGTGAGATAGGGTCCGCATATCTGGGGCGGGAGGACCGTGTATAGGGATAGGATGATGATGAGGTTGATGAGGATGCGGATGGAGAGAGGCCCTCGTTGGTGTATTTGGGAAACTATTCAACGTCAGTTACCGCTTCGTCCGGACAAACAGCCATATGTAATGAATATAGCACAAAAAAAAACAGCTTTTAGAAGTGTTTGGTGAAGAACGTCTTGGGGATTGGAGAATCTCTACCCACCTGTCCTGGAGCCGTGACGTACGCGGGCATCGTGGAACTGTTACGGAAGGCCATCTTTACAAAACTCTGCTACCGTCTCTGTCAAGAATCAGCAATAGAGATGCTAGAGCGTCCGTGGTTCGGTACCTGAGGAAAGATGGTCTTTATACAGCGGGGAGAGCTTGCGGTGCGGGGACCACAAAAGTAACAGAAGGCGCGATGCAAGTAAGATCTGGTGGACAAAGCGACAAACAGTTGGCGATAAGGAGCCTTATATTAGGGGGGCCGTCTGCAGCTAGCTAGCCTGGCGTGCGAAATGCTGAAAAAGGTGTGGCAGCACAAAGCTGGACCAGGCAAAAAGTAGTAGAATTGGGCAAAAACCAAAGCTCGGAGGGAGCATGTCGGAGAGTCGTCAATGCTGATATGTGGATTGGGGGGGGGGGGGGCCTCCGACGTGGCAGAAAGAACTCTGTACCCTTGCAGGCACATGTCTCGCGGGCATTGTCGCCGCCCTTTCATCCCCAGTCCTGGACGTTGACTTGTTGATCGTCAAACTACTATGGGTGGTTCGTGAAGACTGTCCCGCCTCCGAACATCGATCGCTGCTATCTGGCAATCATCCTTCACAACAGCAACGACAACCCCATAATGCAAAGTGTGCTGTAAACAATGACTCAATTGCCTGTTTTTTTGAGCCATGCGAGGAAACCTCTCTTCCCCGCTCAGGAGATCGGTCACAATCGTGATTCGTCGGTTCGAGCTCTGCGCTGTTGCGGTGTCATGGAGGTTCAATTTATTGTGTGCATGCAGCAATAGTCCAACTGACCGACGGACTTCATGCAGCAAAATTCTGCTTTTCCATTGGAGCAAGCTATGAAAGAGGTCGTATGGGAGAGACTATGTCAAGTCTGTCAACTGCAATCTACTGCAAAGCAGAATAAGGGCGTGCAGAAAACGATCGGGATGGTGACGCTGCTGATGCCTGGACAGGTCGTGAGATGAAGCTGTCCGTCAGTCAGTCCACGCTGAAGTGTGGTCGTCAGGCCGGTCGTCTTCAAAGTTGAGCCTCCAGGTCAGTCGGATACCGGATACCCAAATCAATGAAGAAAAGGAAATTCTCAGACTCTCCGGCAGCGCGGCAATGTATTAGGAGTGGTGGGGTGCTGTGATGAGCTGGCGGTGCGGAGACGGCAATCAGTGGCGGGGTCATCCCACACCCTTCAAGGCTTGAGCTGACCACAACACATTGAGACGAAACATTTGAGGATCCCAGAACGCGCACGTTGCGTCGGAATTTTTCATCCATCTCTCCATTTCATTTGTGCATCGTCTTTGCCAGGCCCCAACAATTCGAGGCTCGCCAGATGACGAGCCTTCTGGAAGCCGTTCAGCAAAATGTTTAGGAGCTTCCCGTAGTTGCTTGTGGCCCGCCCCCAAGTGCTGCACCAATCGACGTAGACAAAGAGCCTCTCAGAGCTTGAGAGCCTCTGTGATGGCGTTGCATCTTCTATCTTACTCTCTTTCTTCCTTCTTTGTGGCTCCAACACTTCCTCGTCGTCGTCCTTGAGCATCCCACTGCAACTTTGGTGACAATTCTCCTTCGCCAACACTCTCTTCCATTCGCTACCAATGCAGCGGGCAAACCCGGCGACCGAATATGCAGTCAGGCGGACAACAACGTCATCCTCGAGGATTTGAGAGCTTCGTTTCGCTGGTGCATGTCGGGGTGGAGCTTATCGAAGACCTGAACGAGATGCTCTGCAGAACCATTTCGTCTGAGGGTTCGACTGGTGTCATGCGAGATGATTTGACGGGTCTATAGCTGCTGTCAGTTCGCTTCTGTAGCTAGGCTGGAGACTGGAGCGTTGATGCAGTGCGCCGGCGTGAGTGGAGTGCGCTGTGGTATGGATGCAGAGCTCTCGAAGGCATGAGGACAGTGATGGAGGAATAGGGGAGAGAGGTGGATGGGATGGAGATGGATACTTGGTTGTCGTGAGGAGTGGATGTTTCGAGTTGGTTTGTGCTTTTGGAAGCCTAGCGGTTGGAGAAGGCTGACAAAGGCTGGAGGTAGCACAGCCCCAATCGGTTATCTTATCAACGATTCTCACAGTTCTTTGTATTCAAGTTACTGCAGGTTTTACGATGGCTTGTCTAATGTATTCATCACCGTGATATTGGCAACGATTGGAAGGCTAGAGCTGGCTTTAGTCTCAGGCTTTCTGTACTCTACAAGAGAGAAAAGCCAGACTCCAACTGGCATTTTGGAATGTCACAGCTTTATTAACTCAAAGTGTCATGACTTACTGGTAGCTGTCAAACCTTAACTAACCGTTTAAGCAAAATCCAATCATAACGATGCTTCGGGGAACCGCATTTCAAGAACAGGGCCAAAAAATATACACTCTGTTTTCAACGCCGTGACTTGCCATTCTCCTGCACGTTCTACTACTGATTATGATAGGTTAAGAATGAATGTGACCAATAGCTCGATATCTGGGCAATAATTGAGTTCATGAGTAATTAGTTTGAAGATGGAGTTTTCAATCGAACCTGGATATGACATTATTCACCAAGCGCGCAAGCCACTCTAGTTTCTCTAGCGCAGCCCAAAATCCATATTCAAAGCCTCAGCCAAACCTTCAGCTTTTTCCTCCGCATTACAAAAGAATGTTTGGGCAAGCCAGTCGGTCAAAGAATTCCAACACGAGTGATGGCCATGATTCGCAACCTCCACCCCTGTCATGCATTCGCGGGGTTGTTGCCTTCGCGAATGTTCCGCGCGCGCCGAAGCTCTCCCCAAGCTCTTCTACCTCCTCCTACCTCCTCCTACCCTTACCTCCATCCACCGGCATCATGTCTCACGTCACCATCTACTGGAACACGCGGCAACTCAAGATCAAGACGACGCCGGCCAAACCACTGCACGAAGTTCGAGCGGAAGCCTGCGAGAAGCTCGGGCTCACACCTCCGACCTCCTACATTCTCAAGTCAGTTCTATCTAGCTGGTGCCCTCCTCCACTGAGCTGACATTTGCATCTTTAGACGAAATAAAGCAAAGCTAGACCTCTCGCTGCCCATCCGTCTCCACAACTTTGTGCCAGGAACTCGCCTGGACCTCGTCACTGCGCCCGCCTCCGCAACCTCCGCCAAGATCGCTATCACCCTACGCGTCACCGAGCCGGTTGCCTCACAGCTTACGGGCACGTTCCCTGCTACCTATACTATTTGGCAGGTTCTGAGGAGGTTTGAGGCCGATGCTCGTGAGGCTGGGAATAAGAATGTCAACATCACGGAGCGTGCGGAACCAAACTCGACGAGTGGCCAAGGAAGGTTGGTGTATATTATGCCGGCAGTAAGGATGGTCGGGAGGGAGTTAACGGGGTTTGAGGAGTTGGGGAAGACGCTGCAGGAGCTGGGGGCTAGTCAGAGAGAGCTGCTGGTGTTGAGGTTTTTGAAGTCGGAGATGCCGTTTGAAGTGGCGGTGGAGAAGATTGGAAGGTTGGCGAGTGGAGAGGCGTTGGGTGATGAGACAGTTGCGAGCAGCTCGAAAGGTGAAGACGCAGTAAAGGGGGGGGTTGACCAAACTGAGGATGTGGTTATGTCGGATCCCCCTCCTGTCGAAGCCGAGTCTTCTCCGACGAACCAAACACCGGTAACAGAAAGCTCCAACTCTACCCCAGGACCCGACCCACAAGAAACTACCTCGCCCCTTTCCCCGCCACTACCGTCAGATTCCCCCGCTCCATCTGGCCCCAAAATCTCCGTCTACCAACCCTCCACGTCGGCCCAAATAGCCGCCGCACAAGTCGAAGTCCCCGAAGAAGCCTACGAAGTTGGTATCGAAGATGTAAAACGCATGCGTGCGAAATACCACGAACTCGCACAACCGCAACGTCTCCTATCCGACAAAGAGATAGAAGCGAAGAACGCGGCCATTCGAGAAGAAATGGAGAAAGTTGCCGTTGTATGTCTCTTTCTACCCCCTTCTTCTACAGACACCATCACTAACGTCATAATTCAATACAGCTGAAAATCAAAGTCCGGTATCCTGACGGTTATACTTCAATACAGGAAGTCCCCGGTAGCAGCACGTCCCAAGATCTCTATGAATCCGTACGAACGACTCTCCGCCACCCGAATGAACCCTTCGCTCTCGGTATCTCACCCCCCTATATCCCCTCCCCCTTACCTCTTTACTAACAACCTACTAGTCATCCCACCACGGGAAACAATCCCGGAAAACACCAGACGCCTCACCATTGACCTCCGTCTCCGCTCCGGCGCCAGCCTGCACCTAACCTGGTCTCCGTATGCCTCTGAAAAAGCAAAAAACAACCCCGCACTCAATGATGAGCTACTGAAAGCGGCGAGGGAAATGCCGAACCCTGTAGAGAATGTGGAGTATGGGAGTAGTCACTGTGGTGGTGGGGAAGGTGGTGATGGAGGAGACGCGAAGGGGAAGGGTAAGGAGAGGCCGGAGAAGAAACCAAAGGGGGATATTGAGAATAAGTTGCGGGGCTTTTTGGGGCTAGGGAAGGGGAAGAAATGAGGAGGAGTGTGGAGAGGGTGGGTAGGATTTGGGATGGATGTAGTCGTACTAGTACAGCGCGTAGTAGCGTTTTGGGGCCGCGTAAGGGTCGGTGTGGTTGCTTAATGAATATGAACTTTTCTTTGCTAAAAAAACGTCGATGATGAGGCACGAAATTATTTCCGAATCCATTACAAATAAACTGTGACGGAGAATCACCGCCCCATGAAGGCAGATCCACTAAATCCCCCCTCTCTGAATTGCCAACAAGCACAGAGTTCGGCCCATGACCAGAGTCCCTCGAGATATCCCCATGGTCTGTGCAACCCAGCGAATCACACACTATGCACCACATCCGCAGTTCTTTCAACATCGCAGTCCCGCCCTTGCATCATCATCTCCCGATTGTCTAGTCCGTGCTCACTGCGCACTTTCTTCTCCACAGGTGGTGATAACTTATGAAGCACATCCGCCAAACATCAAAACTTGAGATGAGCACTCCCACATCGCCGCCCTCATGTTCGTCGCTCCCAGACTCGCTCGGAGCAAAAGCGCCTGACTCAACCTCCGAGCGGCACCGACTTCTACCCACGCCATGTTCTTTCACTCACAAGGATCAGTCAGCCCCTGGTGATGCGACATGAATCACATCTGCAGTTTCTTTAATTTGTCAACATGAACCACTAAAGATTCAGCAGCCTCGCACGAACCACATCCCGCTCGCTTAACTGCACAAGGTGCATTAACCTGCATTATCCGAAACGAACGTGCATAATCCTGAACGTAAGCGGTTTGCAAAACTGCTTTGCACTGCGAATATGCTTCATCAACAACCACTCGGCTAGTGAGTGAGGGTTTGTGGAGCAGATTGGGGATTTGATAGATGTTGATTTGAGGCTCCGGGTTGGAGGGAGTGAGCACGGACCATGCGGGGAGAAAGATAGGAGAGTTTTGTACGGAAAATTGAAAGTTGTAAAAAAATGCGAATGTGCTTCATGGACAGCAACTCAGCGCACCACGTGGTGATGGTGGGGGAGTGATCATTCATGAAGCAGATTCGCGGTTTCAACGAGTTACGCAAAGTGGTGGAGAAGACGCACGGACCAGATTGAGCTCGCTTAACTATAGAGTGCAGAAACGTGGTGTCCGTTGTGCGCAAAATGAGAAAGTTGTAAAAACTCCAATCTGCTTCATGCAGTTCTACTCGACACAGCAGGCGTTCGGGTGAATGAACATGAAGCACTGGTGTTTTTGGAATGAGCCAGAGGGATCGACAAGGCTGATCCATGCTCAAAAATCATAGCGCACGGACCTAAAAATACGAAAACTGTATGGAAGAACAATTCTGTCAAAAGTTGAAACTGCGAATGTGCTTCATAGGGAGGGACTCGGGCATACATGTGACCGCCGGTCAAGTGATTGATGAGTTATGAAGCAGAGTCACAGTTTTCAAATGTTAACACGTGATAAGTTTTAGCCACGATTGAGGATCCGTGAATGACTTTCGCAGAAAGTCATGAAGGAACCGGATTTGCAGTTGCGGCTGATCCTGGTCTGTGCGCTGCCATGTGGAAGCCGCCGGACTGGGGCTGGTGCAACGTGATGTTCATGCTGGAGGTTGGAGGATGTGTTCTGGCAACAGATGCGCTTCATATACCCTGACTCGAGTAGGCACATGAGGCCAAGAACTGCGATTGAGTATTTATGAAGCAGATCGGTGGGAGGTAGTTTAAATTGTAATGGTCCGCTTGTTGCCTGTGTGGACGGAAGTCGTTTGCTGATGCAAGCCAGATGTTGATCTTAGCGTTAAGACGCAGTTCTTCATGTTTACCGACTGTCACCTGCGCTCAACGCTCACTTTCTACATGATTTCATGCGTGACTGGATTTTGTTCAAAGGTCATGAACATCCGTAAATTTGGGGTGCCCAAAAAGTCTACCAACAATCTCATCTTCGATCGACACATACATCATATCATGAACTAAAATAGAAAACATCAAACCACACCACCGATACATCTAGCTCTGAATCTAAGCCTGAGATTGCTGGCTCCCGTCTCCTCTCGTCTCCTCAGAAGCCATCAAAGGGTTTCTTTCGTCCCCATCTCTGACCTCTAACTGCATCTCTCCGGTGTTATCGTTGTTTTCATCTCCTTCAGCATCATTCCTGTCATTGTCTCCATCACCATCGTTGTTATTTCCATCACTTCCATGATCTTTATCATCATCATCATCCTCATTGTCGCTTTCGCGTGGTTGATTTTTCTTCTCGGCGCGATGCCTCTTAATCGCGGCGGAAAACAAGCACGACCACAAATCGTCATCTGGAACAACCTCTCCCCCGTTAGGAGACTTCTCCACTATCTGGACCAACGGTCCTTTCAGCTCAGCCGAATAAGCCTCGTCAAAATCCTTCATGTTGACATCACCATCTTCGTCCGCCAATTCACGGGACGATGTGTCCTCCTTCCCGATCATCTCGAGCCTCCGCTTTGTACTCAACTCCAATACACCCTCCTCCACTGTTCCTTCAACAGTGTATACCCAGACGGTCGTCGGCTTCTTTTGTCCAATCCGATGCACACGACTTATCGCCTGCAGCTCCAAAGGAACATTAACCAGCGGCTCGCACAGGAACACATGAGTCGCATTCACAAGCGTCAACCCAGCGGCCTGTGATTTCGCGTGTAGAAGGAAGCAGGTGATATTTGGATCGCTCTTGAACTCCTCGACACCACCCGACCATCCAGTAGCCACTTTGTCGGGCCATCTATAATTGCTCTCCAGAGGTCTTGCGCGCGCACGATTGTCCCGCGAGCCCTTGGCCGCCTCGTTCTGTAGACTGCAGTAACGAATGCCAGCGGTGCTGATGGCGACTTTGACGACATCTAGAATGTAAGACCATTGGGAGAATACGACAGCTTTTGTTCCGGGTTCGGAACGTTGCAGGTAGAGGAGGTGGCGGATGATCATGTCGATTTTGCTGCCGTAGGAAAATGGGAGTTCGATGGCATTTATCTTACGGATGAGGGTTTCGCCCGCGACGCTGAAGAGCGAGTTACTCAATAATCCGGACCCTGTGTGTTGGTTGTTTTTGTTGTTGGGAGACTCTGACTGCTTCAACATTTTTGTCTGGGAAGGTTGGTAAGAAATCTGGTAGAGCGAACTATTACCCTTCAAGGGGAAGCGGCATTCTGGGCATGTGCGGGAATTCCTTAACCATCTTCTCATACAGTCACTGCAGACGCTGTGTCCACATGTCGTCATTACTCCTGTTTGATAGGGACTCATGCAGATGAGACAATCCGGAGAAGTTTGGATGGCGGTTTTCGGGCCCTGCAAATGCTGGAGATATCTAATCCTGGCGCGGGCTTGGTCAATTGATTGAGTCAGATCCCATTCGTGCCGAAGTATGTAATTAAAAAGTGACTTGTCGATGGTGGGCCGGTTATATGTCGCGACAATGTCGATTGGGAGCAGTGTATCAGACACGTATTGAAGTTGACGGTAGAACTCAATTCGGGCGTTCAAGGCTCCCCGGAAATACTGCATTTCTCTGTCTCATGTGTGTTAGCTGATTCGGAGGAGTATGCTTAATCTCCGGTGGTTCTTACCGGGAAAGGATTCCAGAGATCTTGTTGTGCTCCTTCTCCGCAGCGACTAACTCATTCAACACCGGTTCAGCCAACTCCACCTCCTTCGCAGATCTATCACTTCCATTCGCGGCTTCCAATTTGAGTCCATTAATTAGACTTCGAAACTCTGATATGGAATTCCGAAGACCTGCTGATATTATAGGGTAGTAGTCATTGCCTTTCTGCCTGAGCAAGTCGTCGAAAAGGTTGGAATCGAGACCTTGCTCGTTCATGATAACATTACGACGCTCAAAATGGACATAGGATATATCCCCTGACAATGTGTCTTGACGATCCGCCATAACCGCTCGCAACGCGAAGATGTAAGTGTAGCCTGTCATCTGCATCAGTTTACATTGACCGGTGGTCAGGGGAGCGGAGCTTGAACATACATTGCTCTTGAAGAATGACAGCCTTTTCATGCTCATCACCATGATTTTCATCCTCACCCTCCTCCTTATTATCGAATCCCTTCTTCTCCTCTGTTTCCGAGTCAAATAACGGTGTTTGTAGGAGCTCACACAGCCTGTTCCTCCATTGGTTTAAGAGATAAGCCTGCTTATTCAAAGCCACCATAATCGGCTCAAAATTCACCACGTGACGATGCGCTTGGATTCCAACTTCCGGAAGAGGCTCCATAACGTGAACGTTAACAAAATGCATCGGATGTTTGGGATCTCTCCGAGCGCCGAGTTCATTCATGAATCTGAGAGCTCTGCCGCGTGTTTCGGTCATGAGCTCACGACGAATGTTTTGTGCCTCGCTGTAGAACCAGTCTTCCTTTTCCTTGTATTCCGCGACCAAGATATTTAAACGTCTTTGTTCTTCGGGGGAAATTTCTCCATTTTTAAGCTGTTGCGATGCTTCACCGGCAAGCTGATGGTACCCAGTGGCGATCCAGTAGATGCAAGAGTGTTTGACTTCCAAAAACCCCCGCAACCGCATCCGTGCTTTTGCGACGCGATGTTTTTTTGATTTCGCGTTCGTCGCATCGTCCGTTTCGGAGTCTGTGGCGTCGATATCATCATCTTCCACTAACGCATCAACCTCACGCCGACGCTTTTCCATCCCCACCCCATCCTCTTTCTGCAGATCCAGAATCTCTTTCTGTAGCTCTTCTTTGCACTCTTTTACGGTTCTCTCGAGCTCAAATAAGAGCTTCTCCCAGATTTCTACAGCTTGTCGCGGCCTCTTCTCCTGTTCATGCAACTGCCCTCTTTGCACCTTCTTCATGTATAACTCCCGTTGATTGCTCTTCATCTTCGAGATTTGCTGTTCGATCATGAAAAACAGCACTTCCTGCACAGTTTTAGGATTATTTTTCTCTGCGGTTGCACCTCCTTCACGCGCTACCGCCCCTAGGTGAATGCATATTCGGCGTAGATGATTGAGCCAGCTCCGCATTTCAGTGTAGCTCCTGTTGGGGTCCCAACTTGAATCGCTAGCCGTCGGTTCACCAACTTCGTTGAGTTGGAGGACCTGACACATTTCCTTGAAAAGCGCGTCGTAGTTTTCTTTTTCGATCGGTGTGAACGGTACGGTGACAACAACGCGAGATTGAGGAGGAAGTTTCAATTCGTCGGAGACCATTGCCTTCGAATGGCGCAGGGAAATAGACCCGAAAAGATCTGCAAACGCATCGTGATGATGGTGGATCATGTGTCTGAACGCCGGTCTATGGTACGAAAACGGTTCGACTTGGAGAAACATAAGATGGCCCTGGCAATCGTTGACATCGGTTTTGATAGGGGTTCCAGATACGATCCAAGAGTTGACACGGGGGAGTTGCCGGGCTATCTCGGCCGCATGGGAGAAACCGAGCGCCATTTGGGCTTCATCAAGACATATTCGCCACCAGGACATTTCGACAAGCGGGGAACGTCGGGGTTCATTATTTTTTTCCCCGCGGAGTGTACGAGTCGGTGGGGCACGCGCGTAGTGGATTTCCTTAGAAAGTTCAGTATAGGTTATGAAGACGATATCGTTACCGGAGAGAATGTCGATGACTTCTTGGTTACTGTTTTCATGAAAGGAGTTTGCGAGCCCAGTGTAGTGAAAGACTATGATAGTGTCAGACTGTGATCAACAACTCTTGACCAGAAGATAGGGATTACTTCGCAGATCGGGAGCATGTATTCCAATCTCGTCCATCCATTGCTTGAGGATACTCATCGGACAGATGATTAAAGTCGCACCAGTGGTTTGTATTTGTCGGCCTTCGAAATTAATCCTTTCTCCCGGAGTGAAAGCACGCCTGTGCAATGAACTGAGCGCCGCGATCTCAACAGACTTTCCTAGCCCCATTTCTTCTGCTAAAATCCCTCCCCGAAGTTGTCTGAGGGCGCCTCGAGCCGCTTGTATGTTTCGCGTGTACATGCCCAGTAGGTGAGATTCATACACAACATGACCAGTCAAATCAGTCTCAGCTTTGAACAATAGCGGTACCTCTCGCGAATCTTGCGGATTGTATGGCTGAAGCGTCCCATCTATTTGTAGGCTGACTCCTTCACGGCGAAGCATCCACTGAACAGTCCGTCTTTGGAATGGTAGTAGTTCGCATTTCAGCATGGCCGGTTGAATCCCCGGTGGGACGAATGCATTTTTGTCTGGGGTGTGTAAACAGTCGTAGAACTCTGTCACGGATATAGGGTATTCGGAAGGGCGAGGGCCAGAGGTAACTTTGTGGTGTTTGATCGCCAATTCCAGTGTCGTACGGTTCCATGTTTCTATTGACTCCACCGAAACTTGTATGTTCAAGACCAAAGCGCATCTACCCACATCATTGTGCTGTATCCGTAAATAGTAGCTGCAGTGGTATGGATTCCAGCCTTTTACGGCCGAAGATGCTCGAATCGCTGATCTAAAGCTCAGCTCACAAGGTAAATCGACATTTGACGCCTCTACTGCATATATAGTCGAGAACAATCCCAATTCTCCATTTCCAAGGTATTGAAAACTGTAGTCGGTCTGACTCCCACCATCTTCACGATACGTTGTGAAAGAATGATTGATGAGATGAGGGGTATCGTAGCCCTGGAGCTCTTTGAACAAGTATGCAAGTGTTTCGGGGATAATCTAAATTCTAATCAATGCATTCCCTTAGATTCTGACGGGGGCCCTACCAAGGTTATCTCACGATTCACTATTACCAGGAGATCCTTCGGAAACAATCCCGGTCCCAACACCATCTCTTCCGCTGGTTTATACGATGCCGGCGTTTTCCTCCGTTTAGCAGGCGGCGTTTCCTGATCCCGTTCAAAAACGGCTTTAAGCTCTTCGGCGTCAAAGTCCCAAACTACATCACGAGCTTATCGTCAATATCCTGTCATCACTTGTGATAGAGCTCAAGAGTTCTTGATACCCACATGTTCGAACATACCACGTGGTACGCTGAGGGGTTACTTTGACGAACCGCCCCGACCCTTCCATAGCCTTTGTTTCCATGGTTTTGTTGAGACGTTCACTCCCGAATCTGACGATGGCGACTCGAGCTCCGAGCTTGCCGAGCTTAGGTAACGGTGCCGAAGAGGTAGGTAATGGATCAAAGCGTTGTGGGGACCAAAGCAGCGCTGTTCAGACGTGGAGGATGACGGAGGGAGGTAAGCATCGAAAGTTCGTTGCGAGTAGCTGGCTCGATTGCGGAAGGTGACCTTGGTGGGATGCTGACGCGATCCTCATTTTGGTTGCGAATCACGTCAGCACGTGAACTGAAAATGTTGTCTCAGCCACAGGTGGCGGTGTCACTTCAGTGATACGTCAATGGAACATTTGTGTAAAAGCATCGTGGGTGATGTCTTTGTCTAATACTTAGAGTATTGATTTAGCGTTGTTGGGTAGAACTAACAAAAAATATTGCACCTCCTGCTGAAGATGAATGTGTTCCCAACTGATAACGATGAAGCGCGCACCCCAATCTGTCTTCTTTTTCCATCAGCGCGTAGCGTCAGTTAAGGAGATTCAATGCTGTGAACTATCAGAAGGTCTTGTGATTCGTGAGGCCGTGCCACTGAACGGGTTCCTTCTAGCTTACTGACAGCGTACTCCAGTACTACCTCCCAGACTCTTCAAGCGGTCAGACTGTAACCAGGAGTTACCAGGAGTTCCTTGCCATATATAGATCTCGTAGCTGTATTCGGTCGGCGTTGAAGGCATCTTGGAGAGACCGAACAGTCTACCAGTACTGTACAAGCAATTTGCTCTCTTATAGTTTGATATAACGGCGATCTTTACGGCGGCAATCTCACCCTTGAAGATATTCTTTTTTGTCGGCCACGGTGGCCGGTGAATACGTGAACTGATCGTTTGTTTTCCTAAGCCTAGCCCGCACCAAAGGTGTTGGGGATGTATGGCCAGATCCGGCCGCACCACGTGACCATACAGCAGGCTTGAGCTTCGGCTCGTTCTGTTTCTCTCCTCTGCGACACATCACCAATCTTCATCTTCGTTAATTATCCTGACCCCCTTGACTCCTCTCTCTTTTCTCCTCTTCTTCTTTTCTCTCTCCGTTAGCCCCTGTCTCCGCCCCCCACTGGCAACACTTCACGGCGTCTCACGCACGAACGCTGGGCTTGGAGCTCCATAATTCACTGCTTCCAAGTCTAACGTTTGAGGTAGTAGTATATCCCCACCCTTATGCCCCCGCATTACGATTCTAATGTTGCCGCAATATTCAGAAACCGCGGCGAGGTCTTGGATCCATTGGCTCGCTGTGTCATGACCTGACGTTGGCGTCGCTTTGAAACTCGCTATTCTTTGCATCAGCTATGCGATGCACATAAAGATCTACATACCCACGGCCTGGGCCTCCTACAGAGGAACAAGCTTTTCTCCGGCCCCCCTGACTCCTGAGTTCGAGAACGGTGATCAGTTGATATTCCTCAACAGCCTGTTGTCCATATCTCCGAGCTCCAATCGCCTACAAAGTAGATAAATTTACGAGATACCAACAGTTGCACATGTCAGAAAATGCTGTTTCTCGGCCGCCACATTGGCTTGGTCTTGTATTTCCGGAAATTATGCTATATGACCTTCCTACATCTGTCCAAAATCTCACACGATACTTTGAGTGCTCCGCCCCTAGTTCCTACTTTGCACACCGGCGCCCTCTTCGACGCGGCACATTGTCGTGCTGGGTCACACCGCATCACCGAGCGGCGCTTAACACAGCAAGGCGTCACGTTACGTACAAACCCCAAGTTTCTGCTTCGCTATCAGACCAAATATATCGCTACCGGTAACAAGCGGGATATAAAGTAAAAGAGAGATCTACACAGATATAGTCCCTACATGCCCCAGCCCCTGCATCTTGTTTTGGTCCACCGCATTATCGACTTCGACTTCCACCATCGGCTTCGACCTCTATCACCATGGTGAGGATTGTTACAGTATCAGCGCCGGCATTGGTGGTAGGGATGGCGTCTCTTTTATTCTCTCATTTTGCGGAGGCATCACCAGCGGTCATAGCGATGGGGGATAATTTCGGCTTGGGTTTTCAAACTATCTCCCCACGCGGGCTTCAAATTCTCGAACCACGGGATGGCGGGTGTGGTAAACGTAGGCCGATATTCCCTCTTCCCACCAAATCCATCTTCATCACAGTCGTTAATACTGTTGTCCACAGTTCAAAACTGCCAGGATAAGAACTGTATTGATCCTCTTGCTGTCTGCTGTCAAGACAACTGGCTCCCCGGCGGTTTCTGTAATGCCGGCTACCACTGCGTCCTGAAAATGGACCGCACTGGCTATTATTGTTGCCCAAATGGAAGCACATGTCCGGGGCTTGGCACCGTGGTTGGACCAAACCCGATATTCCCAGGTGGAAAGACGGATACAACAACAACGACTAAAAAGACCACATCGGCGACTACAACGGTAGCGGAGCTTTCAACGGCGGCAGTGACAACATCGGCAGAGTCCAGTGCGATTCCAGCGGCGAGTGTGACACAGACGGAAGCATCATCGAGCACTACCCCAACTTCGTCGACGGAAAATAGTTCACCATCAAACCCGAACTCAAACCCGGATACAGTAGAACCGGCGGGTGTGACTGTCGACCGGGCGGACGGCGGACTTTCCGATGGCGCGATTGGCGGGGTTGTAGCCGGTGTTGTTGTTGGCCTCGGGATTATTGGTGCCGCACTTTGGTGTATTCTTTTCCGACGGAAGCGTGATGATCTATATTCCCCCAGGCGGGGTACCCACGAGATCGAGGGACGAGACATGTACCAGCATTATTATGCCCAGCATCTGGCGAGTCCCGAAGCGGCAAAAGTTAGTCCTTTGACTGAAATTGGTGGGGACGAGTCGATTCCTGTAAGTGAGATTGAAGGAGAGCAGGTCTTTCCTGTTGGGGAGTTTGAAGGACAGTGTTATTGGCCTGGGGAAAAGGGTGAATGTGGTCAGAAGAATGCTCGGATAAGTGGTGGTATTCGGAGAAGTGGTGCTGTTCGGACGGCGGAGCTCTCGGCAGAACTGGATTCTGGACTAGGGCCGAAGTTGCAATATGGTTATGGTCACAGAAATAAAGTTTAATATTAATCTTAATAATAATAATAATAATAATTCTAAGTATATATCAAGTCAAAAAAACTCACGAATATGCAAATTGACCACCGACTGACTCTCCCAGGAAACCTGGTTTGTCGAATGGGCGTTTCCGAGACTGAGTGCGCAGGGATCCGGCGCTCTGAGAGTCCCATAAGATCCTCTCTCTCTCCATTCCTACCCGCTACATCTCACCTCCCCCATCCACAGACGTCATCTTCACTGCCCCCTCCCCTATACTACCTCCATCTCTCATCCCATCCCAACCTCATCCCTGCTCTTCTCATCCTATACCCCCACTGCACTCCACATGTCACCACCAAACTATCTAAAATACAAACCCCAGGTTCCGATTCTCACCACCCCCAAAGCCGGGACGACCCAAGCGCTGGTGCACCATCGTGCTATGTCTCGCCTTTTTTATTCGCCCGCTATAGTTGAATTTCACCGGGGTACCCTACATAGTAACCCTAGATAAATAGCACAACGGGTAACTCTTTTCAAGTTTCAAGTTTTCAATCCAACGACCTCCGGGCCAGGGTCAGTGCTGCAGTGTCATCTTCACCGTCATCGTCATAGCTCCCACCCCGCTGCACCCTAACTCGTCAGAATATCCCAGGTGTCAAGTTCGCTGTACTGTACGAGTAGTGTAACACTGACAGTATCACATCTCATGCACTGCAGTACTGTATTTATATCCACACTCCACGCTATTCTTAGGACCATTCCCGGGGGGGCGGGTTGAGAGGGGGAGATGATTATTTCTTTTTTTATAGCGCCTTTTTACTTTTTTTTGTTGGTTGGGATAGAGTAGAATGCACATTTTAGTGAGAAGTGGGGCGGGCATTGGGCAGCGGGATGACAACTTGAACATACAATACCGTACAACAGCTGTTTCAACTTGACCGTTAGGATCTCGCTCTCCTCCAGATCTCCCCTTCTTCCCCTCTTCTACTCCACGTTATACTCCAGGTCTGCTACAGGAAACCCAGAGAGTATTGGATTAAACGTAGGGTATGATGTGTCACTCGCACTTGCATCCCACCTGGCACCGTTTCACTGTGCCACTTTCCACTTTAGATGGCTAATAGTTGAATCACGCTGGAGTGATAGTTGAATGGATACTTATGAAGCTTGCTTTACCTCGATGGTGTGTATTGAAGCGGTGGGATCGTTGATGTTTGAGCACAGGATGGGAAGAGGAGTTATGGGTGATATACTGTGACCATAACCCGTTGGTGAAATGGACGTTTCTAGTCTTTCCACCACCATCACCATCACAATGCACCATGCACCAATACCATGGAAAATACAATATTCAGTTCAGTTTCACCACCCATCTATCTCATCTCATCTCATCTCCGAGTCATCTCTAAACACGGGGTATAAACGCCAACAGTATCGTCATCATCACCATCACCACCACATCAACTTTCCAATCCACTCCAACCAATGCAACAAATCCAATCCAACGAATTTCAAGCCTCAATTCAACCCTACCCACTCACTGCAGGCCACAAAACCAAGTCTAATGAGAACTACAGTACCGTACCGTAAAGTAAAAGGAAAAACTCTCTGATCCTGACCCAAACGCACCCGAAGTAAACAACTCAAGGGAACGAAAATGGAAGGAAACAACCCAAGGAAAGAAAACCCATTCGGGCGAGAGTACGCAATGCTGCGGTACAATACAGTACTCGAGTGCATGTGTGATGCTAGGTAGTCAGCTGCAACGAATAACAAAAAGAAAATAAAAATAAAAAATAAAGAGGAAAAAGGAAACAAGATTAGCCCATGATGTTGGTCAAACCGAACAACCAACGTGATATCATCCAACAATCGAAACAACAACCACAAGAAGAAGCAGAAGAAGAAGAAGAGGAGGAGGAGGAGGAGGAGGAGGAGGAGGAGGAGGAAGAATCCGTATTACCCCGACTCCCCCCTCTCAAACCTGACCCTTCGGTCAAGCCAAATCACCGCAACAACATCCACGGCGCCAATATCCCCAGCAAAACCTTCTTCCACATCGGACGCTTCACATCCTCCTCATACCCCTCTTCCTTCACACTCGCCTTTCCAACAACCGACAAAAACACCTGATCCATGGTCCCCCTATCCACACTCCAAAACGCGGCACCATGCCGCCGTCCCTCTCTCTCCAGCCTGCCAAACACCTTGGCGACACCATTCGACTGCTTCTTCTGGCCACGCTCACCCTCTCCCGAGCCCTCAATACTCTCGACATCAACACCATCATCTGTTTCCGCATTCGCAGGGATCGAAAAACGGATCTGCCCGCCGAAACTCTGGGTCTCCATTTCCGCACTCGGGAACGCTTGCATCACCCATGATTTCAGCGCCCCCATTTCCTCATCTGTGGAAAACGGCGCGCTGGCGAGGACGAGGTGGACGAGATATCGGTCGCCGTGTTTCTTGCGCAGCTGGTCGGTGGTTCCCAAGGTGAGCATGCGTTTAGCCAAGATACCGGCGCGCTGGGCGAGCGCGGAACATTCTTCCATGCTGTGGGTTGTCAAGACGAGGGAGCGGCCGGGGGCGACGGATTCCAGGGTGCGCCACATGATGCGTTTGCTGGCGGCATCCATTCCGGAGGAGGGTTCGTCGAGGAGTAGGACCGCCGGGTTGCCCATGAGGGCAATGGCGAGTGACAGTTTGCGCTTGTTGCCGCCGGAAAGCTTCTCTGCTGGGCGGTGTTGGAACTCGGTGAGACCGACAGCGCGGATGACGGTGTCGACGTTGTGTTTAGGATCGCGAACTCCACGGATACGGGCGTAGAAGAAGAGATGCTCGGTAACGGACATGCGATCCATGGCGTCGAATTGCGGACAGACGCCGAGGTGGGTACGTGCTTCGGCGACGTGTTTGTTGACAAGGACGTTTTCGACATAGATTTCTCCGGAGGAGGGAGGCATGTCACCACGAATCATATTGATGGTGGTTGTTTTTCCTGCTCCGTTAGGTCCGAGCAGAGCAAACACTTCGCCACGCGGAACACCGAAAGTAACATCGTCGACAGCGGTGAGTCCGCCCTTGAAGTGCTTGGAAACGTGGAGGACACGCAGACCGTCGGTCTGAGACCCGGATGCAACCCGAGCGAGTTCAGTCGCGATTTCCTTCTCATCGTAGTAGACCGCCTCATCATCCGGGGTGTCGGGCTTCTTCGCTTTCCTAGAGAACAGGGAGATTGCCGGTAGATCCAACTTTCCAGAGTCGCGGAGAACCAAGAAGGCAAAGAGAACAATAGTCTGAACAATCAGGTACAAGATAGGGCCTCCGAAGAGGTCCATGGCTGCAGGGTTCGGGGCCAGAATCTCATCCTCGCACGCGATTGAGAAACTGTTCAGGGCGACAAAAAGAGCTTTGGTGAGTGATGCGATTGGGCAGAACAACGCCATAACATAGTGTGCAAGCCGGAGGAAGCGGTCCAAGTCCGCAGGATCCGAGTAGGTGAACACCGACATGTAAACAATGAAATAGATCAGGAAATAAACTGCCTGTCCTCCAGCCACAAAAGCAAAAGCTGACAACTGGCTGGAAGCGTAAAGCGACACAATGTACGAAAGCAGAATCGAAGAAGTGCTGTAGAAGACAAGGATGAGGAAAACATAGCCCAAGTTTCCGTACCACCCGGTTGTGCCAGCTGCGAAAATGATAACACAAACAGCGCAGATGAACAATGATGGTATGAAGTCAAATATCGTGTAAGCGAGCCAGAGCGGAAGAGGGCGAACACCGTTGGAGTAGTGAAGAGCACGGACATTGCGGATCCTCTCATACGTCGGATACAAAGCGAAGAATGCCGGGAAAGCAGCGAAGGCCAGGCCAAAGTATGTGATGAAAACGAGAAGCGTTCCTTGATCCTTAGGCCATTTAATATCGAAAGCACGATACTGCGTAGCAATACCACCCGGAGTGTTGATGAGCATATTATCAACCAAGTTCTGGATAGCCAAGGCGCCCCGAACAAAGATTCCATTACCCAAGAATGCATATGTTGCAGAGGTGGGAGATTCCAGGAACAGGCCGCCTGGAGTAACATTGCGGAAATTCGTCTTTATGTAGTCCTGGAACTCACCGAGGGATTCAACAAAGTTTATGCCATTAGTGAAGTTCCGGACGGTCTCTTGACGATCCAACCCAGTGTTCATTCTCTGTGGAAGCAACAAATCGGACAAATTTGCGATGGTCGCGAGATCGAATTCGGAAGACGGACCGATAACCGTATCGAACTCCACGTCAGTAGCAAAGAGACGTTCAATGTCACCCTCGGAGAATTGAGCTTCGTTCGAACACGAAACTCCATCAAAGTCCTTGAATACAACCATGGTAAGTCCAGCCGCTACTATGGGGATGACAATTGCGATAATCAAGGGGAGATAATTCCGCTGAAGAATCGTGATGCGCTTCTTGATCAATGTGATGGTCTGCTTCAAGAAAGAGACATTTTGTGCGTCGTACAAGTCGACACCCTGCTTCTCATCTTGTAAATCAAGACGAACGACGCTTCCACCCATGGTTGTAGAAGAATCCTTTTCGGAACGACCCGTGTTTTCTGGGCGAGTGACGGTGGGCTCATCAGAAACCTTGAGGAAGACATCTTCAATAGTCGGGCCTTGAACGTAGTAATCCTGAACTCCAGCTTCATCAAGAGCATCGACAACAGCACTAACTCCTGTAGAATCGAACACATTGTAGACAACCTGGTCGGAGAAGATGCGGCGCACGGCGATAGGATCAAGAGCGGGAGCATCCTTGGGAGCGTGAATCCGATAGCCACCTCCGAGTTGAGTCTTCAAGGCAACGGCAGATCCTTCACACTTGAGAGTTCCCTTCGACATGATGACAATGTGATCGCCCAGCAAATCGGCTTCATCGAGGTAGTGAGATGTGAGGAGCATGGTACGACTGCCCTTTTCAGCAAGAATGATATCCCAGATCCTGCGGCGTGAGAGGGGATCAAGGCCGGAGGAGACTTCATCAATAGCGCAAACCGAGCTTCCACCAGTAAACATGGCAGCGAGCTGAAGCTTGCGCTTCTGTCCACCAGAAAGGTTCTTGCTGAGAGCATTCTTCTTGACCCCAAGGTCGCATTGAATGATCAGCTTCTTGATCTCTTCAGGCCCGTCGGGTTTGTCGAAAGTCTTGATTCGATTCCACATGCGGACATGTTCAACAACACTGAGGTCATCCCACAGAACATTCTTCTGGGGGCAGATACCAACACCTCGATCCGTTCCACCGGTGCTGAGGGAGATAGTCCCCTCCTTGATATCTGAAAGCCCAGCAATTGCTTCCAATGTGGTCGTTTTTCCACTGCCATTGGCGCCAAGCAAGCACAAAATTTGGCCTCGGAACGCCGACAGATTCAGACCGTTAACTGCGATAACCTCTTCCCTGCTGTTAGCACTGCCAAACAACCTGGAAAGAAGCCTCGGAGGATAGCGCTTGGTAAACCCGCGAACCTCAACAGCGTTGTTGACATCCATCGCCGAGGAGTTGATGTGGCGGTGGCCAGGAGAAGCCGTCCCGTAAAGTTTCTTCTCAATGAAGGCAGCCAGAAACGGGTATGCAAGGGTCTGGACGACGAAGAAAATGAAGAAAGCAATCCCAGGGACGGCGGAGTTACCGCCTGGGGGCCGTTTGACAAGACTGAGACCCTCGGATGCCTTCTCGGCTCTACCGCACATGATGGAGAAGTAAACATAGTTCATTGGCGGGAACAAGAAACTGAGAACGGCATACGCGCCACTCCCGGAGTCCTTGGTAACCTGAGCAATGACACCGAGGCCGAGAGATGCGACGGTGACCGTGATACCGGAGAGCTGGGCCTTTTTGAAGATGGATCCACAAACCAGTGACCACGAGGCCAATGCAAACCCAGACAGAATATGCCAGAGGAGGATGATGACGATACTGGTCTTCTTGAAAACTCCGCCCCAAAGGAGGAAAGCCATAACCACCCAGCCGATGATGTAATTGAGATCGAAGGAGATGTGGTATGAAAGCATGCGAGATGTTTTGGAACCACCCATGGCTTCGATGAGGGTCGACAAGCCGCGTTCGCGTTCATGGGCCATCCATCCTGTGAGATGGTAGACGATACCGATCATACCGATGAGAAGCGCAACGGAGATATAGTTAATCACTCCAGTGGAGAACCTACGATCCGGATAAGCTTCCGAGTGCCACGTGATGCATTAAACTTAAACACAACGTCAACATACCTCCTACGGATTTCTTCTTCGTATTCCTCTTGCGTCTTGTCTGTGTACATGTACTGTTTCACATCCAAATCCGGTACATCATTACCTTGTTGTCGGGCAATGGCCTTGTCAACGGCAAGCTGCAGAGGGAGAAGAACTCTGTTCAAGGTCAGCGTCGCCCCACGTGAGCGTTCAAGGGATTAACACACTTTTGTACGTCATTGTCGCTCTCCTCAGCATTGAAACTCCCCCTGGCAAGTGAGGAATCACCGCGAAGGGTGTAATTCCACCGCCCACCATTGTCTGGAGAGCTCTCAAACACGACAGCAGCAAAACAGTCGCTAACACCACGGAGCGACTGCTTGCACTCGTCACGAAGGGCCGCCTGATCCTGAATAACCTTAACTTGACCCCTGCCACGCAAATCATCCTCCATAGACTGAATCAACTCATCAACCTCTCCTCCCAATTTGTTGTGCACAAAGACCAATCGTTTGCTGGACCCATCCAGCCGATCTGCCAGCGATTTAACAGACGAGGGACTTCCAATGCCGTACTTTGCGGGCTGCACAAAGAGGTAGCGAGCGTACGCGATGAAACCGACGAAGATGACTGGGAGTAAGAAACCACGAAACTACCAAAAGTTCAAAATTAGCATTGTTCCATCATTCCCGCTGCTCTGTTTTCCACGGCCATCACTCTCATCGAAAACAATAACAAAGGCAACGTACAAATGAAGAAAATGCGTGTCTTTTATTGTGTATGAGCAAGTTCTTGACGACTTGTGCCCGCGTCTGCCGGGCTAAGCGTCCCGCCATTTTGATGAACCGGATTGGGGGGTCACGTTTGCAGGGTATGTGACGAAGATTGCGATGGAACGTTCGGCGCTCTTTCGGGTGGTCGGCGGCAGGGGAGATGGGACTTTAGCCCTTATACACTCTCACAGCCCTCCCTCGAAGTCGAACGTAGCACCGTTGAGGCGCAGCAGCGTGTGTATGTAGCGGAAGCGGCGAACGGCCCGGGATGAGATACGAGCGGAAGATCGTTGATGAGTGAGATGTGGCAGCGAGAATGTTTGATGAAAAGAGCGACGGGAGAGTGAGGACGCCTGGAGAGTGAGGGCGCCTGGAGGCGACGATGGCGACACGGCGAGATGGTTGAGAGAGTGGACGGGGTATGAATCAAGGAAGAGAGGAACAGCAATAGAAGGAAGACTGGGGGGCCAGAGCAGCCGAGCCTTCACCGAGGGGTAAATTGGTGTGTTCTACGATTGAATCGCCGCTGTCCACGAAAGCCTCCAAGGATGAGTGCGCAGAGCGAGATGAGGGTGCAGCTCGATGGGTTCCCAGGGATCGACTACAAACCAGCATCCCGACACACATCGGCCCACTGGAGGAACCCAACGGTCAAGGTCCTGGCTGAGAACCCCGATCACCCTGGCCACTCGTTGTGTTCGCCATTCCACAGTTCATTCCAAACCATCATATGTCGCTAACACTGGGTGGTGATGCCATCCAACCTTCTACACCACGTTCCACGCCAATCAGCCGCCGCCTGCAGCGTCACCTCCCCAACCGCCCCCCCCTGGACAAACAGTCCCTTCTCAGCCTTTCCGCGTCATCGTCGGGGGAACTCCGATGCGTGACAGAGCTTGGCATAATTGAATGAAAGGGACATTGCTGATTGATCAAATCATGGTACATACTCCTCATTTCAGCACGTGGCTATGTTGAGTAGTAATCATGAACATTCACCTGCGTCGCTGATGATGCGCATGCGTTGCGTTGCGTGTCCGGAGGAATACAACTCCGTTACGGCAGTTATCAGCGTTGCACCATATCTAATTGGCCAGGTTTGATCTCTATCATGATGATCGTCGTCCCATTGCAAGGCTGACATTGTTCGCAAGATGCCGGTGAGTTGTTCAGACGTCACTCGCTCTTCGAATCATTCTTCACGCAATACGAGATTTTGATACAGCCTAGGGGATGCCTGAGGATTCTGTTTTATTTGCCATGTAATCTTAGCCCTGGGTGCGGTGCTGACGGCTGTGCAGGAACCCTTGTAAACCCGCTCCACCAGTCGTCAGCCATGCACTGCTCTGTGTTGAGTAATTTTCTCCGAGTCACTAATACTCACTCTCCCTCCCCCTATGCCCAACCCGTTCACCACCACTTCCTTCACCCGTCGAGTCATTGCAAACCACACTCCAATCAGCACCACATTTCCCTCCTTGAACGGATGAATATTTCAATCCCCCCAGGCTTCCTTTAGCAATGCATCACGTTTGCTGTCACGAGGAACACGACGCATTCCCCAACGCCAACACGAACGCGGTTCATTGTCTAGTCTTTGATCATTCTTCTATCCTGAATAATCTTTGCGCTGTTTGATTGATTCGTTTCCGTATCCTTGATGCGTGAAGCCATGAAAAGATATCTGTACGGATGATGCGAACAAGTGAGTGTTGGTGAGTTGATGTTGTGGTGATGTATGACGGGATACGCTGATACTTTAAGGAGAAGTAGAGGACCAATGGGTAGAATGCGTTCTACTGGACAGCCCAAGGGATAGATGTCGTCAAATGATGTGATTGCATAACAAGTCATTCGGTGAGACTACAGTCATGGGGGCGAATGTTGGGGATACACCAACTCCGCTTGATCTAATAACTAATCTCAGAGGATAACCCAACTACCCAGGTACCGCAACCTAATTCTTCATGTTCCCCATCATGAGAACAAAAATAAAAAAAATAAAAAAGAGAACCAGCAGCACCAGCAGCGTAATCCGCATAACACTCCCATCCAGCACCCACCCTACCTCGCTCACCCACTCCTCGGTCACACCCCGCCGAATCCATTACCTTGCTATTACTTGGCAACCTATGGCATCCTGAATCCTCAAGCACGCTCCACCCCCTGCCCCGATTGATGCGCATTTTCCGCATGGCACTTCATGCGAGTGCTTTCTCATGCCTGCGTATTGCTGCCTCTGCTCGCGGGCCAGGGGAGATATTTCAGGGTTGCACCCCCCGAGAAGCTTCCACAATTCTGTAATCCACTTTAGACTGTATCTCTTGCGAATTTTGACGAACAGGTTCATCACATCTTCTCAGTCGGTCACTCGAAGTAGGATTTTTTTTGCTGACATAGGGCCAGAATGACACGGACTACAGGGCTACGTGGAACGAAGGGAGTGTGGAATAGGGTGATGATATTGCTGCTGGTGTTGAGTGGAGCAGCAATGGTGTGCGCTCATGAGGGACATGATCATGGCCCAAAACCGGAGAACCAGCAACCACCGCCTTCAACTCCAGCTCCAGCTCTAGCACCGAGCCCAACGGCGAATTCGACGGCTCCTCCACAGCCAACGGATTGTGGTGCTTGGATGGAGCCTAGTGTCACAACGGTATCTCATTTTCTCCCTCTCTCACACTTCTTGCCAGATAACTAATCCCAACTCTCTTCCCAACATAGATCACCAAAACCGTGGTAACCACCGTCGCGGCCACAGCTCCAGCCTCCACTCCCCCTCCAGACAACAAGAACGGCGGCGGCGGCCATAACCACCGCTTCATCCGGCGCAACCCTCCTCCCCCCCCTCCTCCTCCATCTCCCACACCCGCCGCCCCTCCCCCCACCAATACCACCACCATCGAAAAACTCGTCTGCGTCCCCCGGCGCGCCCTCGAACTCCACTGCTCCACCAAATCGACGGAATACCTCCCCCACACCACCCTCCTCCCGCTGATCGATACCTTCTGCAACACTACCTCTCTCTCCACCCTCCCCGCCTTCACCCCCTTCACCAACCTCACCACCTCCCTCCGCAGATCCTCACACACGTTCCGCGGCCTGCAGCTCCACAACGCCGACGGCACACCTGCTGGAAACATGACCGCGCTGGCGCAATTCTGGGTCCACCGGGACCCGAGGAGCGGGATCAACAACGAGAGTTACGTGGTCAAGATGGAGCCGCGGATGTGTAGGGAGGCGTTTAGGAGGGGGTTGGACGGCTGTGATAGGGGGAGGGAGGTGAAGAGGAGTATGTCGGTTGTGTTGCCGGGGTAAGTTGAGTTTTGTTCTTAAGGGGGGAAAGGTATTGGCTGACGATGGGGTTTTTAGTACGGATTTGAGGGAGAAGGGGGATGCGGCGGTGATTTTTCATATGAGTATTGCGGCGTATAGGGTTTTGGAACTGAAGCCGGAGCATCTTGGTCCCAAACCTGAGGGACCCAAGAAGAAAGAGGAACCAAAGAAAGACGAACCCAAGAAAGATGACCACCCCCACCCTCACCGCCTCCTCCACCGCCTCCACCGCCGCGAAGAATCCCCGCACCTCTCCATCATCCCCCCCGCCGTCGACAGCAACAAACGCTGCAAGCGCGCCCTCCAACCCGACGAAAAGCCCCCCGCAGCACTTCGCACCGAACTCATCGACAAATTTCACCTCTTCTGCAACGACAACAGCACACGCGTGATCCCGCAGGGGGTCCTCGGCGCAATCGCAAAATACTACGCCGTCATCCGCCACGATTTCACCGACAATAATCCGAAACCCTTAGGGCCGGGGGTGTTGAATTTGTCGATTGATAGGGATGAGAGCGCGCAGGGATGCGAGGGCGCGGTGCATCGGAATATTGTGATTGATTCGAGTAGTTGTGTTGCGGGGTTTATGGTTAGTATGGATGGGTGTGATACGTTTAATGGGGTTACGAAGAGGTGGGGGGGCGCGTTTGTGTGAGTATACTCCTGGTCCTGAGATGGTGGGGAGGGAGCAGAGGCTAATGGGATCACAGGGATTGTGTCAAGTATGATTTTGCCGTGGCGAATGATTTGGCGGCGGGACAGAAGGGGGATTGATGAGTATGATAGTTGATGATTGCTTGACGGAAAGGCGAACTGTGATCTGGGCATGAGCATGAGTATTGATTGAGATTGAAGCCGGATTATGCCATAAAGTGAGGGACGTCATATGACGGGGGGTTCAGATTATGGGATCGTATAGCATGGGCATGATATCGCATTGTTTGCATTGCAGGTCACTGATAGTGTGTTTTAATGGACGTTTTTGGATTGCACTTGTCACCATTCATTCTATTCTTACACTCATATTCCATCCCTTCGAACGCGAATCCGCTCCCCAGCACGCTCAAAGTCCTACCAGCGGCCGGGCCCCACCCACTCACCTAACCCATCCCTCTTCCTCACCAGAAGAGTTCCTACCACATCGACACGACATCGGTGTCAGCGGGCCTCTCCCACAGTGGGAAGAACCTCCGCAATGGGAAGACCTCCGCGATCGGAGGTAAACTACGCTCCAACTGGAGCTCGTTGAGACTCCACTCGCGGTGCGCTGAGTGGGGTGGAGACGAAAGAAGAAGTGATGGAAGAGGGGAGGGGGGGTGTGGGGTTATATACCCCGGGCCCCCGGAGCCTGGGGAGACTGGGGGAGGTATGGATGGGTGGATAGGTGGATATGGCTGGATGGATGTGGATTGATGAATGTGGAAGGCACTGCGAGGGATGGAAACGTTGGGAGGTGATTGGATGCAAAGGGATGCAAAATGGGAAGCGACAGTGCTGTAGGATGGGATGTTCATGGGAAATGTAGTGCTGTGAGGGAGTGACAACCGTGACTATGATGAAGGCGATGAAGCAGCAGCAGCAGAATCAGGAGATGAAGATGGCACTGTGCAAACAGCAACTTGAACTTGAGTTCACTTCGCCCTACTGTATACTGTATACTCTGTTTGCGTCTTGTGTACCAACGAAAAGAACGAGTTAGCCATCTTCAATCCTCCCTCCTGAATGCCTCCCCACTCCTCTCCTTTCATCCTCTTCCCCATGCTCCCAATCCTGTACACTCTTCCTTCCCATCCTCCCTCCCATGTCAACCCCCAAAGAAACGAGCAAAAAAAAATCAAAAACCCGGTAACTGTGTGTGCCGATTGAACTCCAAAGCCAAACGAATCAAGAAACGACAGAAAACGCACCAAACCGTCTGTGTATACCCCCCTCAGACTCTCCCCGATGGCGACGTGATGAGACTCGACGAGACGAACTCATACTTTCATGACGTTTACTTCCGCCGGCCCTTCCCTCTCTCATCCCTCTCTCTCCAACTAACTGACCACTGAAGAAGAAAAAGAAATGACATCGAAAAAAAAAAATTTACCAGCAAAAACTCCACTTTTGATATCCCGCGCGCAAAAAGAAAAAAAACAAAAAGCCGAAGATCCGAAGAAAATCTGAAGAAAAAAGAAAGAGAAAGAGAAAAAAAAAAGAAAAAGAAAACCTGAAAATCATCGTCAATACAGTGAGCGTAATCCACGATAACGTCCTCCACTGTGTCCAGCATCCTTTCCCATGTTCTGCTTCCCATACTACTCCAGGGATCCCTCGAGCCCATGCCATTGTATCGCCGGCCCATCCGTAGAGTTACATGCTTGAGCATGCCATACACCCACACCTTTATCAGAGGCCCTTCCTCACGCAACATCACACATGCGTTTGGCGTGCGTGAAAAACGGTCGCCTCCCCCCCTACCCACTCACCTCCAACCCCACAACGCCCCTCTCAATCCCTTCCACAGCTTTCTCCCAACTCCACCCGTCTCTCCACCCACACCCCCTCTTCCTCGACGTCTGTCATACCCTCCCGACAGCTTCCCCGAGCTCCCTAATCCCAAACGGTTTCTCCACAAATCCGCCAATGCCCACCTCCCTCGCCTTCTCCTTGGCCATTTCCGTTGCATCCGCCGACACTGCCAGCACTGTGACTTCTTTCAATTTCACCTTCTGTTGTTGTGGTGACTGTTCCTCCGTTGCTCCACCCGCAGCAGCACCAGTAGAAGTACTATTCCCCGTATGATCATCATCATTCATACCATCCTCGTTATCCGCATCCGTATCCAACTCATTCTTCCGAATCTCGACACACTCACGAATGCGTTTCGTGGCGCTAAACCCATCCATTCTCGGCATCCACAAATCCATGAGAACAAGATCTACGCCGCCTTGAGCATTCATTTGCTCTTGGAAGACTTCGACTGCCTCAACGCCGTCTCGGGCTTCCAAGACGTTATCATATCCGAGTTTTTTCAGCATGGAAACGAGGAGGGAGCGGTTGATGCGGTTGTCTTCGACGACCAGGATGCGGAGGGGATGTTTGCGGCCTTGGTCGGGGTCGTACGGGAGGTTGGAGGATGTACGGGAGCGGCGAGGTTGGGGGCGGGGGTGCGAGGTCGGTTGCGGTGGAGGGGGCGGCGAGAGGGTAGCGCGTAATGGATTCGAAACGGAGGGTTTACGGAATGGGTCGGGGCTGATGGGGCGCGGGGTCACAGGCTCTGAAGGAGAAGGCGGAGACTCAATCAACGGTGCAACTGGCAGCCGTATCCTAAATTCTGATCCCCGGTTGGGACCAGATGTAGCGGTACGTTCACACCACAAATCACCGCCCATTTTCCGGGCAATTGATTTGCCCACCATGAGCCCAAGGCCAAGGCCATCACGGTGTTGGGTCAGCGATGCATCAGGGCGGGAGAAGGGGTGGAATAGTGATGGTAGAAATTCAGCGGGAATTCCAAAACCAGTATCAATAATGCTAAACTCGATACAACTCCGGGGGATAGGCGGGTCGGTAGAAGTTGGAGACAGGGTTGTGGGCGGGGTAGGAACGCATGGCGTAACGGTAAGCGTAATTCGTCCTTCGGGGGTGTATTTGAAGGCATTGTGGAAAACTGAGGAAATAAGGCGGCCGAGAGCACTCGCATCAACAATGATGGTTTCTGGGACACCGTCGTCAACGTGTACTTCAATCTCGGTGACGCTACGAGGGGTGTTAGGCGTGGCATCTGCAGTCTCGACAGTAATCAGCTCCCCATGAGGAGTGGGAGTAGCTTTGGTCACATCCGGACGACCACCCGATCTGATTGAATGGTGAACAGCTTCATGAAGCGTTTGTCGAAACCTGACCGGCGTCGAAGTAAGATGGAACTTTTGCGTATCGATAACCCCGGGTGTTGTCCCAGTCGAGCCTTTATTACTCGGCAACGAAAAGTAGCCCGAATCCTGATCCGAAGATGGAACCGGCGATGGCGACTGTCCTATCTCGATATGCGCTACCTTTGGAGGTATCGGGATATTGGGATTCGACGACGCTCTTCTCCGCTTCATCGATTTCCTCGGAGACCCTTCGCTCATCTCGTCCTCCGCCAGTTGTCCGTAGCAGTATTCGCCTCCAGGTGTGCTCATCATCATCTCATTGTCGATACCAGGCGTTCTCGGAATCTCCATATTGAAGTCGTAGCCGTAAACCATGTTATCTGCGGCATCCACCGCCCGCTTTGAGCTGTCTGTCGAAAATTCAGCAACAGTTGTTGGCAATCATCATGACACCCACCTTGTGCAACCTCTATACTGCTCCTCAGCCCATCAATCACCTCTCTCAGCTTCTTCAAATCCGGCCACTCCCCGGGCCTACTCGGTACGGTGGCTTCCATGACAGAGGCATACATGATATCCAGCATCCCTACAACACCCTGCATTGGCGTCCGTAACTCATGGGATAGTCGTCTCGCATAAGGTCTCAACGATGGCCTTAACTCTCCACCGCAGCCCGTGGAAATCTTCATCCCGCTGTGTGAATGCCCCATTGCCGCTGGTGCCGACGCATTCCTGCCCTTCTTCTTCCCTCTCGATGTCGGGACATCCAAAGCCTTCTCACCAACCAACTCCTCCAACGAATGCAACAACATCTCCAACATGCCCCAACCGACTCTTCTCCTCTGCAAACCCTCCTTGGTAAACATGACACCGAAATGTCCATAACACTTTCCCGCATTCATCAACGGCACGGCCATGTACGCTTCCGCCGGTTCCGGGAAATTCTTGACGTTCGGGTTCTCTGGCGTGAGTTCCGGGAGTCTCTCTGGAATCAGCAGCACTCGATCATTCTTCATCCACTGGCAGGCGCATCCATAAACTGGGTACAGATAATCTCTCGACAATCCTGGTGGCTGCAACTTTGCGCGGTTTCCCGTGTAGAAAAAGACGATACCCTTCGACCTACTCCCGGGAGCCCCAAATTCCGGAGTCGGAACACCATCGACATCATCACCCTCCCCCAAGCGTTTTGACACAAACGCGTACTGGGCACCTGCAGCGGTTGCAAGTCCTTCCGCCAGTATTTGCCAAAACTCAAAAGTCGGGGAATCCCTTAGGCGAGATTTCAAGTGTATCGTGGCCTCCAGGAGTTTGCTCTCTGGCGATGAGAATAGCTGCGACACTACCGACGTGTGTAACGGATGATCCGATAGGATGACACCCGCCTGGGAACCCACGCATATCGATGAACGGGGAAAGGCAGTGTCAGGCGTTGATGCAGCGGGATGATCAACAGGAGCAGCGGGAGTGTGTGGTGGCTCAGTTCCTAACATGGTCAATGTCGATTTCGGCCACCCTGGAGAGTGATCGTGGAGGCAGCGGATTCGGCGTCGTCGTTGTCGTTGTCGTTGTCGTAGTACCAACTACCATAGACACAAAGAGGGGAGACGCCGGGCAGAGGACGCGGACAACGCGGGATGAAAAGAGGGTGCTGTTGCTGCGGTCCTCGGCCCCTTGAGTCTTGAGGTGTTGTGGTGATAGGGTGACGGGATTGATTTCGTTGCTCGGCCGCGGAGATGGCGGACGACGGCGGTGGTGTCGGGTTGGTAGCGGGACGGAGGAAGAGATCGGAGCGGACGAGGCGTCAGTGGTAGCGGGAGGGTCTCATGTGGTTCGCGGATCAGCCGGTAGACGATGAACTCGCAGCGGGCGAGGAGGATAGGGTGGTGGAGAGAGGCGGAGGAGGGAGGCGGAGGGGGGAAGCGGAGGGGGGAAGCGGAGGACGTGTGTGTGTGAGTGAGAGAGAGAGTGTGTGTGTGTTTGTCGGGGATGGTTGGTGGAAGATGGTGATGGTTGTTGGTGATGGTTGTTGGTGATGGAGATGGAGATAGATGGACGGAGCAACCAACCGCAGCACCAGCAGACAGACAGCACAGAGCGACGCCTGTAGCGGGTCGTTTTTTTTCTGTGCGAGTGTGTGAGTGGGAGAGGGAAGGAGGGGTGAGCGAAGGTGAGCGAGAGGGTGTGTGGGGGAACGTTCTGGTTGACGGCGAGCCACAGGCGCGGACGTGGGCGCAGTGGGCGTGGGCGTGGGCGTGGGTGCAGTGGGCGTGGGTGCAGTGGGCGTGGGTGCAGTGGGCGTGGGTGCAGTGGGCGTGGGCGTGGGCGGGCCGGCCGGAGGAAGGGGGGGGAGTGTGGTGGTGGATGTGGGTGGTGAGGAAAGCACCTGGGTAAGGGTTCGTTCTTTCTCTGGTGTTGTGTGTCGTGGGTGGGGGGTTGTCTGTTCTCCTTGGACCCAGACCAGACCATCCAGTCCAGTCCATTCAGTAGTCCAGCCCCTCGTCCTTGTCTGCCTGTGTGTGCATGTATGGTCTGGTCTGTCTGGTCTGGCCATCGAGGGCATTCGGCCTTCTCTCGTTCTCTCGCTGGCGGCCGGGGGTTTCGACAAGCGAGGGCGATCCCGCGGGCCACCCCGATCGATCAGCACCGTTCTCGATTCAAAAAGGGACCCCGTCAATCACCACCCACCTCTCACCCGACTCAGTCCTCTCTGCACACACACACACGACCACACACGGCCACACATGGCCACACACGACCACACAATCCTCTGCCCGTGGGCACGTCAGTATTGCCCACACAGCCTTCTCATGCTCACAACTCTCCCTCACGAGGCTCCTCAGCCCTCTCCCAGTGGCCCCATTGTCATCCTCGGGTCTAGACCCCGGTGCCGAGCCATCCCGGGTGACACCATACTAACGCTAACACCAAACCAAAACCTCTCGACGTCGTCACCCGTCTGAGCCCTTCTCAAAACGCGGTTCACTTCTCCGCGCCCGAAAAAGCCCGCTGTGGTCGTGGGGGGTTGTACTCACCATCATCACCACCAACATGACCATCTTCTCCATCTCCATGTCCCTCTCCATGTCCCTCTCCATGTCTCTCCATGTCCCTCTCCATGTCTCTCCATGTCCCTCTCCATGTCCCTCTCCCTCATGACTCTCCCATCCAGAAGGTGCCTACGCCCCACCGTTTCGTACCACCCACCGTACCACCCACACACCCACGTACATCGCATCACCCTCCACCCCTCACCCGCATCCATCCCAAAGCCCCAAATCCCATCCCCCTCTCAACATTCCCATCCTCCCCATCCATCCATCCATCCAGTCCAGGTCGCGAAGCTTGTTTCTGTTGATCACTGACCACCGATCGCTGATCCGTGATCATCCCACCGACGCCGCATATTTGTATGGTATTGTATGGTACTATACCGTATTGAATTATATTGTATAGGGACACGGACGGTCCCTTGCGTTACTTTTGCGTTGTTTCGGGGAGGGTTTCCGCGGAGATGTGTGAGGTAGAAGTCCTGTCCTGTCCTGTCTGTGGTGCGGAGGAGGGCCAAAGCCAGTGAAGCGGGCGGTTCACGACGATTCGATTTCACGATGCGCGATGACTCATCAGATTGTTCACAATTCACAATCCAATTGTATATTGTCTATTGTCTATTGTCGTCGCTCTACAACACAATATATGGGGATCTAACTTCACGACCACGCCCTCTCGACAGTCGTTCATGGCGTTCAGGGCGTATTCCAAACATATACAGCAGCACACCGAACACCGCACACCACACCACACACCACACACCGCACCCAGCACCCAGCACCCAGCACCCAGCAGCAGCACGAAAACCCTCACCACACCTGCATCGTGACATCACTACAGCAGCACGGCACTGTGGACCCGAGCGGTTACGGGGTTCTAGAATCGGGATTGATATCGGGCGGTGTGTGGGTGTTTGAGTTCTTGCCCAAGCAATTGTCTTGAACAGAAATGCTAATCAGCGGAGAATCGTAACCGGATGGTGAAATGGGTGGTAGGCAATACCGGCAGGCGGGTCTCGACTCTCAAGCTTGGTGCTGGGTGATCGTGGCTCGTGTGGCTGCAGTTCTGCTGCGTCTTGGATGAGCTTGACCTCGATCTCGACCTCAAGATCGCACTATCTCATGTTCGCTATCTATCTATCTATCTATCTATCTATCTATCTATCTATCTATCTATCTATAATATGTAGCTTCTCATCTGTGCCGCCGTCTCCGATGAAAGGCAGAGACGAACGGAAGTGTCCCTTTCATGATAGGAGCAGGCGTAGTACTCTAGTCTATGGATAAGAGATGCGGGCTACAATACAGTTATATGGTACTGTACTCGACTGGAAGCTCTAATCGGTGGGTGAGCTTGAAGACCACACATCACTGCCGGCCTCTTTTTACATAGTGTTTATCCCTAGTAAGTAGTCAGTCCCAGCTACAAATGCCTCAAGAGCAGTTACTCTACTATAGAAAACCTTATGGCACATTCTATTGACTTGAAGGCGAGAAAAACCCTTTCCTTGTTATCTCATATCTAATATCTACCCTCACCGTTCCGGGCTCCATCTCCATTTTTGATAATCACCACCCTCCCGATCCCCCATGTCGACATGTCATGACACCAAAACTTTTATTTTACTCAGAATCCCCGGTGAACTACCCTCCAGGCCCGAGTTTCGATAACGGTTATCATGAGTCCTAAGGATCTGAGGAACACAGAATCGAGTGATGGTGAGAGAGTGGCGAAATCTGTGGCTGGATTGATGAGGGATTGATGGAGGATGGGCGGAGATGGTGGTTGTGGAGGATTCGGAGAAGAAATTTTATTGTTATCCAGGAGAATAACGTGGTGAAGTGGAGAAGATTGTGATGGGTGCAGGTTCACAGAGAATGAGAGACGCTGACAGTGATATAACTTGGTCGATTTCCTGATCTATCAACAACTATGTAGTACGTAATCAAGATCCCCCACGGCCCTTTCACCTCACCTCTGGCAAGAACCCGAGCCCCATCCCGTCCATCAAACTCCCACAACCCACAGCCCAGAACCATAACCACAACCGCTTCCTCACTCCCTATCATTCCACTCCTCGTATATACTCAGACGATGGCGTCGCCTCAGAGCTGCAATAACTCCATCAGTTTTGGTAAATCCCAGTAATATGCCACGCGCACAAGAGCGCCGGGGCGGTTATGCTATGTTGCTACATACGGCTTGATGCGGTCACCATTTGAATCAGATAACTATTCTACTCTAGTGGAAGACTCGAATTTTCATCCACCATTACCAGGTATCGCTGTTTGCACTCAGGCTCTCGACATTGACCCCATCTCGGCTTTCCCTGGCCAGCCGCAGCTGAAGCCATGAAATAAAACTACATCTCTCGCTGGGTTACTCAGAAGTTAGACTTCACACTGAACTGTAGTCACACACCATCACCACCATCCACCAAGGTCACCAAACCCTGACACACCCTAACTTATAACGAAAGACGCCGTCGCCATGCTACCTGTCGCATCCTGGCCTGTTGCTAGTGAACGGTAACTTCCGTCGCCAACCCGCCAGCGTTAGCTTACCTGCGGCTGAGCGGCTGTGTAATTAAGGCTACGTCGGTGCAGGAAGCGGTACATACCGGGACCGGTATGGCCCGGCCGAGTTCCGGTCCAATCGGCTTTGCGCCGCGGTGAGATGCGTGGGTGTGATAACCATGGGGGATATAGAGAGATCAGCTTGTGGATGGGATCTTTGGGATGGGATATCGATATCTTGATTCTCCCTTTGCTGATCTGAACGCTGTTCGCAATACCGGTTCGTGAGATTGATCAGCTCTTTGACGCCCGGGATGAGAACCTGGATGAGAAGGTGGTGGAGAAGGAGCAACAGGAGGAAGGTGGAGGTGGTGAGCCAGTTTGCGCCTGTTTTTCTGTTTTCTGTTTTCTGAGCTCGCGCTGGTATCGAGTGGTGTAGATTTTATATATGATACACCATGTAGACACGTTACATGTCACAGCCTTCAAGTTATGTACTCGTACAGGCCGGTGTATAACATGCTGGTTCTCATGCTAGTGTGAGTTCTCGGTAACTTCCGGTGCTTGTGATTGCTCGAGGAGGATGAGGGAGGGAAGATGGTGGATGGAGAATGCCGATTGCGGTATGCGTACGGCACAGAGTAGTAGCAAGTCACCGTGGGATAACTGATAGTTTAGGCTCCGCGGAGATGCACAGTGGAGGAGAGGGTATCAAGATGAGGATGGGATGGTAAGTGGGAGACATCGACTCGTGGAGTACCTCACATGCGAGCCAGCGTTTCTGAGAGCGAGACGATGGTGATAGAAACAAGCTGTTTACCATATCCTCGCTTGAGGATGGTTGTAATTCATGGATATCAATGTACTGTAGCACACCTATATAACTTGTACTGCAGGTGTGGTTGGCATAACTCCTTCCCCTTCCCCTTTCCCCTTTACTTTCCCCATCACACACGGCGATTCCCACCCAGTGTGGTCGTACTGCATGAGATGGGCATACATATTGCATGTAGGAGTGCTTGGTACCCTACATGGAGAATATGATAACGGTTTCTCGTGTGCGCACGTTTCGAGTTGGATGATCATGATGCTGGTGATGGTGAGGGAAATGTGAGGGACGCCAGAACATGGTCGCCTCACCGCCTGATGTTGGAGAGGGCTCAATGTAGATCTGATGACGAGGACAAGTGATGACGCTGGTGACGATGGCAGAAGCGGGACGGCGGAAACTCCGCCGAATGTGTTCTGTAGATAGCTCACTAGTGACCAACTACAGAGATGATGAGATGGCCATATCCACGTATGGGCCTCCACAGGACCCAGAAATAGGCGTCCAAAGATATAGTTCCCCACACTGACAACGACGCTGACGAAGATGAATTGTATCTTCTCCACATCTACTTTACCTTGATCTACACTCGGACAAGGAACGTTCTACCGTACACATACTCGACACAACACCCTCTTCTCGACTGACTCGCCCCCACAGACAAGCCTTCTCGGTTGTTTCGGGCGGTTCTCGGGAGGGGGTAGATCATGAGTGTGCTGCCTGCATAATGCAGTTTTTTTGCTAGCCGATGGGCGGGTATTTTCGGCCGTTGTTTGGGGTGATTTACATACCCCATACGTACCGTGAACTTGTACCAGTGGAGAGAGAGGCTGGACTGGGCTGGAGTTGAAAGGTCAATATATTGTCGGTTGCTGCGCCGTATAGCCTTTGCAGCTGGAGTTATCAAGTCAAGACATGACAAGCCATGACAATCTCGCTCGGATTCGTTCCGAATTCCGATGCCGTGTTCCCCTTGGGCTTTTGGTGGGTCTGCTGCCGTGAGCCGAGAAAGCTTGGTGGAGACGCAGCTCGACGGCGGAGAGGAGGATCTGGTAGGCTGAGAGATCAACCTCTGACCATGTCGGAGCAAGGGGGGGAGATGCTGCAGTAGCGTGTTGCGGAACAACAGGCCGTTGACTTTGTCGAGCCTTGTAACCGTGAAGGGATACCCAAATAGAAAGGCAGCATGGGATTTTGGGATCGCATTTTCGAGTGGGGGATATCAGCCGGAGAAGCCGGAGTGGTGCGGAGGATATTGGGGGTGATCGTCTTGTTCCCTATTGGAGCGTGGGATGTGGTTTTGCGAAATGTCAGATGTGAAGGGAGAATTGATTACCATCTCTTTGTATATATAGCAGGTTTAGGCGGTGACAGGCAGATCTTGCGATCCTGATCCAGCGGCGCGGAGGAGGAAGTTGCCTGGAACTCCCGGCTGGACTGTAACCCCTGCCTTCCACAAGTCCCATCGTCGGCAACACCACCGAAGCCTTCCGCCAGGCCAGGATCACGACGCCAGCCAGCCAGTTGCCCACCCATCCATCCATTTTCCACCCCCAACACCTCCATCCCTTCTGACACACAGCTCCCTCAAACATCTCATCATATCCCATCCCATCCCTCCTACACTCTTGGCCAACTCGTTACCACCGCCTCTCCCTCCCACCATCTCCGAAACTCCCCTACTCCGCCTGCCCGCTGCGTTTTGCTGCCGAAAAAAAACACCACCACTCCCCCGACACCGTTTCGCGTCCCTCACTCAGCCACCATCACCCCCCGACCCTTCGCAGTTCGCCGCTGCTGTTCATCCTCCTCCATTTCGGCTGCCACCCGACTGTACCCTGTTGTGGTCAATCCGCTCGCCGTTCATCCTCGATCGCCGCACCTCCTTTTCCCCCGGCAGCCGACGAGCATAAGATTTAGGTTTCCACGGAGCTCTCCAGCACGTTTATTGGGGCAGGCCGGTATCTGGCCTCGTTCTCTTTCCCCGGATTCCTCACACGGGCCTCGTAGAGGCACATAGGTGACGAAAGAAGCGCGGAGGGCTGTCAAAGAAGAGTTGGACAGAGCGCTCGGTTAGTTTGAATAACCCTAATTTCCCGTTACTCTATCACACAACCGACGTGCCCCTCCCCCCTCCAGCCATGGGACGACGAGCACCGCGATGGAATATTTGACTGATCGCCCGTCAATGGCTGCAGTACACGTCCTGCTTAGACCCGTCAACTTTGCCGCAACGATGAATCGCGACCCAGATCCGAATAACGACCCCGCAAGGTCGTTGAAACGCCCCAGAAGCCCATTCAACCCCGGTGGTCAGGAGGATCTAGGACGACAGAATCCTGCGGTACGATCAAGAGAGAATGAGGGTTACTATGTTGCGCATTCAATCCCGCCACATCATCCGGCGTATCCTCCACCGCAACCGCAGTCAGCACCGCAAGCGTACGAGGCACCCAGCTCACTCAATCCTCCTCCTCCGCCTCCGCTACACCATGGAGAGCAACTTCGTCAGTTCCATGTCTATCCGTCGCCAAATCCCATCTCCCCAGGAACATATCAACCAATGGCACCTGCGACGCATCAGGCTGGTGGGGGGCTCCCAGGTGGGCAAACGAAAAGACCCTATAGGCAGCGGAGAAAGGATCCGTCGTGTGATGCCTGCAGAGAACGTAAGGTTAAGGTATGAGAAGTTTAATTCGTGTCATAGTATAACGTTGAATTAACATGTGAGTGCAGTGTGATGCCACGGACACCGCCTCCTGCAGTGAATGTAAATCTCGGGGTGTGAAATGTCAATTCACAAAGGAAACAAACAGGAGAATGTCGTCCATCAAGTATGTCGGAAGGACTGAGAGCAGTTAACTTGAGCTAACATTCGGTGTAGACAGGTCCAGGATCTGGAGAAACAACTGGCATCTGTGAAAAGAGAGCTCGAGGAATTTCGAAAAAATCAACCTGATGGCTCCCCGGGAATGGGGTCGTCGATTGATACTCCATCAATCATGATGCCAGATGCTGGCCAAAAAAGACAACGACTGCATGCGCCTCCGCTCAGCCAAAATCGCCCTGCTGTTCTGAGTCATTTAAGAGATTATGGCAGAGGCGTCTTTAAACCACCGCCTCCATACCGGCTCATCGGAGAACAGAAACCATTTCAACGCCCGGTGCTTGAATTGCCGCCTCCGGAAGTTGGGAATGCGTTACTATCGAGTTATTATCAGGCGATCCACCGTATTCTCCCAATAGTACACTGGCCGCAGTTTGTTTCTCAATACGACGAGGTTCAGAACCAGAAGGATACGTCAAACCTGTCACCATCATGGGCTTCCATCCTGTTCGCCGTTTTTGCGTGTGGAATTATGCACACCACCGATCCCGATATTCGGAAATACTACCATGGTGAAATATACATGCAATATTCTCGCATGTTGACGGATGTCTTTAATGATGAGTTTACCATTGAACATGCAGTGTCTGCGTTGCTCACGAGTGTGTTCATGGTTGAGATCAACCACAAATCAGCCGCTTGGACATGGTTGGGTGTGGCTGTGAGAATTGCCCAGGATGTAGGGCTTCATCGGGAGAGCGGGCCTTGGCCAACGGTGGAAGGGGAGATGCGGCGGAGAGTGTGGTGGGGTATATACGTGTGGGATCGGTAAGACTTCCGTAACGTGATTCCGTATCCTGCTAACCGGTTACAGCCTGTTGTCAGTCGAACTTGGACGAGTCCTCCAGATTGAAGATCGAGATATCGACATTGAGCACCCATGTGCTTTGGACGATCATTTCATCCAGGACAACATGGAACTCCCGGCAGAGCAAGCAAATGCTTCCAACCAACTCTTGACAACGATCCCTGTGGCGCAGATGATTCCGACGGTATTAAAAGAGCTCAAGGCGCCGAAACTCTCACCGGAGGTTCTCCGGACGTATGATTTACATTTCGACAGTTTCCAGGATACTTTCCCACCAGAATGCAGGATTCGGTGTCCGAAACCGCTTAACCCCCACGACCTCTCACCGATGCTCCATCTCCAGAATCTTCGCATTTTCCTTTGTCGCCACAACCTGTCGACGCTTTGTTCCCGAGACATCCGTGCGGCAGCAATTGCTTCGTGCGTCGCAGCAGCCAAGGACACAGTTCAGCTCCTCCGCAGAGTTCGCCAGTACCAGGCACAGTCGAAATCCTGGGATGAAGCCGTTCGAGCAGCGGCTTCCACCATGACCTGCACGCACATCTGGAGATGCATGCTCTTCCTTTGCTTCGACCGGGTATTCGACGATGCTCTCATTTGCATAGAGTTTGCAAAAACGATTGGCGACTTCCGTGATGTTAATGTTGCTTGCGGACGATACATGTATGGTTTCCTGATGGAGTTGGACCGCAAGATGAGGCAAGGGGTTGACCTGATGTCCGATGAAATGATGCTGGCGTTGGTTTCCGGGGATTGTCAGGGATCGACGGAGAACTCGTGGGTGTGGAATGGATCCGAAACTGGCGCCGCTCTTAACTCGATGTCGCCACGTGGTGGAAGCCCCCTCTCATCGGATGGCTACATCTCCAACAGTCCATCATCTGTTCCTGTCAAAGCATACGGCTCTCAAACCTTGTCAGAAACGCAGAGAAGCGAGTGGGGCGGCTGGGAAAACGTTCTCGAGTTGGTGCGGTGTATGAAGAGAGGCAAAGAAGACGGCGAGGAGAGGATGAGAAAAAGTACTTGGGTTCAACATCCCCCCCAAGTGTGGACACAACCTACACAGCAGCTACAACAGCAGCAACAGCAACAGCAACAATCACCGCCGCCACCGCAAAGATCACCGCAACGCACTCTGCCTCTACCGCCATCCGTCGCATCACATACTCAGCTCCCTCCGATGCAACCGCAGAAACCACAGCTTCCGTCAGTAGCGCAAATTACGGGTGCTACACAACTTCCTCCACTCCCCACAACTTCAGCGCCTCCCCCTCAGTATCATCCTCCGACAAGCGATAAAAGTAGAATATCGATCGCAAATATCATATAGAAAGATTGTTGATATCTGGATCATGGTAGCGGTCGCCACGTACATATATTTTCGGCATTGTTGTTATTATCGTTTTTTTTTTTTTTTCTCCTCGGTTTTTTGTCTATGGTTTTTCGTGTTGGTGCGGCATTCGTATGTACAAAGCGTAATTCAGGTTTTCCGGTTTGTTAGTTGGTTGGGAGGTTGGGTTTCTGATAATTGGGTTCATTTTGGCATGGATTTTTGTGGGTTGTTTGTATGGGCGGTATTGTGAGTTCGTTTGAAGCATTAAGGGTCGTTGCTGGATGTATATGTATATGTATATGTGTGTCTTCATCATTGTTGTATTGTGATGAGCGTTGGTACGGGTTGGGAGTACCAATCGCAGGCTTGAGGTAGTGGATAGCTAGCTATGAGCATTGAATACCTCGTACAGAACTGTTGAGAACTTGAAGAGTGTGTGTGCCTGTGTGAGAGAATATTTGGATAACCAGCCAGGTGATCTTTATATCAGTTGACTTGGAACTTGGAATCGGGAGGAGAACGTGCGGCTGCCGTGCTGACGTGAGATTTAAGTGTGTAGATATATTATATTGCAGTATGTATGGATGTTGTAGTTCGCCAGTTATAGCCACTTTAGGAACCTGTCAGCAATGTTGATGGGAGAGGTTGATGGGATGGTTTTTGGGTCCATGGCTTGGTTTGAGCTGGAAATTACGAAACACGGAACCTACCGGTATGGATACGGAGATCAAAGTCTCGGAATGGTGTTCGGTCGGCTAACAGAAATCCGCACCTTACACTGGACGGCAAACAGCTAGCCTCCTTGCAGCGTTCAGGCAGTTGAGATGGCAGGGCTGACGCCAGGCTGGCGCTTATAATCCCCCGGCGAGGCTGAAGGTGCGCCTGAACCACCTCGCACGTCGCAACCTCCACCGACCAACACCCAAGACGTCTCTTCCACACACCGTCGTCGCTCACCGTCTTTGTTGCGCACTCAGTCGTCATCATCATCATCCCCGCAGTTTCGCTCGCTCCATCCTTTGCCCGCTCGCCGTTTCGGACCATCCCACCGCACACTTCCCCCCGGACTCTGGAACTCAAGCGCGACCTGGACCTCTCCACCTCTACTTATGTATTCAATACCTCGCCACCCACTCTGTCTACACACGTCAATCTAACTGTTGAACCCCCGCGGGTATCCAGCACTTTCCTCCGTTCCACCCCACAACGCGATCGATATTCTTGAGCTCTGTTCCATCCAAACTGCTGTTGGGAGCTCTGAAATCATCCAGCACCTCCGACATCACGACCAACGATACTCCTCCTCCTCCACGACCACAACACGACACACACACGCTCGCTACATTCCAGAGCCGTCAAGCTGGCGGACTCACGCCGCAACTCTCTAGGAGCGTCCCCGACTCCGGCCTTCCACATTATTGTTCTCGTTCGTAAACACCCTCCTTCGTTCGGCCTGCTGCAATTGCCACGAAACTTGATACTGACGAGATGGGTGATAATTATAGGGCTCTGGGGGCGGTCCTAGTGAAGATAACGTCTCTGGGTACCTGGTCCGCAGCGTAGCAAAACGTTGGGGCAGTAACTCGGCTATAGCTCTCGATGCTGGAACTCATCTCGCTGGAATCATCGATATTCTGGTTACGAACCCGCCGCTCAGTACTTCCCTTCACAGCAGTACGAATAATGTACCAGTATCACCATCGACAGCAACAGCACCGACTGAACCACGACCGAGAACAGCTTCGGTTCCAACCTCCATTGATCTCAGCAGTGCAGCCATAACCCCATCCTTCCCTTCCTCACCATCCCCCTTTGAGGGCTACTCCCTTCCGCACATCTCCCCAACCGCCAACGCTGCCTACATCCTCCAAACGCTCATCTCCTCTTACCTGATAACTCACACCCACCTCGACCACATCTCTGGCCTCATCATGAACACGGCCTCCTTCACTCACACGCACCCCAAGTACCTCGTCTCCCACCACGGCGCCATCACGCACATCAAAAAACACATCTTCAACAACGTAATCTGGCCGAACCTCTCGGACGAGAACGGCGGCGTCGGGCTCCTCTCCTACCGCCGCCTCCGACCCGGAGATTCCTTCACCCCCGTTGCCGACGGCCTCTCAGCCCAAATTCACCTCGTCTCCCACGGCCAATGCATCAACAACCACCTCCACCACCAGCACCCCTCCCGCGCAAGTAGCGTCACAAGCTCCACCAGCTCTGCTGGTACTGCCATCCCGCAGCAGGACTTCCCCCTCGCAGTCGTCGACTCCTCTGCCTTCTTCCTGCGGTGTGATCACACACACTCCGAGATCCTGCTCTTTGGCGACGTCGAGCCGGATACCCACTCCCTCGACCCGCGGAACATGATTGTCTGGTCTCTCGCCGCCGAGAAGATTGTTGTCGGGCGACTGAATACGATTTTCATTGAGTGTAGCTACGACGACTCCCAGCCGGATAACATGTTGTTTGGCCACCTCACGCCGCGGTACTTAATCCAGGAACTTGGCGTGTTGGCGCGAGAGGTCGAGAAAGTTAAAGCGAGGCGCGACGGCAGGAAGAGGAGGAAGAGGGAGAGTGTTGGCGGTGGCTATAACGGGGAGGGGGGCAAGGGGGCAGCGAAGATTCGGAGAGTCAGTGCTGGTATGGGCGGGAGTAGGAGGGGAAGTGTCGGGACCTCGTTGGAAGGGGGGGTTAGGACGCCCCCTCCCGAGGAAGTGGGAGAGGATGAGGGAGGCATTGACGAGGACTGCCGCGAGACTGGATACCCGGAACTCGACGACAAGGGGAATGGAAATGGGAAATCGACTCCCCCAGCAACCGCAGACAAGGAAGGGGTGTTTAGGAGCTCGTTCTCGTTTGATGATCCGGGTGGCACACCGCCTTCGATTACGGATTCTGTTCCGGTTATTCCCCCGTCTATCGCGAATCTACCGTCGAATGCAACTGCAACTGCACCATCTCCGCACCCGCATCCGCACCCGCTGTCCGGGATTACGATTGTAATCACACATGTCAAGGAACCCATGATCGATGGCATCGATGTGAAGAAGAATGTGTGGGAGCAGTTGAAACAGAGGGAGAAGGAGGCGGGGCTGGGGTGTAAGTTTGTGATGGCCAGGAGGGGGCTGAGTTTGTATGTCTAGTGTGGGGAGCTGTGGGTTTTGGGGTTGGGGAGTTGGGGAGTTGGTGTTAGAAGAGGGGGGTTGATACCGTGGTTTCGTTTTTCTTTTTCTGTTTTCTTTTTATTTCTGGTGTTCTTGTGCCCGGATTGATGATCGATCGAATCTGGTACTTTTGAACTTTGAGGGGCTGGAGTGGAGGATTTAAAGCGCGGATGGGAAAGAGGGGATGGCGAGGCGTTACATGGCGCTGATTTGCTGGGTTACTTGAGTGTTTGCTGGTTGCTTCGTTGGGTCATTAGTCCGTTGGATCGTTGGATCATTGGCTGGATTTCTTTTCTTGTCGTTTCTTTGCCTTTTACTTCGGCACGGGGTTTTCTTTTTCTTTCTGCTTCAACGCGTTATGCCCGAATCGGGCTCGGACTGGAACTCGGATAAGGATGGGGTTTGTTTTGTTGCCTTGCATTCACTTACGACTGGATATGAAGTCATGATCAGATTACTGAGATTACTACTCGGCGGAAAGGAGGGGAGGGATGCGATGGAAGCGAAAATGGAACTTGACGCGGAGTCGGGTGGGATTCGATTGAAATGATAGATTTCCATTTGTTGCAATTCCGACTGTTTGAGCTTTAAATTTGGGGGTTTGGGAGTGGGATCCGTAGGTGGAGAACCATATCCTACCATCGTTTTGATCCTACAGGTAAAGTTCCTCTTCATGGTAAATCACTCGTCTCACAGCTCTGGCTCTTGCGCAATTCTCTTCTCGGGATTTTTCCACCTACGCGCGCATGATCCCTTAGAGTACGTTTTATTGACTTGAGTTCTTTGGTTGTTTGAATCCGCTTAGCGCGCGACGGTACATTACATATTATCGTGCTATCATCATGATGATGGATAAAGCGCAAAAAATGGAAGGAGAAGAAGAAGAATGAGAATGAATGGAAATGAAAGGCGGAAATGGAGAGTTAATGGGGCTAGGGAAATAGACACACTGAAACACAGACAGATACACCGCCAGCACCACGGTAACTGTCACCGGGGAAAGAAACAAGTCCACGTTGAAGACGGGTTTAATACTGCCTTGAACGACACTAGGCGATGTTATGAGTCTACCTCCTCATCGATCCCTCTCTCCCGATTTCTACGCCGTTTTGTACTACTATACCCACATCTCCCATGCACTATATTATCCTCCTACAACACTACCGATACTGCATCCAACCCAACACCCCCCTCCAAAAAAAAAAAAATAAAAAACATAGCTACAATGCTGCTAGATCGCTCAAACCCCCTCCATCCACAGCGAGCCTACTGTAACGAATCATATGGTCCTGAAATTGATGCTGCACAGCAAACACAGAGAACACGGAGAAAAGAAACACGACATATATCTCTACAGGTAGATAATCGAAGATTCCAAACATGGTTCACTATCACTATCACTATCGCTATCGCTATGACTACGATCACCACTATCATCCCTATAACCACCTATCCTGATAACTATCTGACCATGAGGCCATCTTACCATTTGGTCCACTGGCGTCTGCTCAGTTTCCCGCATCCCATTGCACGTCCCAAGGAAACAAAAAAACACAAATCCTCCATCGAGTTTTGCAACACCAAACCGAACACAACGAAACGAAACGGAAAGTAAAAAGCGAAAGAAAAGAAACTCCAGAAAACACACGAAAGACAGACCGACACATATGTCAGCACCTCACCTCCATTCGGCCCAACAAGCTCACAACTTAACCACACTCTCAAAGCCGTAGCTAAACCCGAAAGCGACCAACACACCACCACAACAATGAATAATCACCATGAACAATCACCACCACTAACCCAATACCAGCACTGAAACTCAACCATGATAGTATAGAAACGCACAATAATGATGAAAGCACATAGTGTGTGCGTGCGTGAGTGCGTTGCGCCGACTTGACATCCGATAACGATAATAACGACAACCATGATAACGATAATGATAACCGTGATAACAGTACCAACGATGATGATCATAACAGTGAGAGAGAGCTAGAGTTAGAGCTACTACAGCCTACAACCTACAACCTACAATCATCATGTACGAACCCACGAACCTACGAACCCGAAAAGCGCGCGCTCAAAAACAAAACCCAGACACAAAGACAAAGAAACGAGAAAAAAGAGTGGACCAGCAAGCGATGAACGAGAGAGAGAGGTGGAAAGAAAAGAGAGAGAGGGAGGGAGGGAGGGAGAGGTAGAACGAAAAGAGGAAGAGAGGGATAAGAAGGAAGGGAAAAAAACGGAGTAATATCATCATGAATTGCCACACCCCATCCCCAGAATGTTCGCCTTCCTAGAGAGCAACACCACACCGCTGACACCGCCAACCAGAATCCTGACTTCCTACTCCTAAAATCCAGATATTCCAACCCCGATAACCGATACCACTCTACCGCGTCACCACCTCACCTCCCATCCCTCCCTCTTACAGGCTCACTCCCACTCCTCCCCCTCACCACATCCCTATACGCAGGTGTCGGACTCCTCGGCACATACCCCAACAACCTCTCTCTCTCCGCATTCCTCTTCCTCCGGGTCCTCTCTTCAGTCGCCGAATCATCACTACTAACATCCGATGTTTGCGACGCGTAATCCGGCGGGGGCGAAGAAGTTCCATGTCTATGTGGGTGAGGAGGAGAAATATCATATGGCAGTGGCTGCTGCAGATGCTGCGGGAGGTTCTGTATCGCGGGGGAGTCGTTGAAATTAATCGCAAACGACGCGAGCGAAATGTCAGTTGGGGATCTCGTCGGGCCTGGGGAAGTAGGTGGGAGTGGTGTCGATGCATGGCGACTATGTGTCTGGTGATTAGGCCGGTTTCGTCGAGGGGCGGTAGAGGATTCCGGGTGGTGGTTTAGGTTGCTGTTGAAGTAATCTGATTGGGATATGTTGCTGTTTCCTGTTTCAAGGAGGATGGACCCTTGCTCGGAGCCGTATGGGGGTGGGGGCGCAAGGGATCCGGTCATTGGGGCGAGACCCCATTTTTTCACGTTGGCTTCGATGAAGACAAAGCCTAGTTGGCCAAAGTTTACGTGGACTGTGCAGGGGCCGTTGGCGCCGATGGTGGGGAAGAGGTTGAGGGTTTTGATGCCGTGGACGACGTCGTCGAGTTTTTTGCCGTTGCGTGTAAAGAATACGGTGCCGGTCCGGGGACGGTAGCCGACGCCAATTACGTCGCCCTGGACGTAGGGAACACCGTAGGGTGTTGGGGAGAAGGGTTGGTTGTAGCGGCGGTGGCCGGTGGAGAGATAGGCGATTGAGTGTTTATGGTATCCTGCATAAATGAGCATCAACCCCACCTCTGGAGAGCATCGAAATTATGCCATGGGACACACCTGGAAGTCGAAACATAGGGTAGGGCTTTGTTGTCATGCCAATTGATATCAACGTGTTCTCTGGCTTGTCGTAAATCTTTGCTTCCCAGTAGTAGACTTCGTTTTGTTTTGGTACTGGCAAGTTGCTCTGCACCGAGCATTCCGAGTCGAAAAACTCAACTTCGGTGCGCTGTTCAACAAAACAGTTGGCAATCTCTAACTCGGCCTCAAATTCCCATGCTGACACGCCCTTTTCCTGGATTGCTAAGAATTGGGATAGTGATATGTCGGTCGCGACAGATTCGGGGGGGTTTGCTTCGCAGAAAGCTGTAACCGTGTCAACCAATCAGAGCTTCACCATGCGTTGATGCCCTCGAGATCAGCCACCCACCTTTGGCACGCAAGTACTCTTGTCGTGACAAGTCGTCCATTGTCTCCAGCGCCTCTGCCTCTTCTCGTAGCCGTGCCTGCTCATCATCGTATTCTCCTGGACGACCCATCCGGTCCAAGAATATCCGCCCTCGAGCAGTGTATCTGAAAAAGTAGATAACGGCGAATAGCAAGGCCACCAGTCCGGCAGACCCAAAGGCGGACAACAGACCGATTAGCACGCCCCGACCAGCGGAGTCGGCGCCGCTCGTCGTGGCCGTGTGCTTCGTTATGGGCATTTTGTTGTGATGCTCGGAGGAGATGTAGAGGTGACGTTGAGAGGCGCCACTACCGGTGGGGACGTCTGGGGCTGTAGCTCGGTCTGCAGGCGGCGGGGGAAGGTATCGGGCGCGTGGTCGGGTGCGAGAGTATGGCGAGGAAACGTTGGTTGTTGTAGACAGCGCGGGCATCACAATGGGAGAGAGGAGGAGGAGGAGGGGAGGGAGGGAGGGCGGGGAAGTTCGTGGCCTCTTTGCGGTGGCAAGTGGCTGTATCGGAGTATGTATCGGTGGAGGAGGAGGAGGAGGTGTTGAGGTGTCAGGCGAGCGGGAGATGGATTGGTGCGACAGGGGAGGTGTTCCAAGCGCTTTCAAGGAAACGATGCCTGTCAGCAGCAGCTTGGCCGACGTGCAATGTGAATGCTGATGCTGTTGATAAGGGCTATCAATGCTGTGGGCATGGAGGATGGAGACGGGGTGTAGAGATATTGTGGTGGTGGGGAGATTGGAGAAGAGCAGCGCGGGATGATGAAAATCCAGAGAAGGTTTGAGTCAGAAGGAAAAAGGGGACCTTTCTTGTGGCACTTTTCATGATTCGTTGTGGTCCATCCATTCCGTCGCTGATGGGACACTGACGCAGCCTCTCGCCCAATCTCTGCAAGAACAGCCAACATGATCAATCTCGGGCGGTCCATCTTGTGCTGGAGAGGTATCGAGCCCTTTGAGACGACCAGACTAGAGAAGCCGACTCTCAAGCATTTCAATTATTTTTGTCCTGAAAGGTTTAGCCACAATATGATGAGCTCAGCTGTGGCGGTGCTGTGGATGCTGTGGCGCACCATTTGATACCTCCAGCCACACTGCAACCGCGATGACAGGAACCCGCAATGTCAACCTCCACACTCTCCCATGGCAACTGTATAGAACTCTGAGCATTTAGCCCAACTGGCTAGAGCAGTGCTCCAGATCCCACACGCGCTCAACGCCGTAATCGGCATTATCAATGCGTTTCTTCCCCATCTTCAGTGTTGCATTGAGTTTGGTTGGTGCACACACTCTCACGTCGCACACACCAAGCGCCTCTCCCCCCGCTCTTCCTGCTGGCTCCCCACCACCTCCCCGCCATCGTTTCGCACACCAACCCGCGCTCCCCGCTGGACAAAGAGTCCACCAGATATCGTCGCGAACAACCTTCATCGCCAGCGGAAAAAAAATGTACCCCTCCTCCAACCCAACATCTCCGCGAAGGCAAGTGGGCTGACTGTGTGTGATTGGCAGTTCTTCCCTGCACCGCAACGCAACCACCGTCACCTTTGCCCCTCCATCGACCAAGCAGAATATTTTCCAACCGCGCATCCAAACACGCTCACTGACCGTTCCTGCGTGCCTGCGTCTCCAACGAACAAGGCAAAAACCCAGCATAGCCACGAGGTGAGCTCCGTAGCCTTACATTCGCTCTGTTCCTTTTTTCCTGTCTCGCCCACCAAACTCCAACGCCGTAGACCGGCACCCCCGACGCATCTCATTCCCACTCCAACAAGCAGTATCTCGCCTACATCTCTATCTCACAGTCGCAATATCCCACTTCTGTCGTCTGCCGGCCTGTACATCTTCTACAACACCGTCCCACAGCATTATAACAACCACAAGAGCTTACGAGTGCCCCTTCACGCATTGCGGGATCGTGCAGCGTCTGGCTTATCCGACTGTTGTGGTGGTTGGAGTCCCAAGGGAGACGGGCTCCGAATCTCATATACTACCGCCGTTCTCTGCGAGCAAAACAAACTACACAATCGCACCATTGCTGGAATTTTGAAGCTTGTTCGAATTTCATGTTGAAACGCGCGTTGGATTTAGACTAACTGGAGATTTTACTACAGTCTTCCCCTCGGAATCGACATCGGAGCCACAACCTCCCGGAATTCACTGCGCACAATCTCTGAGTAGCCTATTTTTACATCTATCGCAATGGCGTCGTGGCAGCCGCAGGAAACTGCTCTGCGGGAGCTGGCAACCTACCTGGGCGCCAGTTTGTCCAAGGACCAGGCCGCGCAGAAACAGGCAACGCAGGTGTGTTTCGCGGTCCCAGATAACGGCAGGTTATCTAATGGCAGGCCATTAGATGTTGCAAGAAGCCACCCAAAACTCGCCGGATATAGTAAACTACCTTTGCCACATCCTCGTCAATCCCGCGGCACCCATGGCTGGAGTAAAACCCGACGACTACATGGTGGTGAGATGTTCGGCGGCGATGCTCCTTAAAAACACCATCCAGCGGGTCCCACAGGCTCTAAATCAAACCACCATCGATTACATTAAGCCTAGACTCTTGGTCGCTCTCGGAGACGAAGCTCAGAGCATCAGAAATTTCACTTCCAACGTCATCAATGAGCTGCTGAAGAAGGGAGGGATCATGTCATGGTCAGACGTGCTTGGAGAGCTTCTGGCCATGGTAGATGGCGCCAATTCTCAAGGAGCGCCAGTTAGCATCCCTGCGCAGGAGGCGGCAATGAGCACCCTGAAAAAGGTGTGCGAGGACAGCAAGAAGGGCCTCATCCAGGATCCTCAGCAACCGCTCACCTTCTTAATTCCTAAATTTCTTCACTTCACCCAGCATCAATCTCCGAAGGTCCAGACCAATGCACTCGAATCTATCAATGTTTTCCTGCCGATACAAGAAAAGGCGGTTCTTGCGAATATCGATGGGCTGATTGAGAGTTTGTTCCGCCTTGGTAACAACCCCCATTCTCCTCTGCGGCAGGAGGTATGCAGAGCATTGGTACATTTGGTGGACATTCAGCCCGAGAAGCTGGCTGGTATCATGTCGAGCGTTGTCGACTACCTTCTCGAGCAGCAGCGGGACAAGGACAACGAGCTTGCGCTGGATGCCGCTGAGTTCTGGTTGACCGTCGGGGAGCACGAGGAGTTGAAGGGCCATCTTGGACCATTCCTGCCGAAAATCGTCCCAGTACTGCTCAAGTCAATGGTCTATGCGGACGAGGACATTGTCCGGCTCAGTGGTGAAGTCGATGATGCAGAGGAAGAAGACCGCGCCGAAGATCTCAAGCCAACTTTCGCCAAGTCCAGAGGACGGAATAGCCAGGGTCTTGAGCTCACGGAGGAGCAGATCAAGGCTTCTGCGTTGGAGGAGGGAGAGATCAGCGATAGCGACGATGATCTCGACTCTGAATACGACGAGATGTTTGGTGATTCTGAAGAAAGGTGGAACCTGCGGAAGTGCTCGGCGGCCGCACTGGACGTCCTTGCAACGGTATTTGGACAAGAGGTTTTGAATATCATTCTTCCCTATCTGAAAGACAGCTTACGAAGCGATGAATGGTGGACTCGAGAAGCCGCTGTCCTTGCCTTGGGAGCTGTTGCTGACGGGTGCATGGAAGGCGTGGCCCCTCATCTCCCCGAACTGATCCCCTTCCTTCTTGGGCTCCTCAGTGATCCCGAGGCCGTGGTAAGGCAAATCACCTGCTGGACGTTGGGACGATATGCTCGCTGGGCAGCATTCTCGCCAAACCCCGCCCACCAGCAGACTTACTTTGTTCCCCTCATGGAAGGCATCCTGCGAAGAATGCTGGATCGCAACAAGAGGGTACAAGAAGCCGCTGCGAGCGCTTTCGCCAACTTGGAGGAGCAGTGCAAGAAGGTCCTGACACCATACATTGAGCCAATTGTTCAACAGTTCGTCCGTGCTATGCAGACGTACAAGGACCGGAATATGTTTATCCTCTACGACTGCATCCAGACACTTGCAGAACACGTCCAGGACGCTCTAGCAGCAGATAATCTCGTCAACATCCTGATGCCTGCTCTCATCCAGCGGTGGAAGAAGGTCCACGACGAGTCTCGCGAACTTTTCCCTCTACTCGAGTGCCTGTCTTATGTGGCCACCGCGCTCGGTGAAAAGTTCATGCCATATGCTCAACCGGTCTTTTACCGCTGCACCAACATCATCCATAAGAACCTCGAGTACCAGGCTCAGCATAACCAGAACCCAGAAATCGAAGAACCGGAGAAAGACTTTTTGGTTACAAGCTTGGATCTTCTGAGTGCTATCATTCAGGCGCTTAACCACAAGAGCGCTGAGCTTGTTGCGAATACCCAACCACCCTTCTTCCAGCTGTTGACCATGTGTATGAATGTGAGGATGATTTCCATGATTTCTGGATACACCGGTTCTGACAAATTGACTAGGACACTGATTACGACGTGCGACAATCCGCGTACGCCCTCCTCGGCGACTGCGCCATCTACGTTTTTCCACATCTCCAACCCTACATTCCCGCCATCATGGACCTCCTCCTCAACCAGCTCGATGTCAACTTCCTCAACACGGCGCGCAACGACAGTCTCGACAGCTGTTTCGCCGTCATTAACAATGCGTGCTGGTCATGCGGTGAAATCGCGCTCAAGCACGGCACCGCCATGGCGCCCTACATCACAAACCTCTACACCAACCTCTTCTCCATCCTCAGCTCCACAAAGGTGCCGCACTCGGTCACGGAGAATGCTGCCGTCGCGCTTGGTCGTCTGGGTCTTGGATCGTGTGATGAACTCGCACCGCATCTTCGCGAGTTCGCACACCCGTTTTTGGAGGCCCTCAGTAATGTCATCGAAACGGATGAAAAAGATACCGCGTTCAGTGGATTTTGCATGGTGGTTGGACGTAACCCAGAGGCGATGGAGGGATGCTTGGTGGAGTTGTTTAGAGGCATTGCCAAGTACGAGGAACCGAGTGAGGGACTGAGAAGGTTGTTCAGACAGGTGTGTTGATCCCCGTTATCCCTCTTTTTTTCGTTATATCACGGGGAAACGAAGCTGACAGACACCCCAAACAGACTGTCGAAGGATACCGCAGCTTCATCGCCGACTTCCAGGCCTTCATCACCCAGATCCCGCCACAGGAACGCCAGGCTATCGAGCGTCTGATCAACTCCCCGTAGAATGGGCCCCCGCTGGATACGACAGCGCAGTAGGATGCGGGTTTGTGGGATTGTGGTGGAGAGGGAAATAGTGCGGGAAAAGATGGTGAGGGCGATGGTGAGGGTGGTGGTTGTATGGATGTGACTGTGGATGTCCATGTGCATGATGTGAGTATTTCTGTAAATGCGAGTGCGAGTGCGGATACAAATGTGCATGTCGATGGAGGCGGTGAGATGGATATCAAGGTGAACACAACCTATGACCAGGATATGGCGGAAAGGGAGGGTTACGATGCAGATGATGAAACGGTGCTACTGTCAATTGCTGAGGCGAAGAGGAGGAGAAGGGGGTCTAGGGCGGGAAGGAAGAGGAGAATGGGGAAGAGGAGGATGATGTGTAGTGGGGGTTGGGTTGGGTAGTTAGTTTAGTGATGTTGGAACTGTAGTGTTGTTCTTGTTCTTGTTCTTATTATTATTTCTGTTGTTAGTCTGTCATTGTCATTGTTGTTGTTGTCATCATCATTATGAATGTGAGTCGTGGGATCGGTGTCGTGAGTGTCTCAGTTGAACTTGATTTCTACTTGGCGTTTTCTTGGGAGGACTCGAAAGAGGTGGTACGGTAGGAACGTCATCTCAGACATTTGCTACAAATGCCACCGCGGTTGAATCGAATCCATATCCCACTCCCCACTCCAGGCCAAACTCAAACTCAAACCAACATCACCCCCTCCTCTTCTCCCTCTTCCTCCTCGTCTTCCCCCATCTCCTCATCACCATCCTCCACAGCACTCAAACTCGGCAAATTCACCAGCGCCGCCGAAACCTGGTCTACAACCCCCTTCACACGCAGCTCATACTCTGTGATCGCGTCTTCAATCTCCTGTAACACCGTTTCGATAGCGGCGTCGACTTGCATACGTTCTTGGAGAGTGGTGAGGATTTGTGTGCAGAGGGTTTGGGTGGCTTTTTTCCTGAAGGTGTGTTAGTTCTGCGGCTGGGGGGTGCGGGAGATGGGGGGAGTTCTTGGGGAAGGAGGTACCGGTGATGGTGCTGTTCAGTGAGGGTTGCTTTATGTTTGTTCGTAGCCTGGGTTAGAGCGGTGTTGAAGCTGCTTTCGAGGTGGGAATGCTTCTTTTTGCGGCGCTGGTGGGTCTGAGGTGGGTGGGGGCTGTTAGCTGTCGTTTTGAGACAAAACCAGCGGGATGGGTGCACAAATACCGCTTTCTGTAATTGCTCCAGGAGCTGTGTGAGTGCGTGGCTATTGTCTTCGTCGTCTTCGTCTTCGTCTTCGTCGTCTTCGTCGTTATCGTCGTTCAGTATTTGGCTTTCGGGGTCGTCTTCAGCGGGGTCTTGTGGGAGGTTCTTGGTGGCAGGGCCTGGAGCAGCGGATTTGCGGGCTTGAGAGCGGGTGGGCATTGTGGGGTCAATGGAAGGATAGCGAGGCGAAGTCGGTGAAAATGGGGGATGGAAATGGAGAGAGAGAAAGCGGGAGGAGGGCACTGGTGGGTGATGAGTGGTGACGTTGATTATTGGATGTGAGGTTGCTGAGAGTGACGAGTCTGGGCCCCAGAGTATACCGAGATATAAAATACAGTGATGGGGTGCGCTGTAGCTGGAATGAGATGTGTCAATGAGGGACCGTGGGGGACTTGCTGGGCGGGTGTGGTTTAAAATCGGTTTTCAATGTGTAAGACCATTACATTTGGGGAATATTGTTATATCATACTCAATGACACAATAGTTTGTGCGACGTCTGAAAATGGAGGCCCCGGTTAGATCTCACCGATCTGAATGCATAATTTATATGTATTCTTCTCAAACTGTATTCAACCCTCATATTTCTTATACATGTCAGACGTGATGGTGATGTCGGGGTTGGCGTCCTCAAGGAAAGACGTTTGGTTAACGAAGATTCTTCACACCACACCCCACAACCACTATCGCACCTCTCGAACAAAACAACCCACACCCACCACCATGTCATGCCTCGAACGCGGGCCCAATGAAGTGCTCTCCTCCTCCCACTTGACCGTCATGTGCTGCCAATGCAAGCACCTGTTCATCACCTCCAACACCCCCAACTTCGGCTCCAAGCTCAAAAACTGTCCCAAGTGCCAACACTCGCACATCCGCTGTAAACGAGCCCCAGACTCCACAGTAGCGAAACAAAACAGTATCTACCCCGAGCGCGATTGCCTATACGCCCAATACACCACTGAACTCCTATGGAGCTGTTGGGCATGCGGAAACATGACGAACCAGTTTTGGGATCTGGATGACATCGATTCTGATGACGCCACGGGCGGTGATCGTCTCAACGGTTACTGCGAAGGAGACGATTGTGGTTATAATTTTCGTATGGGCGGAAATTTGATTTGGAGAGATTGGTACTGGGCGAGGAAGAGACACGTAAGGGAGTTTTTTGCTCTGTTGAAAGAAGCGGGATGGACCCGGGAAGATGGGCTTCGCTGGCTGGAGAGTCAGACTGTGGGCCGATATGAGGCTCATGGTGTTTATCTAACCGGGATGAAATCCAGAACGCTCCATTGGCCGTTCCATGTATTGAATGTTGTAGGGGATGATAAAGATGATGACAACGATGAAGAGGAGGTGTCGTATATGGTTTGGCAGAATGTAGATGCTGAGTTAGAGGAGGAGCGGATGAATAGGAGAAAGAGGAGAGAGATGGGGTGCCCGGAACATGGGGATATAGATAGTGACAAGGAAAATGGTAAATAGGAAGATAAAGCGTTGGAACCTAGGAAGAACCGTTCATGCTTCTACAACTTGGTGGCAACAACGTGGAAACAGCGCAGCTGTTCTGGACGTGGGAGGGAACTACAATACTATTGAGTAGTCATGCAATTGTACCGTGCGCGTTCCGTCGGTGGTGCGGGGTTGGGTAGGATTCGTAATGGTTGGTGCGTTGGAATAGGTAGCCACCACGAATCCACAACTCGCGAAATAGGTTGTTTATGGGAGAGGAGCCATGCCAGTGCATGGCAACCCACTGATGTCGTCAGTCTCAGCAACCAATCACTAAACATCAACCTCCACCCACACAATCCTGCAGATTGGGAGGCACTTGGTTTTGAGTAGGAGACCTCCATTGCACTTGTATTTACTGTCATGGGCGACTCCCGACGACTCGATATTTGACCTGTACCGAACTCCTCCCCCAACCTTCACCTCCGAGCGTCCCCCTCCTCTGGGGCTCCTCCCGCGACAGCCTTCCCCCTCCTTCTCCGACCTTTTCGTCCGCCATCCGCATTGTCCGACATCCTTTTTCTTCTACGAACTCTTCATCCTGCGGCCTCTATGCCCCCGATCGACCTCCTTCTCCGATCACCCTCTCCCGAGCGTTCTCTTGCGACCATGGTCCTCCTAGAACCTCACCGACCTCCTGTTCAACCATCCCCTCGTCTGAGCTTCGCCTTCTTTGTTATTTCCCTCTGGGAACATGATAGGGGAGGGATCGAAGCTATGGGAGATCACGGCGAGTGAGATCGAGGCCGATATCAATGATCCTGGAGGCCATCGGGAAGTTATGTGGGGGTCTGAGGCTGGAGGAGAACGGAGCAGTAGGAAGTTGGAGAGACCAAGAATAAAGCGTAGAGTACAGCCAACGTGGGTTAGAGTCGGTTGTATTATAGTACTAGTAAATGTAGCATAGATTCTCAAAGTTCATATCTCATTCCTGAAACAACCCCGACGTTGATTTGAATTTCGGCTCCCCATGATGGGCGATTAAACGAATACTCTAATTATCAACGCCACAATCTGATGTCGGTGAAACCCTTTCAATCCACCACCACCATGATCTTCCTCACGAGTGTCTCTGGAAGCTTAATCAGAGTTGGAGCCAAACCCCTTTGTCTCGCTTGCTGTGGTTTCGACGGCTGGTGAAACATGGCTTCAGTTACCCAATCGGAGACACGTTTTGCCCCGTTCCGGTCGACTTTGTTGCGGGTTGCTGCATGCAGTGAATGGGAATTAGTGAATGGGAATTCAATGAATGATATTCGACTGCGTGGGCATGCATCATGAATCAATTGGTGCCAGTGTGCATCCGTCTATCATTGTGTCTACTAGTCGATATGGACGAGAGAGGATGACCGCCAATGACGCCGCCTTCCATGCTCAGATCACCCGGCTATTTTCCCCGCTTCAATCACCACTTCGCGAACCAGCACCCGGGCCTCCCCCAGCGCAAAGTCCAGGTCTGAGCACCCATCACGGGCACCACCACCCCCATTCACAGTGAGTTTTTGAATGGCCGCCACCTTCCACGGATCACCACAGTAGACGGAAACCGACAGACCTGTAACCGGTTTCGTGTTTCGTGGTTTTCCAATGATCATTCTTCTTGCGCGGTGCAAGATGACGACGCATCACGCAGCTGCGTTCACACATGCACTGGCGGTGTGGCTGTGGCGGTGGCTGGAGCGAGTTAGCGGCCGTGGTCCTCCCACGTGGCTTGGCACCTGGACGATTACGACACTGGTGTGGCTGGTGACCACGGGGAGTGTTTTCAGCCCTATCGATAGTTTACAACACTGCGAGAGAGAGAGAGAGAGAGAGAGAGGGAGAGGGAGAGCTGGCCGCATTGATGGCGGTGTTGCGGATGGGTGGAGGGCGATTATGCGCAAGAGCATGGACGCGATTGAGCTGGTCTGTGTTTCGTGGTGTTGTTGGGATGAAAAGGGAGGAGAAGGAGGCGAGGCGATGCTCCCATCCCATCAAATCCATCAGGCTTCATCCAAGCTGGCTCATCCTGTTCTTGTTCTGCGTTGCACTGCTCTGCTCGGCACGCCCGTCCGCGCTTGCACCACGCTACGGTACTGCCCTGTTGCCGCCCTCCGCCGTTGCTGGGAGCCCTTATCTTCACTGAAACCGCCCTCCGTCTTCGTCCTCCTCCTCCGCCTTCGTTACGATACGAGACGAACACGATTGTTCTTTTTACCTCCCCACCCACCCACCTACTACACGACCGACTTCAGTTTCGATCGACACCCGCCACACCCAGCGCCGCACCACAGTCTTTGATGGGTTTATTCGGCGCGCCGACATCATTCCGTATCAACACCATCAACCCCTCGTCCCTTTCCCCACGATCACTATGGGTGCCCCCGACGGCTTCACCCTACGACATTGCCTCCAACGCGACGTTTCCGGCAATGGCATTCTCGGTCCTCGACCATGAGAGTGTTAGTGCGGCACTAGAGTCCGGAGGCGGCGGGCATCCGTCATTGATGAATTTGTGTCTGCTGGTGTTTGAGGCCGTGTTGGAGGTCGTGTGTGTTGCGCTGCCGGGGTACATCATCGCAAGGATGGGAATGTTTACGGTGGAGCATCAGAAGTTTGTTGCGAATTTGAATGTGTCGCTTTTTACGCCGTGTTTGAGTGAGTGCTCTCCCTGGGATGTAAAGGGGATGGGGGGCTAATTGATGAGGGTAGTTTTCACGAAGCTCGCAAGCCAGTTGACAATGTCCAAGATGGTGGAGCTGGGGATTATCCCGGTGATCTTTGTGTTCATGACGGCAGTATCATATGTGTGTGCCTGGGGCCTCGCGAGAGTGTTTGGGTTCGAGAAGCGCGCAAAGAACTTTTTGATTGCGATGGTGAGTGGAAATGAAATGATGTGTTGACGAAATGCTCACCATTTATAGGCTGTCTTTGGCAACTCCAATTCGCTCCCGATATCGTTGGTTCTCTCGCTCTCCATGACGATTTCTGGACTCCATTGGGACCGCATCCCAGGCGATAACGACGAGGAAGTCGGTGCACGCGGAATTCTATATCTCTTGATTTTCCAGCAGCTCGGACAGCTGCTGAGGTGGTCGTGGGGTTACCATGTTCTCCTCGCACCGCACCCGAAACCAGATGCTGTCGAGAACGGTGCTGCTCCAGCAGAACCGTATCGCGACAACGTGGACGTTGAAGCGCAGAATGAGTACGAGGAGGACGATATCGATCCGTTCTTGTCGCCGCAGTTTGAAAACAGCTTTGCGGGGCTGGCGAAATACGCTCAGGAACAGCAGCCGCTGTTGCAGCCCCCCCATCATGATAACGGCTTCCTTCATAGCCATTACAACACCATGAAGGGTTCGTCAGATGGACCAGTCTTCCAGGTCGGCCCTCCGTCGGTTGCTACCACTGCGCCAAGTAGCCATCCTTCCTTTGCGTCCCTCTTAGACCAGTCTCATCAATCCAGCCGGCCGACCTCCATCAGCGGCGTCGGATCCAGCTCCAACCTCCCCCTCAACGACGAAGATCCCGACGACATCATTTCCTTCCCGCCGATCAAACCCATCTCGCCCACCTCGACAGCCAGTGAGCGTTTCCTGATCCCGCGCTGGAAGCGCTCCCCTGTCCGTCCCTCCCTCTCCTCCATCCTCGCGAAAACAACCTCCCTCACAACCCGCTTCGCCAAATCCCTCTGGTCCTTCATGAACCCCCCCCTCTGGGCCATGCTCGCCGCCATCATCGTCGCCTCCATCCCTCGCCTTCAATCCCTCTTCTTCACCCCAGGCACCTTCATCCAAACCTCCGTCACCCGCGCCGTCTCCCAATCCGGTTCCGTCGCAGTCCCCCTAATCCTCGTTGTCCTCGGCGCGAATCTTGCAAACTCCACTTCCCCGTCCTCCTCATCCTCCCACTCCTCGACAAAAGACACCACCCGCCTCCTCACCGCATCCCTCCTCGCACGCATGCTCCTCCCCTTCCTCGTTATCGCGCCCGCCATCGCGCTCATGGCGAAATACTCCGGGATTAGTATTCTCGACGACCCGATTTTCGTGGTTGTTTGCTACCTGCTCGCCGGCGCGCCGAGTGCGTTGCAGCTGGCACAGATATGCCAGATTAATGAGGTGTATGAGGATGTGGTCACGAGAGTGCTGTTTTGGAGTTATGTGGTCGTGATATTGCCGAGCACGATGATGGCAGTCGTGGGTGCGGTGGGGGTTGTGAGGTGGAGTATGTAAACGGGTGGGGTGGTTTTTTGCGGTCGTTTTGGTTGTAAGGTCGGGGTTTTCGTTTTGCCATTTTCCGTCATTGGGTGGTGGTGATGGGGATGTGGTTTGTGGGTGCCGGTACTGGTGCAGGACTTTCATGCGCTGCGTTACCGGGTTTTCCTTCTCCCTTTTTACCTTTTTCCTTGCCTTTCCCTTTCCTTTCTTCGAATGTTTGTCTCAACACCATCTCCTTGGGACTCGGACACTGGAACTATCACTATAGACTGGTACTCTACACTTTCACTTTCATTTGCATGGTTGGTTTGGTTGTGCTTTTCGGTTTTTGGGCTGTTCTGGTTTCTGGTTTCCCTTTGGCGACTTGTGTGTTTTTTTGGGGTTGTTGATGATGCAGTTTGATACGCTGCGGTATGGTAGATATGATGCGGTGGTATTAGTATTATCATTCATGTTGGAATACTCTATGTGGGGATGCTGTATGTGAGTGGAACTGGAAAATTGGGGGAGAGGAGGAGAAGGGGGGTTGGGCTGTCGCTGTCTTTCTCTGTCTATCTGTCCGTCGCTGTATGATAACTCGATAACAAGAGCACTGCACTCGATACGATAACAAAAAAAACAGTACTCAGTCCTCTCTAAGTATCTTCTCCGCCCTATCTACTCTACAGTATCTCCAGAACTACCGTTATACGCTCCCACGTGCATCCCAAACCATGACCGACCCGTTACCGATAATACCCGTGATGTGAAGCCGGCGCCAGAGCGGTGCGTCCGGGTTGAATTTATAAGTCCCCTAACCCAGCGCCAATCGTGACGGGAAAAGTGGTGTACTAGTACTAGTTAGTACCTTTCACCCCGGTGAGACAATCACAGTAGGGTGGCAAGTAGCGAGAGATTACAAACGGTGTTCACAAACGGCGAAGAGCTCGGACGTGGGGACACGCTGACAGAAGGCGGCGATGGTGTGGGGTTGAAGCATGAGAAATGACGAAGAAGACGGCTTGCGATACATGAGGACCCTGAGACGTTGAATCGCCGAATTGAAGAATCGATATCATGATGGAGGGGAACTAGCTAATGTAGCAACTGAAGGCTGAAGGCTGAAGAAAGCAAATATGAACGACGAGAAGGATGAGAACGGCAAAGGACAGGGATATCAATAGTTAACAGCAATAACCAGAAAACGAAAAAGAAGAAGAAGAAAGAAGACAAAAAAACGCCAGAAACACCAACCAACCATTCCCAAATCCCAAAGACACAATCCAAGGCATCGAACACCCACCCTCGAAAACAGTTCCGCCCAACCCCCCACCCCATCACCGCCCCCTCACAACCGGCGTAATCGGCGTAACCACATGCACCTCCTGCCCGGCCGTCACCCCCCTCGCCGCCAACCTCCTCAACTCCTCCGCCTGCCACCTTTCCTTCCTTCTAATATTGACCGCCTTCTTAAACTCCTGATAAAAATTATCCATCTCCTCCTGGTTATTGAATTCCACCTCGAACCACTTGTAATCATCAAACCCTGGCTCGTCTTCCGGGAAGAGGCCCTTCTTGTCGAGACGGAAACCGCCGGGTTGTTCCCGAGAACCGAAGGTGCGTGCTTTAACAGTGGACGGGTTCGAGATCGAGAAGGATTTGTAGGAGGATGGGCGGATACGGACGACGAAGCGCCGGTTGCGGTGCTCGATATCGATGGAATCGGTGACTGTGTGCGCGGAAAATGTCAGTTTCTTAACCCACGAAGAGATATAGGAAGAACGGACTGAAGAAAGTCGTAATCGTCTCATCCCAAAACATGACCACCCGCGTCGTATGTATCTTGAGCTGCGACGGCCCCCAAGCGGCAGTATGCGCCGGGGGAACAATTGTCGGTGTCGATGCCAACACGTCTTCATCATCTTGTTCGCGCCAGAGCTGTATGCGCGCTTTGTAGTGGCTGTGTTCGCCGTCGCGGAGGCTCTTTTTGTAGCGGATTGTGCGCACGGCTTGGAAATCAGTTTCGACGGCTTCGCCGAGGAGCGCGAATTGGAAGTTGAACATGTCTAGTTTTTGTTAGCTTCAGTGGGGGGAGGAGTAGGAAATAGATGGAATGAAAACTGGAGCGAGAACGGACCGTGTGCGTTACGAAACTTATAATACAGGCTACTCGGAGGCATCGGTTTCGCTTGTACTCCCTTCCCCGGGTTCCGCGAGAGAAACGGGTCTTGCCGGTGCGTCTTCCTGATATAAATAACTGGATGATTCTGAACATAGCCATACGCTGGGACTAATTCGGCTTCCTTTACATACGCTGATTATCACCACCATCGGAGTTAGCCCTTTTTCAGGGAAGAGTGGGCAATGGGGATAGGAAATGAATGATGAATGAAAGATGAATGGAAGAGGAAACATACCAACACGCTGATCAATACACTGCTCATTCCCCTCCATCAGCGTCAGTATCCGCAACGTCTTATCTTCCATCAGCTTGAAAATGCGGAGGCGACAGTTGTCCCAGCGGCCGTGACGATCGCCGGTGTAGGATGCCATCATTTGCCTAAACACCACACACGTGGACTATCAACATTCTCTCCTTTCCAGATGATTCGTTTTTCCATCATCATTAGTGGGGGGTTCATACATGATCTCAAAGTCCTTACACAAAATCTCGACCTCGCCTGGCCTCACCCCCAAATTCTCTCGATCTACAACCTCGTTCCAGCTATATGACGGTTTCGTCTTCTTCGCTGCCGGCTTGATGGCATTCCCATTCCCATTCGCGTTACTGCCATTCCCATTCGCAGTACTACCATTACCGTTGTTTCCGCCACCATCAATCGCACCCAGCACCATATTCTCGGACGCAATCGTCGACGGCCGTGACCCAATATGGCTCGTAACGGGCACATTCTCCGGTAAGCCCGGAAGATGAATCCTCGCTATCGACCCCATCGATGACCCCGGACTATGGCCTGGCCTTAGCCCGTTATCTCGCGAAGCCGCCGACAACACTGAAGGTGCGAGACCCGGAATACCATGCTGCGGGAGTATCGTGGCTGGGGGAATTTGCGGTGTCGAGGAGGACGACCACTGCATTTCCATGTCCATACTGGACCGCGCGCTGTCTTCGTCGAGGAAGGATGTGTCGTTTGCTATTTCGGGTTGTTTGGAGGGCGGACCGGAGAGGAGGTAGTGTTCCATTGTGAGTGACATTTGGTGCGGTTGTTGTGATGGTTGGTGGTGATGATGCTGGGAAGGACCAGTACTGGGGAAGGCGGTGGGAGCGGCGGTTCGTGTGAGGCCAGTGCCGAGGTCTTTGCTGTTCACGCCGTCGATAAAGATGGTGAAGTCACCACGGTCGACGAGTTCGGAGGGTACGGGCGGGTCGACATCGAGGTCGAAGTATTGTTGTAGTTGGAAGATGACGTCCTGTGAGCGCTAATTAGCGGAGGGGCTACTTATCGAATATCAGTGAGGGAGGGAGGGTACAAAGCCGAGAAGCGCGATCATTGTTCTCATCTCGTCTGAGAAGCCTTCGACTCCGGCTTCAGGTGTCGACACTCGTAGTAGCCATGAGCACTTCATCAGGTTGACGTACGACTCGACGGGATGGTTCTTTGGGTCGTTATGTTGGCTCAACTACACCGCCGTCAGCACTCGCAATCCCATACCCAACACTCCCGGCTTCCTTACATGGAACACCCAATGTAGTGTAATCAGCATCGTACTCTCCGGCTGCAACTTCCACACGAACCGTTGCTGGCCGCTCCCAAACTCACACGCATCCTGGAATCTCTGCAACACATCCACATCGAGCATTCCGGACGCCTCTGACAGTCCCGCGCTACTCATCGTTTCATTCGACGCTGTGGATTTCTTCACCGTCAACTCCTCCAGCAAGCTTCCAAGGCGATGCTGCACCGCATCATAAACCTTCAGCGTCCTCTCGATCTTACTCCTATGCACCCCATATCATCATCAGCACCTCCTCTCATCCCGTTTTCTCCGGAACTCCAAAACTCCCTACCTTCGTAGCACGCGAAACAAAATCTCCAACTTCCACACCTGAAACCTAAACTTCTCATTCAACATCTCGAGCACCTGTTCCTCACCTCCCAGCGTCAAATGCATGACAATATTATACGCCTTCATCTTCGGATCCTCCACCATCATGGCAACCTCTCTTGGTATCGCCCTCTCGAGTAACCGCAACGTATCAATCAACCCATGACTCGCAATCCGCAGTATCTGCTGCGCATGTGGTTTGTTCTCCGCGCGCAGGATCTCTGAATGCGGGTTCGCGTTCTCATCAAATAGCCGCTCGAGGTTATCGGCAAGGCTTTCGAGCGTGCGCGAGAGCTCGAGGAAGGGGGAGGGAGCTTCGAAGACGCCCTGGAAGGTGTGGTCGAAGATTTGTTTGAGCTTTTCTTGGGCTTGGTGGAACTGTGAAGATTGTTAGTTGTGTGTTTTTGGGAAATGGGGATGCGGTGCAACGCAGGAGGTGCGCTGACGCTGTTGATGGGGACGCGAGACCAGCGACGGAGGGATGTAGGTACGTACCTCGCCAAACCCGAAGCCCTGGTAGGCAAAGGTCGCGGTGGCACCGTTGGACATGGTGGTGCGGCGGCGACTGGAGAGGATTCGGGGGTGGGCGCTGTTTAACGGTGTGTCGTCGTCGTCGTCGTCGGTATTCTCTAGGCGACGATGCGGGGGAGAGAGGGAGGTCAAGGTTGAAGTGAGTCCAGCTCCGTGGTCGATGTGCTGGTGTCGGGGTGTCAGGAGAGAGGGAGAGAGAGCTGAGCTCGGAATCGCAAGTTGCTGCAGGGTATCAGGTTGGGTGGTGGAGGACTCGGAGTCAGTCGTTGGGTCGAGGAGGCCGGAGAAGGTATCGTGGTGAGTAGGTGAGTAGGCGAACAAGTGAGCAAGTGAACAAGTGAGCAAGTGAGTGTTGGCAATACGGAAGTGGTGGTGTTTGAATTAGCCGCAAAGTAATCGATTGACGCGGTACAGTACGGGTCTGGTTATCAGCCGAGTTCCTTGCAGCATCATCATCATCATCATCATGGGGGAGGTGGGTATGGGAAAAAGTCACGCCAGCGACCTACTTAGTAGATACTATACACATCAGTCTAACTATCTGTAATACTGACACCTTGAACTGCAGGCTGCCGACCGACCGACCGGTATCCCGTACTGACATCCCCAGAGTCCAACCCGTCATGAGCTTCTTGTGGTGTTGAAGTGCCAATGCTCCCCAGCGCGCCAGATAGAAACCACAGCTGTTTCAAGCCCATAAACCTCACATGGCATGGAACTGCACTGCATTACCAACCCTCCGTCCCAAACTCACCATGCCGTATGCCCATGAAGCCGAGGCACATACGGGCTGGCCCCAACGTCCAACGTCCAAAATTCACCACTCACCACTCACCATTTTCCTCCCCAAGTCAACAATCCCCTTCCCCCTCTCTCGCCATCCCCACACAACATGACCCTCCGTTGACATGTACTGATGCCGTTGATCATGATCATATCCCGCATGATATCCACCACCACCACCACCACCACGAATCTCCGTTCAAGATCTCGAAAGCTTAGTTAGCGGCACTAGTTATACTGGGGCTGTGAGTTCAACGGTTTGGGGCGATGCTGCACGGACCACACACCACACCACCGTGGGGCGTCGTTGTCGTCGAAAGCTGATGCCGTCTGCTGATGATGATTGTGGAGGAGGTCGTCTGGTGTCAATGTAGAGTAGTTTACCCCACTGTCAACGCCGGAATCCGTTTGTTCACCACCATCACGGTACCGGTAATTGGGGTAAGACGCTCTAGATACCCCGCCTCCGCCTCTACCCCTCCTCTTCGTCCTCCCACCTCCCTCCCAGGAACATCACCCCCTTCCCATCTCCGATGGGAGGTACTATAGAGCAACGTGAACCCCCACGTTCACGTCGATAATCGTCACCCGGCCGTATATAGAGATGAAGATGCAACGCCGTTATACGTTAGATATTTGATGTCGATATAATCTATGCAGCATATTCGGAGGTCCGATCTTTATGTATACCTAGTATGGGCAACTCCATAGAGCTGCGCATGTGATACCCACGCGACCTCCGTATACTCAACACATAAGTTCTCGTGGATGATAAGCAAACACCTTCCCATTGCATAACAATAATCTTAACCGACTGGGAGACGGTGGGTACCGCTGTGTGGGACGTCGAGTCCAAGTTCTCCGCAACAACCCTATATGTAGTATCCATCCATATTTGTCCCCAGTATGAACATCCACTTCGGGAATATTCATATCCCCAATTCAGACAAACCTCCACAATTTCCGGTGGAGATTATGGGTCCTGCCCCATCACATCCACAACCACTAGTGAGCGCGCGGTGATTGCGGTGATTCATGAAATATCACTAGTTACTTCCTCCATGACACCCTCGCTCCGCCTTTTGTCTATCACCCTCAGCTGAAAATAAAGAGCCATAAAACGAGAGCTTATCATCATCATCGTCGCCCTTTTTTCTCCCAACCTTCACCACGTCCCTCTAGCCCCGCTACCGTCAAGGTAAATAAGTTCCACGAATCGAACCGTTTTGCTTGAAATCATCATCAAGAAGCATCGCGCGAGCCCTGAGTTCGGGTCCCGGTCCACTGCATCATCTCCAGTTGTAGTTGTTATCAGGGTTCCTGGACCAACACAACACTCGTTCGAATGATCAATAACATCCTTAAGTTTCGGCGCAGATTACATGGGATCTGGGATACAATACTACATTACTGTGTCACGACGTTACTACGTTCCACTTGTCTGTAGCCTACTCTGTAGTCTGTTCTCACCATCACCATCTCCAACCACCGAAATCATGACCCCACCTACAGTGTATGCAACATATAACGTTATATCGACATCACAATATATTATCCTATTAGCCCTCGTATCATCTCGAGTTCGAGAGATATCATAGATACATCATCCAAAGCAATGAAGAAAAAACGAAGAAAATCCAACCCCATATTACTCTACAAGAACACGACGATGCTACTACAGCATTATTCTCGATTCGGTGTCCGAGCGTATGCATACTCAGGCATAGTCTCAGACATAGAGATAGAGATAGAGATAGAGATAGAGATAGAGTTAGAGATAGAGATAGAGATAGAGATAGATGTACACGGAGAGAGAGATATAGCCGCATACACAGACATGGACACAGACAACACAACGCGACGACACACAACGCAACGTAAAAACAACGAGCAAAAAACGCGATCCAGGCTGAGAAGACAACAAGACAAAAACAAGACAAGACAAGCCAAAACATGATAATGACAACACACACACACATACACACACAAAAACCCGGACCAAAAAGCCCAAGAAATAAATAAAGAAGAAGAAGAAGAAGAAAAGAGAAAAGAGAAAATCCCGAAGCATAGCGCAAACCCGCAAACACCACTAAATCCCAACATAATAATCACAGTAGTTATATCTTCATCCCGACCCTCCCGGGTTGCCCGTTCTCGAGACCGACCCCCCTCGCCCAGTTACACCCCTCCCAGAGTCCACGCCAATACCAGCACTACATCCTACGTCCTACAATGCCCCGCGGCGCTCTCGCCTATACCTACACCTACACTGCCCTCCCTGGCTCCTCCCCCGCACCCGCACCTGCACCCGCACCATCCGCATCCCCCAACCTCATCAGCGCCAACGCCTCCTCGGTCCCCGTCGCCCCAAGATCAACTCTATACTCCTCCTCCTCCAGCCTCTCCCCCCCGATCCCCCTCTCACCTCCACTCCCCCCTCCAATCCCGCTCTTCGACTGCACCGACGACGCTCTCCTCCTGCGCTCACTTTTCGGCGGCGGCTTAGGCGGCGGCGACGTCGACGCATCCGAGTTACTAGTGTTCGATATAATCCGCGCCAGCAGCTCATCGGACAGCAATGGGGCCGGGAGTTCAGCTGGGGAGGTGAGCGCGGGAAGTGCGGGGAGTTCCACTGGCGGGGATGAAGCCGGATATGCTTGTTGTGGATGGGATAGTAATGATGAGTGGCGCTGCTGCTGGGGATTCGGCGGGGTAGGGGTATGGAGGAGTGTCGTGCTCCCGTCGAGAGCTAAGGGCGGGGTGCTGCTGCCGCCGGGACTGGTGATGGTGAGGTTTACCATGCTGCCTTTGGAGGGGGTAGCGGTATTGCTGGTTTCGCGGATTGTGGGGGGGCGGCTTCCAAGGGTGTGATGTCCCATCCCGAATGCACCGCCGGCGACCTGTTTCTCATTACTCCCTACGTTTGTGGGTTCGTTGTTGGTGATATCATTATCATCCTCGCGTTTCCTGATGCCAAACTGCGCAATAGTGCGGAGTTTCCGTGTGACCCAATTCGCGAGTATCTTGCCTCTCTGTTTTTCCCCCAGCCGCGACCGCATGAAATCCCCACGCCCAACAAACGCAACAATATCGACCACGAGCTGGTGTTGGTCCAGGATCGCGTTGACGATGACGGGGACCATAGATGCGAGGTAGGATTTTACGGCGACTTCGACTACGACGACGACGAGGCCGCCGGCCTGGAAGACTGCTGATCCTGCGGGCGCGATGTTGCGGTGCGAGGATTCGATGGTTCGTTCAATGTCGATTGGGAAATGCGAGAGACCATTGACTTCAAACGTATCACCAATACAGCCGAGGACGAATAAAATCTGCATTTCGACCTGCTCGCCCTTAGGGCCGATCGGGCGGGAGACGGTATGCAGGAACCCGAGATCGCCGGTGCGGACATACTTAGTTCTCGGATCACCGTCGGCGGTTTTCCCAGAGAAGCGTTCAATGTCGAAGGGGTCTTTGGATTTGTAGAAGCCCACCATGGTGGCTTCGCTTTGCACCCAGATTTCGCCGAGTTCGCCTGTGTGGCAGAGATAGTTGGTTTCCGGGTTGACGATGGCGATTTGCGTCGACACGGGCACCATTCCGGAGTCTTGAACGAGGAGAGCCCCCGGGGTAGTTTCTCGGTCGCACGGGAAGATGAGGCCTTGACGGAGGGCTTTGGGGTCCAGGTAGAGCTCGATCGGTTCGATGCACATGTAGGAGCGGGAGGCGACCATGGGGTGGAGGACGTGGGAGTAGATGGTGTTGATTGCGGTGCGGTCGAGGCCGGCGGATGCAAAGTGGAGGCGGACTTTTTGGACTACGGAGGAAGTCAGTAGGGGTGTATATGGTATAGTAAGGGACAGACATACAGAGATCGGGTCGAGGACGGCCTTCGGAAAGGATCATGAGATTCTTGAGTTCGTGGAGAGTAAAACCTTTGGATGGCATGTTGACGATTGCATGATCCAGCATCTGCGGGGTTGCATATGTATCCTTTATCTTGTGTCGAGAAAGCGATAAAAAGAGACTGAGAGGATTCTGTGCATAGTCGACAGGAGATACGAGATACGTTGGGGCGCCTACAGCGGATTAGCCATCATATCACAATTGACCACAGAAGAGTATACTCACCAACAAATATCCCCATCAACCAACTCACCACAAACCCCACACCACTCGTACTTCTCACACATCCAATTACCGGTCGTGAACTCGTCATCTGACAAGTCTCCTTCATGACCTTACAAACTCCCATAATGGTAGTATGTTCCAAACTCACACTAATCCTCCGCTGATCGGGCGTCCAATACGTCCACACCAACGCGGTCCACCCGGGCTGCACCCACTGGGGATTCACCGTAAAGTTCAGATCCCGACACCCATGCGATGTCCTCGGTGGTTTCGCCGTATTATGAACAGGAGGCACCTTTACCTGTAACACACTCGCGCTCTGCTTCAGATGTGTACTCAGTGGTTTCGATTTCAACAAATGGTCGACATCGGCATTGACCAATATCGCCTTGATATTAAAATCGGATACGAGATGCAGCAAAGCCGGAATATCCTCTGCCAGACGATTTGTATCGATCGGGGCTAATGGGACTGCAATAACACCGAGACAGAAGCATGCATGGAGTGCGTACAGAAACTCCTCCGAGTGTGTGTAAATCAGCAGAACGTGGTCGCCGGGGCTGATTTTCCACTTATTTCTAATCTGGGAGGCGACGGCGGCGATCTTTTGGTCAAGTTTCTTCCAGGTTACACCCTTCCCTTCGCGGCCTCGCCCGTCGATGGTGCAGTAACTAAGTTCCTCGGCTTGTCGGGCCACACGCCATTGGAGGAGGTCGACGATTGAGGAAAAGTTATTGAGCGGGGTGGAAGTGCGGTCGTCGATGACTACTTCCCGGTAGTCTACACCCGAGTATTGTTTATCCTGAGAAACGAGATATGCTTGCCGTTGCCGCGATGCTTCCGGGCTCCAAACACCTCCAGTTGGGTCCATTCCAATCGGGAGATTTCTGACCGCACGTTCGACTCCAAAGAGGACGTGAACACAAGGGAGAGTTCCGAGATCGAATTCCTTGCGACAAAGCATGTTACCAATTTCCTGCCGACCATTTTTCGTTACTCGGGGAAGAGAGTTAGGGGCTGTGATCATGACGCAGTAGACACGGAGTTGGTGCTCAGTCAATAACACCTCCATACAGCGTTCCGAGAGGGAGTCCAACAAGGCCGTATCAAGCTGTCTGGCCAACCCTCCCGTTGTCGTTGGTGCAGTTGACGCAGCTGGCGACTCGAGAACAATGATGGGAAGATGCTCATCATTGACAAACACATCGAAAGCGGTGCAATCAAAGATCTTCGTCATTTTGCGCATGATGGTAAAGACGAGGTGTTGTACGAAAAAATAGCGGTACTCCTCTCCTCTCCTGGCAGTGTCATCATCGACCCATTCAACACTCTGCCGCAGCCGATCTTCGTACAGCCCGAGAACAAAAACCTTTCCTTCGATGATACAACCCAGGAGGCCTGTGCGCAGGAATTCCGGTTCGACGATAACAGGGTTCGGGTTCCCTTCTTCGAAGCGATACGGCCGCGCGTGGAATATCGTTTCTGTTTGTTTCGGCATTGCCCAAAACCCGCCGGAGAGCGACGGGGAATCGACCCAAATCTCTCCAACCACATTTGCTCCAGCGAGTAGCGACGTTTCCGGGTCTACCACAGCAAGGGTAGCATCCGGTATAGGATACCCAAACGCGCCTACACGGACAGCACTCGGGTCATCAGCGCGTTTAGCCACTTCCTCACCGATCGCCAAAACCACGACATCGTTCGTCCTCAGTGCGGTTTTGTCGAGCAGGGCTTCCATGATCTCGGCCTCCTTTTTCGGTTCTTTGACAACGATGGTAGGGCCCGAGAGTAATGAGGAAGTAAAGCCATTTGTTTTCTTTTCTTCTGGCTCTTCTTCTGGCGGCGTGTCCTCCTCCTTGAATCTATCATTGAGCGGACAACCCATCCGCTCTTCACCACCCACCCAGTCCCTCATGGAGATGACCATGCCGCCGTGTTCCGGTAAGCATAGCATGGGCGCGACAGCATCCCAAGCATTCTTCTTCCCGAGCGGCCGTAACCATCTGTCTGCCAGAATTTCATGGAATTCCGGATCCACCGTCAGTGCATCAATCATCATGAGTTTTATCGTTGAGAAATCGACGGGCGTCTTCTTCTGAAAATGTCGTGTTACAAGCGGTTCACTCTGGTAGTTATAAACGATAGTCTTGAGGTTCGGATAATCCGCCAAACAAAGTGTCGCTCGATGTCGAGTGATGATATTCGCATACAATCCAGGTTGAGTCGCTGTTTGATTCGAGCACCAAATCGTCGTCTGTCCACCATACACCGTCAACAGCACCGAATGAATCAACCCGATTCCCTGGCGGGGATCCAAAAACGTGACTAGCGTCTCCCCGGGTTGACCTTTCGACATTGGTTGACCAACCTTGTCCTTCAGATTCGTATTGAAAGTATCAGATTCGGATCCTGATTTCGGAACGGTGGCTAAGATCGCGCTGAGGGTTGCCATCTGGTGCATTATCGTCCTATGACTGAGTACCACACCCCGAAGGTCTCCGGTCGGTGCTCTCGAAAACTCAATGTAAGCCAAATCCGGCACTTGGAGCGGTGGAATGTCATCCTTCCTTCTAGGGTGGAAAGACCCAAATTCATTTGTTTTCCACCATTCGACTCCTCTTGGCCAGGACAACTTCTTATTCGTCAGTTCGCGCTGGAACGCTTTCAGGTTGTAGTCTGTCGTCAGCGCCAGATGTGCTTGAGTAGTTGTAAGGATGAAGATGAGTTTCTGGTAATCCTCGGGCTCGTTGATAGGGACCGCGACAACTCCAGCGATGAAGCAGCCAAGTAAACTGACCGCGAAATCAACCAACTCCACATCACGATATACCAGCGCCACGCGGTCGCCGCGGTATAGATTTGATTTATCCCGGATAACCTGCGCCACCTTTTCTGCGCGAGATGCGAGTTTTTCCCATGAACACGCCGTCACTTCCTTCCCCTTGTTATCCAAAATACTGTATGCCTGGCGCTTCGGTATTGTTCTTGCTCGATGTCGTAGTACCGTTGCAATATTATCAAACTTCGCCATAGGGATATTATCATTGTGGGGGTCCCATACTGCGAACGGCACATCACGGGGCTCCAAGGGTAGGAGAGTATTGGTGGTTATATTCGGCGGTGGCAAGTCCCCTGCACTCAACATTGGTGGCGGAACAGCAGCAGTCGGCGAAAATGGAGCTGTATCGACTGTAGAGAATCCCGGCATCATGGGCTGCTGACCATAGCCACCATCCGGCATTCCCGGGACCATTGCCATTGAGTCTCGTCCCCCAGGATCCATCCCACCCTGTCCAGTGAAATCCGAAAAGAACCCTCCAGAGTCGTAGAATGTGTTCGATCTCGATTCTACTTGTCCTCCAGGCCCAACGGGCCCTATTGACGGGTCATATGCCGAGTACTGCGGTTCCGGTGGTGGCACCCCATACCCGAGATTTTGCGGCGGCTGAGGATTCGTCACTGGTGATGACGTCGAGCTCGTGCTGAAGTTCCTGACATGTAGTCTTCCAGTGCCGGACGAGTAGGAGTCATCTCTGTAATGCGCAGATCTCGAATCCACAATCGAGCTATGTCTGTACGGATCCTGGGTCGGCTGGAAGCTTGCCCGAGGATCATCCTGCGGCATGTAGCTAGCCCTGGGGTCTTCCTGAGGAATATAACTTGCGCGCGGGTCGTCGACGGGATTACCCCAATCCGGCGGCGGGCCATAAACACTCGCAGAAGGCAACGGGCTTCCGTAGCTTCCGGACGTCGGAGAAGGCAAGTACGAAGCCCGGTGAGAAAGCGGCGGTGGTGGTGGTTGCATTACCGAAGCTCTGGGGTCGATTCCGGCGGCGGCAGGGCCCTCAACAATGCCATACTGAGCGAGAAGGAGAGCGCACTTTTTCTGATATCCCTTTTCCGTGATGTCGCCTTCTTCGAGCTCGTTCCGAAGCGCTGAAAGCTGAACTGAGAGTTCGGGGTTGTCCATCGGACGACAACGATGCGCGAGCTCGCCGGTAAGGTACGGTTGTTGTGGTTGCGGATGTGGTCGGTCTGAAGCTTAATGCTCACCGGCTAGAGGTCGTCAGTGGCCATTCCGCGCACTTCGGAGGTCAACAGGGGACAGACTGCTTCGTGGTGGGGGAGGGGCAGGGTGAATGACGTCGGGAGAAGGCAGGCGATGGAGAGTGATGCGGATGGGAGCGAGCGGCGGAGGTCGGCGGGGAGGGGAGAGATCGGGGGGTTCAGGGCCAACGCGAGCGTGACTGCAGCCCAGGCGAGGAGGACAGGAGCGGTGATGGGGGAGAAGAGGGAGGAGATTAGTGGGTACAGGAGACCCTTTCTGGGTGGTTTTGGAGGAAGAGGTGATTGGCTTCCCTGTTTCGCGGCTGCGTCAACCGCATCGTCCCAGGCCCAGGGTCCACGACCGGAAGTGTCGGAGATGACTGCGAATGTATACTTTGCGTGGAAATAAACATGAAGAGCCCGTGTGACAGAGTTGGGGGGTTTCACGAGTTATTCTCGAGTACTGGCCAATGTGGCCTTCCGAGTCGTCTCACGATTGTTCAGATCATGAGTTATCACCCGTTGGCATACTCGTGCTGTGGTATTGATCATTCTGCAGTACGAGTAGGTTCGAACTCCTCGAGATCTCCCCACGCCTACAATTCATCCTCATACCCCACTCTACCCCACTCCAGTTCGCATCATGCCACACCCCCTCCTGCCTCTGCACCAAATCATCACAAATACGTCTCCCAGTCTGCGACTCAACATGCCTTTCACAGAACTCTACTCCATTCCCCGCCCCCGTCCCCATGATGGCGAGTGGTTGACGCTGAAAAACAAAAAGGCGAAAAAGAAGAAGAATCTTCAGAAACACAGAACCTTTCCGTCGTTATACCAAGCATCTATGCAACTACCAACGATACCAACGATATCAGCCACAACCGCAACACCAACAACCATACCAACACCAACCCCATCTCCGAGCCCATCAACCTCCAGAGTCCTCTACGAGAGCTCGGGCTACACCACGAACCCAAGGTCTGCCAGTTATTCTCGATGAAATCGACGAAATCTCAGGAGGCGGAGAACGTGTACTCTAGAGATGGATGACGATGTCGCCTCTGCTCTTCCCCCGGCCACAGAGCCCGGCAATGTTGTCTACCCACTCGAGTCCGCTGATGAGAGTATATATCATCCGTCACCTCCGTCGCCTCCAGAACATCAAGTTCCGTTATCTTCACCAGCACGAATTCACATAGCACAAAGACTCACTCCATATACCCTTTCACTCTCCCCGCGTGGCTCTCCCCAACTGACAGACCCCAGCCTCATTCCGCTGTCCACTGGGACTTCAAGCCCCAAGTCCGCATCAAGCGGATACATTTTCGGAACCTGGGACAAGAATCATGATAGAATGATGGCATGACGCCATGGACCCCCCCCTCTTCCTCTTCAGCGGCCACTGCCACTGTGTAAACTGTAGCAAGGTGTGTAATAGGTAAACACATCACCGTACGGCGCGTGGTGCCCACGGCCCACGAATCACGTAAACGGTAACCTCGTCCCGGTGAAGGGACGCGAGGTGCGAGCGGGAGGGGAGAAGTGAAGCGAGAGAGAGAGAGAGAGAGAGAGAGAGAGAGAGAGAGAGAGAGACGGTGAGGCGGGTAAGATATTATATCGCGTATGAGCTTCGAGCGAGGCCTGGGATAATCCAGAGGCGGGTAGATGAGAGGGTTATGAGGGGTGTTGCCTTCCTTGGGGCCGATTTGGACTTGGTAGATGAGGGTGATGGGATGGTGTTTTGCTTACCCACCTCACCAAGACTATGATTCCGCTGATTTGCTTGCTGGATGTTGTTGTCGTTGAATGTGATCAGGGTGTGTGCCCAGTGCTTGTGCATGATGCACCTTCTTGAAAGCGGTTTCAATCATAAAATGGGTGGCAAAAGTACTCCACCGGTTGCGAGTGGCGCGAAATGGTGCTCATTGAGCCGAAAACGACACCGTGCCGTGAGATCCGTATGTATGACCGTGCGGCAGAAAACATATGATAAAATGGGAAACTATTTTCCAGCGGGCTGTTGAGTAATCGAGCATCGTAGACGACTACTGTATGAGGGTTGAGGGGAGTTCGTGAAAGATCAACAGGCAGCTAAGGACGTGACAACAACTCGACAAGCCGATTTCCGATGATCACCGGAGATAGAGTTTCGCTTGTCCGCGGACCGCCAGGTGAACCGTGATGAAAACCTGGGCCTTTTGGTTATTTCAACGTCGAGGGGACCAACGCCCTTTCGGAATCCCCAACCCCCGGCAGCGGTTCTACTTGGTGCGAAACACGCTACCCTGCAAGCACACATGACGATTCCGAATGCTCACACGCGGATGTCAATGGGAAGCTCCCGTCGACAATTCCCATGAGCTCACATCGCAGCCGTTTGAGTGATCGCCTGCCTGCTGTTTCCTGTGAACTTCTTGTCGATCACGCTAACATCTGTTGCAGAGACCATCATTTCGCTCTTCAAGACCCGCGGGGATAAAGTTTGCTCCCGCAGCATCATCTCCCAACGCGCAAAACTCATTTTGTTGTGGGTTGGGATCCGGCTGTGGAGGCCCAGAAAGCCGACTTCCATCGGTTCGGCAGGGGTGGTTAGGCGGTGGTGCTGGTGCTGGTGCTGGTGCTGGTGCTCCACGGGTCGGTCCCATTCTCGCTCGCTCGCAAACCCTCGTAACGGGGTAAGCGGGCGATCTTCATGTGCAACCGCAAAACACATGCATAATTGCGCACTTTGGAGTGATGGCGATGGGCCGGATGAGGATGAGGAGAAGTAGGAGGAGCAAGATGAGGCCGCAGAACGCAGAGGTGGAATTGGATGACGGGCGGTACGAGAAAAGGTGATGGCCAGAGAAGCGGGAAGGGACGGTGGGGCGTTGAAACGGAGTTGTGTCGGACTGCGGCTGTCCTCCCGCAGTGGTGGTGAGAACGAAAATAGACTGCAGGAATGACGATTGTGGGAGCGAGATGCAGCCCGACGCCGACCACTGTTGATGGCGACTGTGCACAGGGAGCTGAGCGTGATGGCGGAGATGGAAATGGTACCTACATACTGTGGCAGCAAAGGGAGAGGGAAGTGAGGAGGGAGGACGAGGACGAGGAGAATGTAAACGGAGAGAGACGGGGCGGGAGAGATCAGAGGAGCAGCAGGAAGGCCATTCGGAGGGAAACAGGCAGGCCAGCGAGTCATAAAACGACTTGTTGCACGCGTGGGGCGACGTTTGGTGTTTGCCAACCACCGTCACCATGGGCCGAGAAGTCACTCCAGCGAAAAAAAGAACGGTGTCCGACATGCCGTGCTGGCTGCCTGGTGTCTGTCTGTCTGGTTGTCTGTCTGGCTGCTTGTCTGGTGTCTGGTGGCTGGCTGTCTGGCTGTCTGGCTAGCTGGCTGGCTGTCTGGCTGGCTGGCTGTCTGGCAGGCTGTCTGGCTCGTTGGCTGTCTCTCTTGCTGCTGCTCCTCCAACCCCCCCACCACCATCGTCGCCCAACCCCAATCCTCTCTGCTTCTCTGCACACCACCAGCATTATCATCACCATCATCACCATCATCACCATCATCACCATCATCACCATCATCATCATCACCATCATCACCATCATCACCATCATCACCATCATCGTCATCGTCGACATCTCGAAGGCACCACTACAGCTCGCTCCAACTCTGTACATTTTTTTTTAAAAAAAAAAAAAAATGTCAGTATACCCCCTGCTTTTCCCGCTGTTCTTGCTGTGTGTGTCTCTGTCCTCTGGTACCTGCGCCGTGGCCACCCCGTACAACTGCGCCCTCTTCTCGCATCCACTGCCGCCAATATGAGGAACAAAAAAAAATTGTCACCATGAACAACAGCTCCTTCCCCGGCATCGTTGGCACCCGCCCAATCCAACTACACCACATCTGTACCCAATACCGTTGCTCCCCCACCACCACACGCTCACACTCCACTCGCACCCCAGCATCACTCACACACCCCAGTTGTGCCCACCTGCACGTTACGCGACAAGCCTTGCTCACCGTCCCCTCTTCCTCCATTTTGTTTCTTTCCTCTCGTCCAACCAACCACTCGCTTACCCGCTGCTCCTTCTCTTCGCTCGTTCTGCTTCTTCACTCCTCCGTCGCGTTTCCGCCGTGTTGACTTGTCGCTCGCTTTTTACTCTTTAGTTTTCACACACTTAATCCGCCATCGTTTTGGTCCGTCGTTCGGGTGGCCTGAGTCTCGCCGTACGCTTGTGTCGGGATACTTCATCTCCGTATCCACTTCGCCCTCTTCTTCGCCTGTCCGTCAGTCCCGAAGCGGTATTCGTCGACGGAAAAAGCCTACACTTTTTGCTCGCTCGTTGCTCATCCTCGAACGGTCCCACGTCGTCCCTGCACCATAAGCTCCCAGCCAGAGGATTATTGGCCTTTGGTGACGACTGCTTCCCGCGCCTCCCGCCCCTTGCCGTGGCTAGATCCTGCACGTCTACCACTAAGACCTCCGGCCGTGCGCAACCCTTTCTTCGACTGCCTGACCTCCTTTCCTTCTCTTCACCTTTCGACAAGGCTTCATGCCGATCAAATTCCCCAAGTTTACGCGCCGGAAATCCGCTGGAAACGAGCTTGAGGCAAACTACGAGCCAGCCAACCTCAAATCGCCGGACGAGCCGAGCAGTGGAGGAAGCTTCCACGTTCTGCCTCGTGGTAATCGGTACGTTTCCGAGAACCCTTACAATGCCGCTTGTTCCTCAGCATCTTATTGGGGAGCTTTTTGTTAATAGCAGTACAGTGGAAGCGCGCAGACAAATAGCACATACTCCTACCATGGTTCACACAGCTCCTCAAATCGCCTAAGCTCGAATTCCACCCTTCCCTCCACCGACGCCCCAATCACCCCCGACGAGTATCGCCAACCGCATTTACCGGATCTCGGGAGCTTTCATCTGCATAAACCGTCTCTGCACAAAGCACACTCTTCCGGACCGGGTCTGTTGTTAGACGATCCTCGGGCGGGAAGACCAGCTCCTCCTCGTAGGACGACGATGACGTTGGCCACACCACCTCAATTGGCTTCACCTGCATTGGACACATCATCATTATTTGACGAGGACATGTTTGAGCATTTGGGATCGCGTTCCCACGACGGTGCGAACGACCGGAATGGATTTGGGTCAATCACACCCAAAGCGCCGAAAATCGCTTCCAATTCTGCATTGAGCTCTGTCAGTTCCCTGCCTCAAAACATGGTTCCGGAGATGCTGACAGACGTTTGTAGAGCGGCTCGGGCGATCGGCCGACATCATCAGGCGCGCTCCAGATAACAGCAACACCTTACTCGAATATCTTCACATCATCACAGCACATGGATTCAGATCGGCCGACGATCAACACGGAGTCGTCGCCGTACCACTGGGATAACAATCCATCACCTTCGGATCCAACAAAATCCCTTCTGCATGTCGACCCGAACGATAACTCGCCTCGAAACTCGCGAATGCTCACCCCCGGCCAGAAGCAACGGCAATTTAGCCACACAAGAACAGATTCGCTTGAAGCCCCCGCTGGTCGAGCGATGCCCAAGGTACGACGAGGCAGTGGTGATGCTGGCATGAAACGAACAAGTGCCGTCCACCAGAGGCCGTCAATGCCAGTAGAAGACGAGGATGCGGCGATTGTTGCGCGTTCTTCTCACTCGCCCAGGATACAGCACCTGAATGTTCACAAAGACAAGGATAGCGGGTGGGGAGAAACCTCGTCATCCGACAACAGCATCCGCTCTGCCGGGAGCTCAAAGGACACTGCGTTCACAACGCCCTTGATATCTCGCGGGAATACGGATCCAAGCATCAAGAAGGGGGTTGGTGCGTCGAGTTCGAGCACTCCAAAGGTTAAGCGCTATGCGCTCTCAGATGAAGGGTCCTCGACTGAGGTTGATGTGGACATTTCTGCGGCAGCAGCCCTAGCAGTTCAGTATGAAGAGAAGGGATCTATCCCAGACATTATTCCGTCCAAAGTAATGACGGGTGCGCAATTTGAGAGATACCGACAACAGCAAGACGAGAAGCGGCAATTATCGGGAAAGAATAACGATAGTGACGATGAGAGCGTTGTGTCGGATGAGGAGGAATCGGATACAGAACGAAATAGGGCGGCTCAAAAGCTTCGGGAAAGACAAGATGCACATCTCTCGGTATATCGGCAACAGATGAGGAAGGTTACTGGGACAACACAGCCTGCTGCACTCCCACCAATGCAGCGTGCTTCAGTCAGCATGTCGGCGTTGCCCATGCTGAACGGCGCCGGAACTCCAGCGGCAGACAATTCTGACGACGAGGATGAGGAAATTCCACTTGGCATTCTCATGGCGCATGGATTTCCTAATAAGGCCCGCCCTCCGACTCGATTGGCCAACTCCAGTTCCCAGCCAAATCTTCGAGCGGCAGCTCAGAGAGATGCCAATCTTCCGGTGTTTGCAAGAAATCTCCCTGCGGATCCGTATAATGTTGGTGCCGGGCTTGTAAATCCAGCTGAACGGATGCCAATGGCCTTCAACCAACGCCCTGAGTCTGTTGCTGGATCAGTTTACGGTGCTGTCCCCCCGTACCAACCCCAGAATCGTATGCCCGCAGGTCTCGTCGGAAAAATTATGGAAGCCGAGGAGCAAAGGGCCGCACGAAGGGGAATGCCGGTATACTCTGTTCCATCTGACCCATTCAAGGCGACCCCAGATCCGTTTTCTCGACAACCAACCGGAGGACATGGGCTTCTTGGATTGGGTGGTAACGGACGGCAATCAATAATGCCCGGGAGCAATCCGATGGCGAGCCCAACTATGGACCCGAACAGTGCAATGCAGATGCAGTTCCAGATGCAACAGCAACAACAAATGCAGCAAATGATGATGCAAATGCAATTCATGCAAATGCAAATGGGCAACCAAGGCCCCATGATGAACCCGAGCATGTTAAATCCAGGCTTCATGAATCCCGGTATGAACCCAGGCATGGCCGGTGGAAGTGGTGGAATGCGAGCAATGTCCATGATTGGAACCCCAGGAATGATGAACCCCTCAGGAGGAGGAGGAGCACCATCAATTCGAGGCGCTCCAGCAATGGGCGTACCCCCAAGAACCGGTATGAGCTCGAGCACCCTCGGCGTCCCCTCTATGCCACAACGCCCCTACTCAATGGTCGACCCCCACTTCGCCCCTGGCGCCCACACATCCTACGCCCCCTCCATCGCCGTCCCGCGTCCTGGCTCCATCGCAGGCTTCGGTATCCAGCCCGGCTATACGCCCTCCATCGCGCCCTCGGAACGCAGCAATATCGGTCTCCCTGGACGTTACCGCCCAGTGTCGTATGCCCCTCCAGCAAATAATGGCGCGAGAACTTCGACCCTCACGAGCAGGATAAATGGCCCGAGTAGGCTGGCAACGGTGAATGATGATGATGATGATGAGACCGGGTGGGAGGAGCTGAATAAGAAGAGGGAGGAGAAGAAGAGGAGGAAGAAGAGTTTCTTTGGGTTGGGGGGTGGGGAGAAGGAGGGGGTTTAGTGGAAAGAGCATGTGAGGAGGAAGGGGCTGGTGAAGGAGGGGGAGATGGAGGAGGCGAGTCAGGTGAACGGGGAGCTGAGTGGCCGGTATGATGATGATGACGATGAAAGCGAGATTAAATGTGGGTGTGTTGGTGTGGTTGTGGTTGTGGTGTGTGTGTGCCCCGGGCCGTCAGCTCAGAAGAAAGGTGTACATCATTTTCTTGTTTTCTTTTTATTTGTTTCTTTATTTCTATTTTTTCTCCTCCTCATCGTTTGTTTTAGTTTTTCGCTTTTTTTGTGTTATTCTGTTTCCTTTTTGTTGTTGCTGTGGCGAGTGCAATGCAGTGAGCGGTTATAGCGGCGGGGTGGGTGCATTTGGGGCCGGTATCGATGCCGATTGGGACAGGGGATATCGGTATCAAAGGGTCAAGGAACTAGGGGTGGCGATGAAGGGGGCTCGAGGATAAGATGGAGCGGGGGAAGTTAAAGAAGAAGAGGCGGTTCATATATGATCGATGATGATGAGGCCACCGTGGATGGTAGCGGGGTAGGATGGTAGTGCGGTATGGTGTGGTGCTGTGACAGTGTGATAGTGTGCTAGTAAATCTTAATATTATACCCTGTTTGTGTACAAAAGTAATGCTATTTGGGAGTCGTTGGCTTTTTTTTATGTGTGTGTGTTTTTTTTTGAGAGAGGGATATTTTTGTACTATATCTATGGTATCTATGATATCTATCACTGCCATGGGAGCCGGGGATGGTGTAGCTTGCTTGAATGGACTACGGGGGGTTGTCGAGTCGCTGATGAGGTTGGAAAGGTGGGGGCTTTTAAGATGAACATACCAGTATGGCTCTTTACCCATTGTAGAGTACGTGTTGTATTGTATTGTATTGTAGAGTAGGTATTGGGTTTGACACGCTGCCACGATGGTTACTTGGGATTGGGATAGGGGGAGCTGGAGTTGGAGTTGGAGTTGGAGTTGGAGCTGGTGAGATGGAATGGGGAAATGTGGTCAAGTTCTTCTTCTTCTTCTTCTTCTTCTTCTTCTTCTTCTTCTTCTTCTTCATAATCATCATAATCATAACCCTGTGCAGGGCTACCAGTGACTCAAGGAGGCGACAGTGGATGATGCGTGATGCGTGGTGAAGCGTCGGGTTTACGGCAGTGATACACGACACGTGCCCATGTTGAGCACGTAAGCGTAAGTCCGGATACACTCACACACATACGAGTAAGCTTAAAAGTCTGAGCCGTACCGTGTTGTATGCCGTATCCGTACCACGCACGGCACGGGTTGGGTGGCGAGCAGTTAACAACAACAAGAACGAGAATCTTACCGAAACAACTTAGTTTGCTACTGGAAAAGCAGGGAAAGCTGTGGCTGATGCTGGATGGGATGGGATCATTGGGGATGGCATGTTGCAGACAGGAGTTACGTCGTTGTGCAGCTGGGGGTGAGATGAACGGGGATGCTGCCACATGCTGGAAGCCACATGCTGGGGTGTGTCGGACAGAGTTGTTACTTTAGAGACGAGATGCGGAGAGTTGTGGCAAATGATGGGGTGGGGAGGCGGAATTGAAGATAGAATACTGGTAGTTACCTACACACTGTATTGAGGCTGGGTGGTGGGCGGTAATGGACCGGACGGGAGTTCCGTTGGTGGTGGTGGTGATGGTTCGGGAAACCATGATGGCGATAGTGGTGTGGCTGAGCAACGGTTGGTTGGCTGGCTGGCTGGCGTCGCCGTCATCGTCAGTCAGTTCAGTGTGTCCGTCGGTCCTGCTCCTGCTGTTGTTGTTGCTGCTGCTGCCCCTCCACGCAATACTCTCCTTCCCCTCCCCTCCCCTCCTCATCCTCCCTCTCCTCCTTGTTCCCTTCCACCTTCGGCCACTTCTCCTCCTTCTCCCGCTGCTCCTCCTTCTGCTGCTCATCTACTCTTCACTTCATTCATCAGCTGCTCACCCAGCCACCCTCTCCACCGCCGCAGCACATCTCCCCCGCTCTCCATCGCTACCCTCCACCTGCTCATCGCCGTTGCCCGCCGGCTCCAGGATCCCGCGTGAGGAATCGCTCCCGTCAGCACCAACCAACCCAACCAGCCCCCTCTCTCTCACCTGGACCTCCCATCCGTCGCTTTGTCTATCCACTCCTGCTGTTCCCGCTGCACTCACTGCCAAACGCCCGACGCCGACCCCATCGCATGTCCACCACCGCCTGACCGTTCCCGCAGCCGATTCCTCTCATTGTCCATTCACCTTGCCGCCCCAGCGAGCCCGCTGATTCCGAGCGTGGCGTGAGCTCAACACCTCTCTCGTTCCTCGACAGACCGTTGTCACCGCCCTCTTCACTCTCTCGAATGACTTCTACACCTCCAGAAGCCACGACTACCGACGTCATGTCTTCGTCTCCTACAGACTCCGTTCCTTCTCAACCTCCATCGCTGCCCCCTCCAACCCCCGCGACCTCCGATGTTCCTCCACGAACAGTATCCCCGAGCATCCCTCGTTCCATGTCTGACCCCTGCCAGAATTCCGCTCCGAACCCAATAGCACATGTGCAGACGGCGCGGCGGCCACCAACGTTCGCAAATGGACTGCCTAAAGACCTTGCCGAGCGGATGAAGAATTTCCACAGCACCCGGATGGGACAGAATCCCGGCGGCGTTCCAGGAATCCCAAGCATCCCTTCGATGAATCGGCAAATGCCCGGTCCTCCTCGGCCTCACCAGCCGAATTGGGCGTCAGAGACTCAGATTACTGGCGCCGGACGCGGGAGAGGTGGAATTCGCCGTGCAAACGCCCCCGGCGGCTTGTCAGCTATGAATCTGGGAATGCCGCCTACGGGCCCCCCAGGTGCTAACGGCGGAACGCCTAAGAAGAATCGCCCCCACCTAGGATCCTTGGCCGGCTCCGGAATCCTTTCTCCGGAAAAACAGGCGACTGGTTCAAAGTTTGACCAGTTCGCACAGTATGTGGACGCTAAGACCGGCAGCTTAAAGTTTGCGGGAAAGGCCGTGCTGCATGGGAAGGGTGTCGAGTTCTCGTCCGGCTCAAAGTTTATGCTCTCGCTTGATGAGTTGCAGACATTGGAGGAGCTTGGAAAGGGGAATTACGGCACTGTCTACCGGGTCATTCGAAAAGACGCGGCTGCTGGAGCTCGCCGAGGTAGTTTCTCTCGCGAATCATCCACTGTGCCGTCGTCTGATTCATCATCGGGAGACCCGACACCAGATGAGCAGGATGGGTCGTCTTTGCCCCGCAATGCCACTGACCCCCTTCCCGGAACTGTGATGGCAATGAAGGAGATTCGGTTGGAGCTTGACGAAAACAAGTTTGCACAAATCATTATGGAGCTCGACGTGCTGCATAAATGCCGCTCTCCATACATTATTGACTTTTACGGCGCATTCTTCCAGGAAGGTGCCGTCTACATTTGCATGGAACACATGGATGGTGGATCCATCGATAAACTCTACCAAGGCGGCGTCTCGGAAGGTGTTCTCCGGAAAATCGCCTTTGCCACGGTTATGGGCCTGAAAACGCTCAAAGACGACCACAACATTATCCACCGCGACGTCAAGCCTACAAACATCCTCGTCAACACCAGAGGTGAGATCAAACTGTGTGATTTCGGCGTCTCGGGTAACCTCGTCGCATCCATTGCAAAAACAAACATTGGCTGTCAGAGCTACATGGCGCCAGAGCGGATAGCAACAGGTGGTACCCAGGCGGTCGGTGCCGCTCCCGGTACTTACGGCGTGCAAAGCGATATCTGGAGCTTGGGATTGAGCTTACTCGAGTGTGCTATGGGTTGTTACCCTTACCCCCCTGAAACTTACAATAACATCTTTAGCCAACTCTCGGTACGTTCCATTCATCGTTATCCTCCGTTATAATTCCACTGACTGGCATTCAGGCAATCGTCGACGGCGAACCCCCCGATCTCCCTCCCGACACCTTCTCGGAATCCGCGCGCGCCTTTGTCCGCGATTGTCTCCACAAGGTCCCCAACCTCCGACCCTCCTACGCGACCCTCCTCACACACCGCTGGATCGAGGACCTCAATAAGCCCACCGCGATTTCCGAAGAGGCTGAAGAGGAAGCGGAAAAGGGTGCGGATTTTCACAGTAGGTATGCTCCAGAGAGAGGCGACGAGGAGGTCAAGCAGTGGGTTAGAACCGCGTTGGATAGGAGGGATGAGAGGTTGAAGAAAGGCGTGAAGGGCCCAGAGAAACCGGCATTGCATGCCGCCCCGTTGGATGCCGTTAGTCCCGTCCAAGAGTTGGAGGAGAGGTTGAAGGTGTTGTAGGTGTGCGTGGGTGCTTGTTGTTGTGGGAGTGGTTGCGTGGATGCGTATTGCCGTTGTGGTTGTGTTAGGGGGTGAGGGGAGGGGGAGGTGGGGTGAGGAGCAGTGGAATTGTGGAGTGGAAGTGTGGAAGAACTTGACCGAATTCACGTAAGTGCTATTGCAAGCTGTTGAGATCTGTGGTATCTCGTTGTAGCTGTACTGTATCTACCTTTTCTTTTTCGTGAGATGACGATGACGGGAATATTGACTGGACTTGGGGCGGGTGGATGGATTGGTGCGTAGGCTCGAAGTGTGGGGTATGGTTGTCATCGTCATCGTCATCGTCATGAGCACGGGCAGCATGGGAACTTGAGAACTTGAGGGATGGGACTTGAATTGGGAGCATGGGAATTGACATAGTCATGGTAGATGTAAACTTACAATACATGGGTGGTTTACTCTACATGCACACAAGTACTATATATGCGTGCATACGTGAGTGCCTACTGCTGGTGTACTCCAGAAGGTTCAGGAGATTGTGAGATGAGAGGGGATGGAGGGATGAGATTGGAGTCTGGATATGGAGGGATGTGGAGAGATATGCCATGGGGGGTGCGGGAGATGGAGAAAACTCAATCGAACAAAATCGTCTGCCCTAATTAGAGTATCTTGCCATCTGGCCATCTCCTGTTGGGGCGGGGAGTTGGTCGAATGTGGAGCTCGAAACTTCAGGATCCGATCCGTGGCGTCGATTCTTGTGGGTTTTTATGTGCATGTGCACACGCTGGAAGATATGCGTACTAGTACGATAACTACTACTAACTATATTCGGAGGGGCTGTTGGCTAGGGTGTGGTGTTGAGAGTGTTGGAAGTGTCGATTACCGATCTTTGTGTTGGAGGGACACCCGTCCCGCTACACCAGCAACAGGCATGCACTGTACTAGAGTACTGTCGAGGCTGGATCTCCGCCCTTGAACGTGAATTTATGGGGTAGAGTAGAGAGTAGAGAGTAGAGTAGAGTAGAGCCTGAGACCCCGTTAGGAGCTGATACGCGATAAAGTAGAAAGCGCTCAGCCGCCTTGCCATGATATCACGACGCCTGGTTCAGCAGTACAGCATCTTTAAATTATGTTGGTACAGTAGAATCTGCACCATTGTGTTTGTGTTTCAATTCACGTTTCCAGCCAACCAATCACAACCACCCCTCACATGGGCGGCGAATTCGACCTCACCTCACTCACATCCTTGCAACACCCCACTGCCTGCTGGCTGAACCCAACCAACAAACCAGCTCACCCAACTCACCACCACCACCGCCCGCCTGCTACAGACCATCCATCTATCCAACCCCCAACCGCAAACGCGCGACCACCCATCCCTCCTCCTCGTCGCAGTCGTCGTCGTCGTCGTCGCTCTCCAGTGCTGCTACTGCTGCCAACGCAGGTGAGACGCGGCGATACAGACATAGCGAGACCGGATTTGCTGGCACCACACTCACACACGCTTACACTCTCACTCTTACTTACGCTCACGCTCCGCCAGTTGGGGGTGAGTGGGAACTGACGCTGATACGAACGGTGTGGATACGGTGAAGCTACGACTACGAAGACGAGGACGGCTGAGGTATGATGCGATTCTGCGGCGGTGGGAGATGTTGATGAATGGAGCTGACAAGCGTGGGGTAGCTAGAATAGTTCGGTCAAAGATTTTTACGACCTTGAAGATTTCTCGGAAAGCTTGGATCACGCGTTGAACTGTGTTGCTTTTGGTCAGAGGGGAACCTGACTTCTTTCCACGACGACATCCACGACATCCCCATCCCTCCGCAGAAGAACCGCCGACCAGAGAGTATGGACCACCCCCCGTATCCCTCCACCACCGCCTCCACGAATCCCTCAATGAAACGGCATTTTGGCGAGCCTGCGGGGCCCGGCGGTGACGCAGCAGCCGCACCAACAAGGCTGGAGAAGAAGAAATCGTTGACCACAAAGGGGTCGATTGGTGAGGGTGGTGGTATGAGGAGCGTGGCGGCACTGCAGGATACCGTGAATGATCTCAGGGCTGAGCTCGATAGGTTGAGGAAAAATTGTACTTGTGTGATTTGCCAGGAGTTGTTGTTTGAGCCGTATTTTTTGCAGTGTGGACATACGTATTGCTACCATGTGAGTTCGCTGCCACTGCAGATTGGGGTTGGGTTGGGGATGGATGAGGGTGAGGATGGGATGCTGATACTGTGATAGTGTATTGTGCAGTGGGTCAAACAGGCGTCGAATCGGAAATCGAGGTGTTGTCCGGAATGCAGGACGCCTTTGACGATTCAACCTGCGCCAGCGTATCCGGTGAGATGTTTCCGCGGGTTTAGGTGGTTTAAGTGATTGTGTGGAGTTGCTCACTTGTCATTGTTAGATTCGGAATATGGTTGATCTGTTTGTTCATCACGCGGAAATTCATTCGGTCCCGGGCTCAGGTCCGGATCTTCGGAAACAGCAGCTGGAGATGGCGGAGGTCGTGAAGAAGCACTTACAAGGACCTGGCTTGTTTGAGGGGATGTTCTTGAAAAAGCCTACGCCTGTGGGTGTAAGAGATCGGGATGACGGGGTACTGCGATGCCCGTCATGTGCGTGGGAGGTACATGATGGAAGATGTGAGAATCCGCGATGCAATATCCGTGTAGCACGCCCAGACTTCAGCGACGAGGATAGTGACGAGGAATTGGAATTCCACGAGGACATGGACGCCATCAGGCAACATTGGATTGAAAGCGAGTTTGATACTAATGCGGATCTCACGGCAGAAGAGGACGATGCGGATTCGAGCGATGGGCATCCAACGTGGGGGGATTTTGGGATCAATTCGCCGGAGGATTTTGGGCTACCGTCGACGGAGGGCTCAACGGAGGGCTTGGATGATGATGATGATGACGATGATGATGGACCAGTCACTAACAGATCACGCGGCGGTCGCTATGCGTTGAATACCTCGGATGATGATAGTGATGGAACGGAAGGGAGTATGAGGGATTTCATCGAACACGATACCCCGGATCGATCTACGAGACGGACTTCAAGACCAAGAAGCTCCTCGCCATGGGATTTGTCGAGCTCATCGCCTCCGGCTCAGCCAGTACAGCAGACTAGAAGGCCGAATGCTCGTCGGGTTATCATTGATGATGATGATGACGATGATCCGTCCTCCACATCGGAAGCCTCGTCAATGCCGGCGAGATCGTCTCGGCGGGCGCAATTCGACTTGTCTAGTGATTATGATGAGGACGAGGAGGAAAGCGCGTTGCTGAGAACAGGGTACCAGTCACTCAATCACCAGACCGCCAGCGAGAATGAGGATGATGTTGTATACAGCAGTCGAAGGAGGCGCCGCTTCCCGGGCCCTATCCGCGAAGAGGACGAGACGGAGTATGAAACGATGAATGAGAGCGATACAGATGGTGATATTCGGATGGTGGATGCTCCCTCCCGGCCCACGAATTCGAGGAGCAACAGCGTAAGAATACATCCCCAGCCGATAGATCTCGACTCGGCAGACGATTCAGATTTACCAGTCATCAGGCGCCGCCGCCCCGCGAGACAAGGAGCGCCGTCATCGTCGTCTTCCTCGGCTGCAGGGAGAAACACATACTTTTCATCTCACGCTCGGGGATCGAATTCTCGTGGTAACGGAAACAGACCTCTTAGTGCACTTGTGGATCCTAATATCGCCAGTCTTTTCCAGTCCCACGGGCAGCGATTAGCAGAGCACCAGCTCACGGCCCTCGGCGGACGTAGGACTTCCGTTTCCCCTTCTAGATCTGTCACCCCCGTTCAACGCGATATCACTGGTGGCCGCCGACAAGGCGCTTTGAGTAGAGAGACGACCCCGTTACCTTCCGTACCCCCTCCACCTTCTGCTCTTTCAAATGTTCAATCGACGGAATCGCAAAAGCCTACGGCAGTGCGCGGTTCTAGACAGTCTTCGGTTGCTTCCGAGCAAACAGCGTTTTCGCCGATGCAAAGCCCTGATCCTTCTCCTGCTTCTCCTCCTCAACCACAACTTCCGCGTACTAATACCGTCATTAATCTTTCTTCTGCTTTAACAAGTCCAGCCACACCAGCTGCAACAACAACAACACCATTAAATCGCCCAACACAAGCACCAAGCAGCCCTTTGGCCCCTCCCAATACCCATGGCTCGAATGCAACATTAAATGCCCGTCTTGCTTCTCTATCACCCAGACTCGGGAACAGAAATCCTTTCAGCGTCGACTTCATGAGTTTTAATCCATCTCCAGTCCACAGAGTGTCCTCTCCCGGCGTTCGTGTCCGTCCCCGAACCTCGCGAACCCAGCTCCGGAATTCATCTTCCCGTAGCGGCCTCCGTGGGAATTCGTCACACCAACCTCCGATTCTTGGGGCGGGGACTTTAATGAGTAATAATATTGCGGGGTCGTTAAGTGGACGCGTGTTGGGGCGCCCCAGGCAATGGACGCCAGAGGATGTTCGCAGGCTGGGAATGCAGGCGAGACAGAATCCCGCGGCTCAGCAACAGAGGAATGCGCAGAGAACGCAGAATGAGGTTGCGGTGGAGAATGCGGTTACGTTGAGTCCGCCGCCGCCGTCGAGGAGGATGATTGCGAGTGCGGCTGCGGCTGCTCAGGCTGCTCGGAATGTTCAGGTTTCTCAGGATAATGCTACTGCTACTGCTGGAGGGGGTCAAGCAGGGAATGGGATTAATGGTGGGTCGTCTGGGGTTTTACTGGGAAATGGGAGTTAATTGAGGGTTATGGCGTTGTGTTTCTGTTTTATTGTTCATGTTTAGCGGGTGGGTATGGCCGGGATTGGGATCATGACATGACTAGCATCATTATTATATCTACGATTATCATCATGATGAATGGAATGGGGTGATAACGCAACGGGTGTCGGCAGATGGATCGATCGGGATGCCGACTTCCTGGCAAGATGCCGCCGGAGTGCTTACCGCGGGGACAAGTGTTGACGTAACGGTGGGAGGATGATGATGCCCTCTGTTGGGAGTGAAGTTCCGAGAGTCTGTAATGGATGGTCTGCAGAGGTGATTGAATGAGAGTGTTTACGATGGGCATTCCAATAGCTTTCATACATTCTGGTCTTGCAGTCGTCACTCTGATGTCCGAGAGCGCGTTTCCTGGTGGTGGCGGCTGCGGCGCTGACACTCGGCCGGCGCCTGATTGGACAGCGTCGAACCTCGGGTTAAGCCAGCGGGTCCCTTCCCTCTCCGACATTTCGGCTTCGACCTCTCCCTCGCTGCCTCGCTGAGTCTCGTGCGCCCTCTTCCGCTCCCGCCGAATCTTTTCTCCCCTCCCAACTCCGCTTGTTCCCGTTCTCCTTCCATCTCCCCGCCACCACCACCACACCCACACACCCCCCAAACCTCTACCATCACCACTACCAGCAGTCGACTTTTCTGGGAGTAGAGCCCCACCTTCACCGCCGTCGTCGTCTGCTCCTGCCACTGAGCCCTCTCATCTCCACTCAATCCTTGCCCACACACACAAACCAAAACCCAACCACCACAATGAACCCCGCCATGACGACCCGCACGCTCCTCCGCAGCGCTGCCACCACCTCTGTCGGCCGCACCCCGATCGCCGCCCGCACGCTCGCCTCCGTTGCGACTTCCCAGGCTGCCCCCGCCGCGGAGCAGAAGCCCCGCATCAAGAAGTTCCAGATCTACCGATGGAACCCGGACACCCCCGAGAAGAAGCCGTACATGCAGGAGTATGAGCTCGATCTCAATGGCACCGGACCCATGATCCTCGACGCCTTGATCCGTCTCAAGAATGAGGTCGATCCGACTTTGACCTTCAGGCGGAGCTGCAGAGAGGGTATCTGCGGAAGCTGCGCTATGAACATTGGTGGAACTAACACCCTTGCCTGTTTGTGTATGTCCCACTGGCCTTTATGGTGTTTTGTGTCTGGGAAGGAAAGGGAAAGGGAATTTAGCTGATTATGGGATCGGATTGTAGGCCGCATCGAGCCCGATGAGAAGCCGACCAAGATTTACCCCCTCCCCCACACCTATGTCGTCAAGGATCTCGTCCCGGATCTCACCCAGTTTTACAAGCAATACAAGTCGATCAAGCCGTACCTCCGCCGCAAAGACGCCCCGACCCCGGGCAAGGAGAATCTCCAGTCCATCGCCGACCGCAAGAAGCTTGATGGTCTCTACGAGTGCATTCTCTGCGCCTGCTGCTCCACCTCCTGCCCCAGCTACTGGTGGAACTCCTCCGAGTACCTTGGCCCTGCTGTCCTCATGCAGAGCTACAGGTGGATGGCCGACTCCCGTGATCAGTTCAAGGAGGAGAGAAAGGCTGCCCTCGATAACGAGATGAGCTTGTACCGCTGCCACACTATCATGAACTGCGCTAGAACTTGCCCCAAGGGATTGAACCCCGGTTTGGCTATCGCTAAGGTATGTCCTGCTGCTGCGTTGAGAGGCGTGAAGTGAGGGATGCTGATAATGGGGAACAGATCAAGAAGGAGCTTGCCGGTATCAACACTGCTTAAACGCCTTTTGCGGGGTGTTCGAGTTGGTGGAGAGTCGGGGGGGCTATGGTGGTGAACAGTGGATAGAGAACCGGTGACAATGGGGTTTCTGGGGAAAGATGGGATTAGAACAAAAATCGTGGGATCTTGCGGAGAAAAATACATCCGGCGGGTTTCGTGTTTTCGTGTTTGATGTGTTTTTCGTTGTAGTTTTTTTTTTCTTTTTTTTCTTCCGTTTTTACTTATTGGGAGGGTGGGTTCGGTTGGGATTGAGTGGTGGGGTAGAAGGAAAAGGAGAGACTGATGGAGGAGAAGGTGGTGTGGTGATGGTTGGCGGTGAAGGGTGAAGGGTGGATGGTGGTTGAGCGGGTGGTCGAATGGTAGTGTGGTCAATTGATCCGATGGGACGTGTAAGATGCAGGAATGATGAGTGGAATTCAATTCGAAATGTGTGTTTTAACTTTTAACTTTTTTTTTACCTTACTGAGGGATGGGGGTGGGTTCTATTGGATTGGAATGGATTGGAGGCATGGCGGGAATGATGGGGGAAGGGGGAATCGCACGGTGGTTCCTGAAGATGATGATGACCATTGGTGACGGATCAATGGGTATCTATGGGTATCACTACCTATCTCAGAGCGATCAGCATCTCGGAACGGAAAATAAGGGTGTTTCATCTTGCAACGAATGCAGCAAAAGATACTGTAGATTACTCACGTGACCAGGATCCCTTGCTCCTGTGCCCAGAGCTACCAAAGTCAGAGCTCTCCGCTCACACGACACTGTCCCCCGAAACCTCAGGACTCGCAGACTGAGGACGTTGTGAGTACTCCTACCAACAGAACAGCTTCGGACCTTCGCCGGATTAACCGACACCGATACACTCCGGATTGAACCTCCGCTCGCCGCCGCCGCTGACACATCCCTGGCGAATCCAATCCGGATAACTGCAATGGCGTCCCGCCTCCGTGCTCTGTGGAATGACAAGGCTGTCGTCCACCGTACTACCGTCGCGGTCATTTTCACGGCTATCGTCGCTGTCATCTTTCGATATTGTTTCTTCGGTGCGTATTGATTTTCCTCCCTTCCTGCTTGTTTTGTCTACTTTGTAGGTGGCTAACAATTGACCCCCCGATTTCTCCCCCCACCAGACGCCCGAGACCCCTCAAAATGCGGTGCCCTGATGAACGAAGGCTACTGGCTCGATGCCCCCGGCCCCAGCGATATCGGCCCCCCGAATCAATGGCAGCCCTCCGGCTGTATGCTGCACCCCTACAAACCAAAGGAAATCAGCACCTGTCTCGAAGGGCGGCGAGTCGTGTTTGCCGGCGACTCAACGATCCGTCAAGTGTTCTGGGCGATGGCGCGGAAGCTTGATCCCAAGATCGAGATGAAGGGAGAAAAACACGCAGACATAACCGTTGACCGCTCCGGCGTGAAACTGCAGTTCTACTGGGATCCGTTTATGAACGGTACCTCCGCGATCAAGGAGCTCAAGCGACTCGAAAAACAGAGTTCCCAGAGACCAGCGATCATGCTGCTGGGCACTGGACTGTGGTTCGCGAGATTTGAGAGCTCGAATCCCCTGAAGCCGTGGAAAGACCGGATTGATGCCGTTGTTGCGAATATGAATACCGCTAGGAAATCAACGGATTTGACACATGACGATTTTGCGTTGCTCTCGCCAGTCCCCGTGCCAGTGTGGGAGAGACTGAGTGAGGACAGACGCAAGGCGATGAAGCCCGAGACGGTGGATGAGATGAATCAGTACTTGATGCAACTGTCGCATCTACATGGGTTGGAGGTTGCGTGGGCGTTTAATAGGATGACGGAGGGTGTGCCTCAGGCTTATGAGAGCTCGGGTTTGCATGTGTTGGATTCGATCGCGGAGAAACAGGCCGAGACGTTGTTGAATTTGAGGTGCAATGCGGAGCTGCAGCAAAAGTATCCCTATGATAGGACTTGCTGCAATAAATATGAACTGCCGAATTGGCAGCAGTGGGCGATATTGGTGACGGTGTTGGCCATGCTGCCAGTCATGTCGTATTTGAGGACAAAGGGTATGTATGGGATCACTCTGGAAGATGATGCTTGGGGGGATGTTTATGGCTGATGGTTTGGTGTCCTGGCAGCCCAGAATGAGGGGACAAAGACCCCCAAATGGGTCCCGTCGGAAAATATCCTCTCGGCACTCCTCATCTTTGGGTTCTCGCTGGTCTTTTGCTTCTACGCCGATAGGACACAGGTTTTCAATAAGCTCCATAAATCATACACGAATGGTAGCTTCCTGTTGTTGATTTTCTTGACCGCCGTGGCCGGATTCACGACTCTAAAGAAATCGTCGCAGACGGCGAATGATCAGCCGTTTCTGTTCAGAGATCAAACGGATGAGTGGAAGGGGTGGATGCAGTTTGCGATCCTCATCTATCATTACACGGGTGCTTCGAAGGTGCCGTGGATCTATGGGTTTATCCGCGTTACCGTGGCGTCGTATCTCTTCATGACAGGCTACGGGCATACGTTCTATTTTTACAAGAAGGGGGATTACAGCTTTAAACGAATTGCGGGGGTCATGCTGCGACTTAACCTTCTTTCCTGCGCCCTGCCGTATATCATGAAGACCGACTACCTGTTCTACTACTTTGCGCCGCTGGTCTCGTGGTGGTACTTTATTGTGTACTTTACCATGCGCATTGGGAAAGAGTATAATGGAAACACACGGTTCCTCCTCGGAAAGATTGGAGCCTCGGCCGTCATTGCTACCGCCATCACCAGAATCCCAGGCATCCTTGAAATAGTCTTTGGAATCGTCAACTACATTTTCCGCACCTCGTGGGATGTGGTTGAATGGCGCTTCCGCGTCTTCCTCGATATGTGGATCGTCTACATCGGCATGCTCGTCGCCATCGCCTACATCAAACTCTCGGACCCGCACTCACCACACCACCACCTCATCTCACAACACCGCCAAAAAGCCGTCCTAATCTCAATCGTCTCCCTGTTACTCTTCTTCCTCTTCCAAACAACCCGGGAGACAAAATTCATCTACAACGCCTACCACCCCTACATCTCATGGATCCCGATTCTGGCCTTCATCACACTCCGAAACGCGACACCGAACCTGAGGAACACGTACTCTGCCGCCTTCGCCTGGATCGGGAAATGTAGCCTTGAGACGTTTACGCTGCAGTTCCATATTTGGCTCGCCGCGGATACGAAGGGCTTGCTGGATTTCGGTGTTATGGGAGGGAGCTGGTGGGGGAATATGGTTGTGAGTACCGCCGTGTTTTTGTACACCTCGGATGCCGTCGCGGGTGCTACGGGGGTTGTCACCGCGTGGATTATGGGTGCGGCTGCAGGAAGTGGCCAGAGACGGCCAGAACAGCAGCAACAGCAGCAGAATCAGGGAATTTCGCTGCTCCCGACGGTGAATACGAATCAGCAGGCGGCCGCATCACAGGACCATGGAAAGCCGCAGGGCACCGTGGATGAGGACGCGATTCAGAGGTTGAGGGAGGAGGCGAACGCGAGGAGGGGAACGAAGAGTAGTGGTAGGAATGAGGACGGAGCCGGGTGGACGGGGTTGAAGGCTAGATGTGCGTTGCTATTGGCGGCGTTGTGGGTGATGAATTTGGTGAGTTTTTGATTCCGGACAAGAGGCAAGAGGGGGATACTGACTGCGAGAATAGACGTATAGTTCGTAATGAGACGATGCTGGGGATGGCGGGAGGGGATGGTTGATACCCGATAGATGGTAGAAAGGATGGGTGGGGATGTGGATGTGATAATGACCTTTGGTGACGGTGCGAGGGGGTGTGCTGTGCATACGGACTTCAGGATTCTAGTGTGGGTGATAGAGTTTTTTCTTTTCCTTTCTTTCGTACTTTCTGCTTTTTACGAATGCGATAATCTATGGGTGGTAATGGGAAGGGTGTGGAGAGATGGTTACAATTGCAGGACAAGTCATCTGGAGTCGGGGGTGACCAATCGGGTGAAAGAGGTAGTTTTGTTGTCATGACGCGCAGTGCGCATTCTCATTCAACGGCGCTAACAACAATCGTCATCTCGCCGTCTCTTGCGTCACTCGATTCGCGATTTTACGAGTCCCCGCATTTTCTCGAGGCTTCAACCAAATCCGTCGACCTCCTCCTCCCCTCTTTTTCTCACCTTTTCTCGCCTCTATCCCCCGTCCTCTCCAGGACACCGACCCCACCGCCAACATGGACCCCACCGCACACTCCGAATTCTACAAATACACAACCCCTCTCATCACGCCCCTCTCCTTCGACCCTGCCACCTCTACCCACATCCCCTTCCGCGCGACCCCCCACCACACCCATCGCACCTGGGCGCGCACCTACACCTCCCACCCGGAACTCTACCTCCAACCCGCCTCCCTCCCCGAGCTCCGGCTCATCATCCACCTCGCGCGACAAACCCGCAAAACCCTCACCCTCACCGGCTCCTCCCACTCCCCGTCCACAATAACACAAACCACTTCATGGCTCATCAACCTCGATAATTTCTCACGGGTAGTGTCCGCGGATCCAACGGATACAACTATCACCGTTGAGGCCGGGATACGCCTGCACCAGCTCCTGAAGGAACTGGATGCGCTGGGCTGGACTATGCGGAATTTGGGGAGCATCACGGAACAGAGTGTTGCTGGTGCGATTGCGACGGGGACCCATGGGAGCTCGTTGAGGCATGGGTTGTTGAGTGACTCCGTGGTCGAGATTACTATCATGCTCGCGAACGGTGAACTGGTCACTTGCTCAAAGGATAAAAACACGGAGCTGTTTCGCGCCGCGCTCGTGAGTCTCGGTGCGTTGGGCGTCGTGACGCATGTCAAGTTCCAGGCAGTCAAGGCGTTTGATTTGAGGTGGACACAGAAAGTGGTGGACTGGACGGAGTTCGTGGAGAATTGGGATAACGCGGATTGGCACCACCATGAGTTTGCAAGGTGCTGGTGGTTCCCGTATTCGGGGAAGGCGGTCGTGTGGTATGCAGATAAGACGGAGGAGCCGAGGACGGGGAGGCCGGCGAGTTGGTATGCGGAGGGTTGGAGGAGGTGGGGGTATGAGGCTGCGCTCTATGTGGCTACTTGGTTCCCGAGTCTGGTGCCGGTTGTAGAGAGATGGGTGTTTAGGATGCAGTATGGGAAGTTGCTAGCTGGGGAGGTTGTGGGTGCCGTGGAGAAGAGTGATGAGGCATTGACGATGGATTGCTTGTTTAGCCAGTTGGTTAATGAGGTGTGTTCTTCCCCATTCCCCGTTCCTCCTCCTCCTCCTCCTGTGTGTATGTGAATAGGATAATATGATATGGGATGCTGATACGTGCGTTTCCAGTGGGCAATCCCCCTCCACCACGGCCCCGCCGCTCTCCGCCGCCTCACAGCCTGGCTCACCCACGATCTCAAATCCGCCAACATCCCCATCTCCCCGTCCAACATCTTCGTGCACGCCCCCATCGAAGTCCGCGTCTCCAACACCTGTCCCACGGACCCGACCACCTCTGCCTTCGAAACCCCTCGCCCGTTCTTAGATCAATCCATCGTCCCCTCTGCTTTACTCTCCCCATCCTCACTGTCCACATCCACCACGGCAGAGGGCGGCGCCACTGAGAAGACGGTATCCAGTCCCGCGGGCTCGGAGTCACCCACTCTCTACCTCAACGCCACGCTCTACCGCCCGTTCCACCGCAACCCGCCACACTGGCAACGCTACTACACCGCCTTCGAGCTCCTCATGAAGGAGTACGGCGGGAAACCGCATTGGGCGAAAAACTGTGTGAGTGTTGGGAGAGAGGAGTGGGCGGGGATGTATGGAGAGGGGATGAGGCGGTGGAGGGAGGTGAGGAGGGGGGTTGATCCAGAGGGCGTGTTTGTGGGAGAGTGGTTGAGTGGGTGTGTGCTCGGGGAGGAGAAGGAGGTCCAGTAGGGGGAGTGGGGAGAGGGGGGGAGGGGGGGATTATAGGGGATTTAGAGTTATGTAGCCGCGGTATGGGGTATGGGGTATGGGTATCTAGTGTAAGTGTAGTGTGGGTGTGCCGAGTTGATTCAAGTCGAATCAAGTCGAGCAGAGTGGTTTTACAAAACACAAGATTTATCATCCTCTCTAGTGTTTCTACAGCTCTGTACTAGTCCAGTACGATGTTTAGCTCATAAACGTTTCATTCTATCTTACAATTCGTCTAGTAGAGCCCTAATGTACGATTAGAGTAAACTATGGCCCTATAGTAGTATATGGGTAACGCCCCCCATCCCCCTCATCCTCCTTCTTCTTCTCCTCTTGACTCTACTCCTTCTGATCCCTCTGATCTGAATCTCTCTGCTTCGAGTCCTCCGACCCGTCCTCCACGGCTTCCTTCTCCTCCCCCTTCCCCATCACCCCCAAGTCCTCCTTCTGCGCCTTCTGCTCCCACTGATTCGAGGCCTCCGTTTCATCACCACATAGCATATATTATGTTGTGGTTTTAGAGTGGGGGGTATTGTGGGTCGGGATGAGATCGGTGGCGACGGTTTGAGGGTGGGATGGTGGGGTAGGGATTTGGACGGGAAGGGATGTAGGAGTATAGGAGTATAGGAATGGGATGGGAATAGGAATAGAAATAGGAATGGAAGGGGATGGGATGGGGTAGGAATTTAGGAGTATAGGAATAGGAATCAGAGTAGGAATACTGTTGTTCATCCGGGATTCCCTGTTACCTCTCCAATCCAATCCAATCCAATCTCCTATCCCCAATCCGATACTCCCATTCTTCTTGTTCCCCGCCCGTCCACCTCCCTCCTCCATCCATCCGCATCCACACACATCCACATCGACCCCTCCAACACCCCCATACCCACACCACTAGCAGCAAAGTGAGGGATGGGACAAACGGATTACGCAACCGTCCCCGCCATCGCCATCAACAAGACCTGCGCCAACAACTGCAACGACCACAGCCCGACCTTCCTCAGCCTCCTCCGCTGGGCCTGCTGATCCGTCACGTTTCTCGCGAACGCTTCGTATGTCTATTGTTCCCCCGTTAGCCATGTATCCCCAATTCCCCAACCCCCCCTTTCCAAAAACACAATACAACAAAACAAAAAAAAGAAACACAACACATACCTCCGCACTCATATCATCCATGAGCCCCGAATCAAACAGCGTCCAACTCCCCTCAAACTCAACCACCTTCTTGACCACCCTACACCTAATCGGTATCATCGTCCTCCTGGAATTAATATACGCGACAATCGGCCGTATCAGCGCGTTATTCACATAGCTCAAATCGCTCGTAAAGATTGGAACCGCTGCTCTGACGTCGTTGAGAGCCACTGAGAGGTCGAGTACGACTTGGTCTGGGATCGGGCGCGCGGGCTCCCAGAGCGCCATGGAGGAGAGCGGGGCGGGGAAGGTGGGGTCGAGGAGGGTGCGTAGTTGCGGGGGGATGTGACGCTCGAGGAGGGGGAGGAGACGGTTGAGGAGGGGGGTGAAGGGGGGACGGGAGTCTGGGAGGTCGGATTCGGAGGCGATGGGGGGTGGGGGGGTTATGAGGGATGATGATGACGACGATGATGATGATGTGGAAGAGGTGGAAGGGGAGATTTGTTCATAGATATCCTGGACGAGTTTCGAAACGTGAAAGTCGTCTGGATCGGGAGGGAAAAGGACATCGGCGATGATGTCGACGGTGCCGGAGGTAATCCAAGAAAACGGGCCGGTGATTCCACGGTTGAGGTGGTCAATGTTGAGCCCATCGATGCGCAGCCGCGAGGTTTTCTTGTACTGCGTGTTGGTTTCGCTGGATTTGTCCGAGATGTAGCGGTACTGTCGCGGGTGAATGGTGAAGAGGGAGTCGTCGTAGCTGCCGGAACAGTTGGTGGCGGAGAGGAAATCGTAGAACAGCCATTGCTTCCTTAGCTGTGGAAGCTCGCAGGAAAAGATGGAGACGGAGAAAGGGCGGAAATTGTCTGGTTGGTGAACCGTAACGAGGAGGTCTTCGATACGGAAGGACTCGATTTCAAAGTCGCCGGGTTGGTGTTTGTGTTTATAACTACGAGGGTCGACGTCGTCTTCCCAGAAAACGTGAGTGCGGTCGATGATGCCTCGGATGCCTTTGAGTTCGACGTCTTTAAGGAGACCTTTGCCGTTCATCCAGCGAGCGAAGGAGAGCGTCACGTTGACTGTTTCGATCGTCACGTCGAATTGCGTGTAATTCGTGTCTTCCTCTTCCTCGGTGGCATGCTCGCCTGCTTGGTGATCTGCAGTCACGGCGGCGGCAGCAGCAGCAGCAGCGGTCTCGGGAGAGCCTTTCTGGACATTGCGAGAAGCGTGATGGCCAGGCCTGCGGGAAACAAAGACATTGTGGAAAGAAATCTTGTTGTCCCTCCATTTTGGTACAATAGCGGACTCGAAGACAACCTGCACACCAGTCTCTTTGGTGAGATAGTTTCCGATAGCTCCGGCGACCGTTTCTGTTCTCATCAGTACAGCTTCATGAATCTCGGAGTTAAAATCCAACCTTGGGCTATGACGGAGTTCAGCAACACCACGACTACTCCGAAGAACGTGGTTGTACCAACAGCAATCCAGATCATATGCCCTAATATTAACCATGAAAAGAAGGCGCTAATATCTTCCCAATTATATGGCCGCATTTGTCTGATCAATGTCCACTTTGTCCTTATTCGTAGCCTCTGCCAGAAATTTGAAGCTGCCGCCAACATCTCATCTTTCGTTGGGCGATGAATGTTCGAAATGCGATCCAGATATCTATGTTCCTTTGGCGTAGGCTTCCTGGACATGGCCGGCTGCTCCATCACCGGCGGCTCCTTCCTCCTCCCATTCAACCCAATCTGCTCTCTCCTTTCCGAATTCCCATATCGGTCTCTCTCCCCCCGCTTTTCGTCTCGCGGCCATGGTCTCCTCTGCCGCCCAGACGATGACGTACTACTCCTCTTGACCTGAGTTTTCCTCGCCGGTCTCCCCAGTCCTCGGCGGTCGGTGTGCAGTCTTCGTATTGCACCATATACCCTCGCACGGTCAAAGACCTTACAAGCCGCAGTTGTAGTTTCAACAACGACAGACGATGCCGACGGGGCTGTTGTACTTGTCGAAGGAACTGTAGTCCAAGCGCAGAATCCGGCAAACCCTCTCGACACCACATAGCGTGATCTAGGGCCCCACGACGCGGCGGCAACCGGAGCCATGGACGAGGTAAAGTAGGTTCTTATTCCGAGCGGGGTGGAGGACCGGAGGGGTCGGAGTTTGCTGCAGCATTGTGATGCGGGCTGTTTGGCGGCGGCCGTGGTTGGTCGGAGGTGTGTTAGGGCCTCGTAAAAGGCGGTAAAGAAGCGGCGGGAGATGGGTGTCATGGCCGCAGAGGAGACCGGCGGTGGTCTGGGGGTGCCCGGGAGGGCTCAGGGTGGATTGGGGATTGCTCTGGTCGACGGTCGACGTTGATGGTGGTGGCCGAGGCGGGGTGAGCGGATCTTTTTTTATTAGGTGCTGCGATGCTCGCTTGATGGTGACGTGCTTGGCGAGCCGGAGCGAGCACACGACACGGGTACCGTTCGTAGGGCTCAGCGAGGGGGAGGACAGCTCAAGGGGGAGGCGAAAATCTTCAGGACGGAGAAGAGGGGAGGACGGAAAGTGGTGGGGGAAGAGGATAGCATTCGAATGCCGCGAGCAAACTTGACACTCAGGCACGGAAACACAAGACGACTGTGACAAGAAGTTTATCACCGCACTGACATCACTGCATTTTCGTGATGCAACTCGAGAAGATGTCGTCTGCTTAATCAGTCGCTTGTTATATTAAGAAAAACGACATCAGTGTCTCTGCGCAAAAAACCAAACGTCACCCGATCCACGCATTAAAATTATGATGATGGGAGCGAGATTCGAACTCGCGCGGATGAATCCACCAGTTATCAGAGAAACCTAAGACTGGCGCCTTAAAACCACTCGGCCATCCCACCAGGTTGTTTGTGCCAAAGGTTTAGCTTTATATGACACTTGTTACTATAACATCACCAGCAATTGAGAGCAAGAGGGGCTCTGGAACACGCTGAGGAAAGAAGGGTTCATGAAGACGTACGCGCTGTCGACAATCTTTGCGGAACCCAGGGCCACTCAGGCAATCCTAAAATTCATCGAAGAAACGCAGGTGGGGAGATCCAAAACGGAAGAAGAGGACCTGGCGAGAGCGGACAAGGAGCAAGAAGAGTGGGGATGGGAGATAGCGGGTGGAGAAGAAGGTGGGGAGGGTTAGACCAAACATGTAACGCAGAAGAAGGAAAGATTCGGTAGAAACAGGAGAGCCGAAGCACGCATCAAGCGTGCAGCTCAAATGGCGGCCACTACAAAGGTAGCAAGGCCGGCGAGAAAAGGGTTGAAAGCGGATGAAACAGAGTTTTTTGAGTAGATGCTGTATAACACTGCGGAAAGGGGACGTTTTTGTATGCTAGTTCTCGCGCCATATCCCAAAGGGACGCATGCGCTTAAATGATTACAATCAATCAATCAATCACCAGCAATTGACTATCTCGTATTCGCGCCATATCCCAAAGGGACACATGCGCTTAAATGATTACAATCAATCAATCAATCAAATCAAATTGACTATCTCGTAGGGCAGGCAAAACATGTGGGCGTTATTACCCACATAGATTCAAACTCTGCCATACCCAAAACCCCGACAGCACGGCCATGAATGCTCGGAAAAGCCTTGCTCGCAGGTACTTCAGGTTTGCCACAGACACTGGCATAACCGCAGTATACCTGAAAAGAATCAAAAGGGCAGAGAAGGAAGAGTGCTGGTGGTGCGGAGCTCCCCGACAAAACCGCGATCACCTCTTCAAAGAATGTAGACACTGGAGAAGGCAACAAGAGAAACTCTGGAAAAACCTCAGGCAAGTAGGTTTCACAAGGACGCACGCACTCTCTTCAGTGTTCGCAGAGCCAAAGGCCACGGTGGCCGTCCTCGAGTTCTTGGAAGCTACAGACGTAGGGAAAGTGTACAATGAGGAAGAAAAAGACCGGCAGGAGGAAGAACGATTTGAATGCTGGGGGTGGGAGGAAGCTGGAGAGCAGGAGGGTGAAGATATGGCAACTGGAGCAGCAGACAGAAGGTGAAGGGGTGGGGTGGGTCTAGTCACAATGATTCAGAAAGAGGAGAGAATGAGCTCGAGCGAAAGAGACTGGAGCTCAACTCAAATGGCATCCCTCGCCAGAGCGAAGGGGTGGCGAGAACAAGGGTTGAAAGTGGACGAAATTAATGTATGGAGTACACCAATGTAATGGAAGCAATGGGGTGGGGGAGGGAGGAGGCTTGTAGAGTAGTTGTCGCGCCATATCCCTACGGGACGCATGCGCTAAAATGAATTCAATCAATCAATCAATCAATCAATCAATTGACTATCTCGTACATGCGGTACTCTTATAGTCAATAGATTGAAGATTGTATAGTGATACTATTTCGTACCGTATGTACCTGATTATGGCCTTTCGCTCTGGCGAGTAACGTTGCTTTTACAATGGTCAAAAATGGGAGAAGATCTACCCATTTCGTTAATCATCCTTGATATACTGGCCGCATAATACCCACTCTGACAGCCTCGATATCAGTTGATTAATGGGCCGAACGCTCGTTTGAACTTGCGCCGATAACACTCCATCAGGGATAGGGCTCAGGGTCTAGGGCCTGGGCCATTGGCTGGTAGATGACGTAGTCTCCATGCAAACGGGAGCCAAACACTCCAAACCCCCACCACGATGGGATTTCCCACCTGGCGGGGTGTTCAGCCTTCAAGGGCTTCTACCATAACCCAGTACCCTCACCAACACACCTTCTCCATCCATCCATCCCTCCTGCCTGTCTCCCATGCTGAAGTTTGACACCCACCACCTCCATCTTCACCCCTTGCATATCCGAACTACCTCTTTAACCAACCCCCTTGACCCATCGGCATGTTGACGCGACGAAAACACGCGCCCGGATACCGAAACGATCATGCCGTGTCAAACTCGGACGTTATTCAAAAGTATTCTTCCACTGCGCTTTCCACCAGGGGTTCTTCTTTATGCTTGCGCCGCGACGCTGCAGTCACAGAAGATTTGTGGGTTTCCCCTTCTTCTTCTGCTTCTGCTTCTTCTTCCCCTTCCTCTTCTCAGAACAGAAACAGATGCAATACCGGCTTGATAGCGATTTCGATTGACGGCATTCGAGGAGACGATACGTGAATCGCGGTAAACACCTACTCTAGACACCCACCTACAAAGGCTATATAGGATACTACCTCCTCCAACTCATCCCACGCGTTCCATCTCCCGGATCCACTCCATCTACCAACCCTATCCCAACACTTCCAACCTTCAACTTCCAACCTCTGACCCTCAACCTTCACCTTCAACCACTTACCACCACCATGCCCTGCGGCTACACCTTCATCGGCCCGTCCCCCCTCCTCCCCCGTCCCACCGACCCCATCCCAAAAGACAAACTCCGCAACATGCGCGCGCTCCCCCTCCTCTCCGCCACTCTCCTCTCTGAAACGATCCTTCCCTCAACCTCCAAGCAATCTCTCCGTCTGATTTACGTCCGCGACATCAAGATCCTTGTCCTCTCGTTCCCGCATCAAGGCGGCATCACCCGCCTCAGCGCCCCCGCACACCTCTGCAGCTTCAACCGCCAGGCCGATGTGTTGACCGTGCGGATGCCGCTGAAGAGGATGCTGTTTAATTGGGCGCGGCTGAGCAAGGAGGGGGTGAAGCTGGAGTATGCGAGGGATGAGAGGGTTGAGGAGTGGGTTAGGAGGGAGGTGGGAAGGCTGGTGAGGGAGGGGAAGGAGTTGGGGGGTGTTTGGGGGGACGGGAAGGAGGGGGAGAGGGGGGAGGGGTGGGTTCAGGCCAGGTGTGTGGTAATGGGGAATACGAATGGGGAGGTGGGGAGTGCGGAGAGGTTGGCGCATGGGTTTGTGCTGGATGTGAGTTTTATAGCCCCTTTCCCTTTGGTTATTGGATTTCCCAAATACTTCATCGCCCTCATGGTATCATCACTCGTACGATCCACTAACCTCCAATCCAGATCATCAACGATACCTCCCCCTCCCCCTCCCTCGACCAAACCCGTAATCACCGTCCTCTCGCCCCCTTCACAAACCCGAAACTCCCTCGGCACCGCTCCGACCCTCCAACCTCTCTCTGCAACCACTGCAATAACCACACCATCAGCCCACGTAGCAACCCCTCCCCGCGGCCAGCGATACCCGGTAGCCGTGGCTTCAACAGCGCATGGCGGAACAGCCGTCGGCATGTCAACGCAGTGGAATTAAACCCTATCCCCACCGGACCCAGGGTCACGAGTATTGGCACTGGCTCTCATGCGAATCTGGGGGGCAATGTGAGAGCCAACATAACGGGCTTAAATACCAGAGCGAGAGGGGATTGGCGAATGGGCCAGTATGCTGATGGGAGGGGGGGGAATGGAGCAGGTTTTGGACACTGGATGGGACAGATGGGGATGGGGCCGGTGAATGGGGTGTTGAATACACGGGACAAGAATACTACTGTCACTGCGACTACTACGACGATTACTACGGCGACGGCGACTGCAACGGAGACGAATACCGTACCAGCGGTTTCTACAGCATCACCAGCTCTCACATCACATACTCCAAGCACAATCACCACACCACCATCCAAGCTAGACCTAGAAAGCATCACCTGCCACGTGAACCCCAACAACTCCAACAACACCAGTAATCCCAACGGAAAAGAAAACATACTCTGGAACGCAGCAACACATCCCGGTGCCCAATCCCCCAAAGAGCCAGCAAAAGATTCGCAGTCGGGTCAACAACCATCGACTCTGCCGCAGAAACAGACCGCCAGTGTTACGACAACATCCCTCAAGAAGCCACTTCCACAGAGCGCTAATAACGGGAAGGCACCGAAGGGGGCGAAGAGGGAGAAGATGGAGAAACCCGCTGCACCTCATAAACAATCTCCCAACTCCACTGGTACCACTGGGTCTTTACAAGTGAGCAATATCAACATCAATACCCCGCGCCGTCTCCTCACCGCGGCGAAAGAAGTGTGGGAGGTGTATGATCCTTCGCCTAGTACCCCTCAACCTGCTCACACTGCCGCCAGCACCGCCCCCAGCACCAGTGTGGTGTCATCAAAACAGCAACAACACCAAATCCTCGTCGACCTATCCCTCTCCCCAACCAGCCCAACTTGGGAAGAACCTGGACCGGCCTCGGACTCGGGCTCGGGCTCGGGATCAGCCTCATCATCATCGGGTGTCGAGAGCGACGGCCCTGAGACGTCAGTGTCGATGATGGCAACGGGAATGTCGATGGTGGAGCCAGAAGGCGAGGGAGAGAGTGCGGTTAAGGTGGGGTTAGACCTGGCGCTACGCGGCGGGGATGGGGCGGAGGTTGATTTGATTGATTTATTTTGAGAAGGTTTGAGATGCGTTGATTGGGTGGGTGCTTTGGGGCTGGATTGGGCTATACTACGGGTTTGACGGTGATGACAGAGACTCATTCCGGATTGGACCCGGCGGCGGTTTAGATTTCCGTTGTCTAGGGTGGTTGAAAAGCCGGGAGGTTGTGGTATGACACGAGATACAATACCCGGAAAGTAGATAACCCTATATGGCCTTGACCTTTTTGAGTTTGTGAGAAGTCGAGGTTTGGGTTGCAGTGGTTGGGGTTCAAGTTATCAACCTTCGGTACAATAGGGGTTTAGTTAATGAAATAATTTTGATTCACGAGAAGTCATGCACACGAACTTGGAGCAATGTTATTACAGCCATGTTCATTTCCGAGACCTCTGAGACCTCGAGAATAGAGAGCATCGCCATCCATTTAACTTTAGCAGATAGTACAAGCTTTATCCATATATGCACAGTATTCCTTGCGGAAGCCACGGTGGATGGTGGACAGCGAGGGAGAAGTCTGAGTAATCGCATCTTGCCGTTTTCAAGGAAAGGTTATTTTTTTTTTTCATATTCCTAGTTCATAAGATAGTACACACTAAACGATAATACTAGTGGTACACCACATACATGCCGAACAAGACGCCATCCCGGCTCTGAGTCATCCTATGAAAAAACACAACAAAAACAAAGAAAAACAGCATAGTATCCGTATCCGTATCCCTCTCATCCACCATCATCGTCATCGTCATCGGATACAGGTAGAAGAAGTCAGTAGGTAAGTAGTAAGGAAAAGTCAACGCAAAAACAAACAAACAGGAGAGGACGGGACAGGACAGTATCGTCAGCCGGTTACAGGTAGTAGTAAGTAAGGGAACACAAGTCTCTGGAGGGTGCCGTGTTGGAAAGAAATCAAAGAAAAGAAAAGCAGTCAAATCAAACGAAGTCAAAGTCCTATTCCCGACCGGGCATCAAACCCCCCAGCTGCAGCGCTCGCAAGTCAACGCCTCACCGCAGAGAATCAAGAACCAGGTTATCCCCCAAGACCAATCCTACGGTATGAAGCTCATACCGTCAGCCCAGCGCCGGCACCATACTCACTCCTTACCAATGCGTATTCGCCCACCACGCAACCGTCCCCATCCCCGCAGTCCTCCTCTCTCTCTTCCTCTCCACTTCCCTCTGAATCTCCGCCTTCAACTTCTCCTCTCTCTCCTTCTCCTTGGCCTTTTCCTTCTGCGCCAACTCACGCTCAACCCGCCACTTGTGTTCAAGCTTCGTGAACTCCCGCTCGCGCTTCTGTTCCTCGGTTTCCGCGCGTTTGCTCCACGGTGTGGTCCAGCTTCTCACTTTCCCGTCGCGGTGAGAGGGCGTGCGAGGGGTCGTGATGGTGGCGGAGCGGTCACGGGATTTACCCTTGCCCTTGGGGGAGGGAGTTTGGGGAGTGGGGGCTTTGGGGATGGTGGCGGGTTGGGCGCTGTGCTGAGGACCGTAGTGAGGGTGCTGAGAGCCATACTGACCGGTTTGAACATCATACTGCCCGTCATGCTGACCGTTATAGTGCCCGCCAGACTGAACACCATACTGAGCACCATAACCCGCAACTTTCACATTCGCACTAGGACGACCATCCGGCCGATTTTGACGAGCGCCAGCGCCCCACCATGCCATTCGCTTGAAGTGCTGAACCAACTCGAGTGTCAGTTCCTGGCGTTGTCCACCCAAAAACTCGGGGTCACAAGAGCACATGTTGTAGTGCTCTGGGACCGCGCAACATTCAAGGCCCACCAGTTTTGCGTACGACAGTGCACGCCCGTCGGAGACCAAGAGGTCCCAGAGGTAGAGCTGCTGAGCTTGGTAGGAGGAGGTTGCGTAGTGATGGGATGTGATTGGAGGGGGTTGAGACTGGGAGTTGGCCAGAGTGGGATGGCGTGGGGTCTGGTTGGGGGGAGTGGTGGGGGAGAAGAATTCCGTCATGTCGTATTGGATGCCCGGAATGGTGGTGTTGGGGGGGTAAGTGGATGGCCCGGAGACTTGGTAGTTGGAGGGACCCGCGATGGGGTATTGCGATTGCCCAGCACTGGGATAACTGGGGTTGGGAGGGGTGTAGGAGGTAGGATTGACATTGTAGCCGGCTTGATTAATCCTCCTGTAAGGGTTATTACTGACCATGGGAATCGACTTTGTTTGCGCGCCCTTGAAGGTATTGGTGTTGGGCATGCTCATGGGCATGGCGGCGGTGGACGAGGAGGCGAGCGGATTATGGTTTTCGTCAACAGAGCAATAACGATAGTTCTTCTTGTTGTTTTGATATGTGGAGGTGGAGTTCTCGTAGGCCTCATAGCGGTTGAAGTTCTGATAATGGTCGATTTCTTCCTCGCTGTTACTGCTGCTGCCGGTAGGCTGGCGAATGGTCTCTGCACTCGAGCCAGAATCACGCTGAGGAGGAGCAAAGCGGATGAGATCCATAATGATGCAGACGTCCAAGCGCAATGATGAAGCTGATGATTTGATTGTGAGGAGCTGCGGGAGCGGGGGTGAAGAGTAGCGGGGTTGGAGGGAACACTAGGAGGGTCAACTTGGGCTTTTAACGGGGACACAGTGGCTCCAGCCAATTAAGATCAGCTGGGTTTGTTTTGAGTAGATTTCATTCCTACTGAGATGTTTACTCAGGAATGTCTTCATGCTGACCATAAACATCTTCATGATGTTTTTGTGTGGAACGATGATGATGGAAATGTCGAGTGAGGGTCTGTGATGCACTCGGGACAATCCAGGCTGTCCAGGCCAAGCTGGGAGAGACAGTGATGGCCGAATGTATAATTGGTAGAGTTTAGGGTGTGATACATCGGTGATCGTCGGATGGTGCATATATAAAAAGATGTGCAATTACCATTTATAGGTCTAGTGGTCAGGCAACCCATGCCGCCAACGCACATCACTATGCAATTTCTATTTCAATCAAGACATAAATATATCCCAAGAACCTCATATAAACACTCCAGTGATTCTTCAATCTCCCTTCAACAGTAATAGAGAAAACGCTTCCAACATGGTCGACGACACCGAGCTCGACCTCTTCATCACCACCTCACTCGACACCCTCCTAACCACCACCTCCTTCATCCACCACTTCCTCCTCACCACCTCACCACCTCCCAGCACCCTCCCCAGGACCTTCACCCACCACCTCACGCTCCTCCAATCCCTGAAAACCATTATCATCTCCACCTCCCTCCTCGCCGCCTTCCCGCTGACCCACAAAACGCGCCTCCTGACGCTCACAACCTCGCTCGAAGTCCGTCTCTCAATCTACACCAAAATCAAGACTTCGTGCCACTGGAACCCACCCGCCAATAATACCAGCGCGATATTTCCCCCGCTCTTGCATCTCTCGTCCCTCACACGGGCAGCGTTCTCGCCAACGGCGGTAGAGGAGTTGGTGAAGTACTACAAAACCTGGATACAAGAAATTATCGATTTCCTCCCGTTCCCGGTCGCACAGGTTGTAAAGGATTGGGATGCCTATGAGGAGGAGATCAGGTGCTTTACTACGGTTGTGGAACGCGGAGAGGAGCTGCTGGGGGTCAAGGAGGTCTTGATGGTGCAGAGGTTTTTGTCGGAGCGTGATGGACGGTGGATTAGTGTGCTGAAAGAGGTGGGAGGACGGTGTCGGGAGTTTGATTCGTGGGAGATCGAGTTCGTTTCCGCTCTAAAAGGAGAGGAGGACATAAGAGCAGGGTATGTCATCCTCCAGGACGAATCAGGAGGAGGAGCGAGAGAAGAAAAGAAACGGATCCCAGTACTGCTTCAACGCCACCCCAGAAACTCGTCTCGTCAGCATGGAATTCATGCTGTAGAGCCCACAGGTGATATGGACCTAGATTCCGCCATCCACGCAACCCGTTCTCACCTCCAGCATAAATCCACTCTCTCCCAACTCTGCACCATCCTCTCCCTCCTCTCCGCTTCTCCAGCCCCCGGTATTCCCTCCCTCACCTGCACACTCACACCACTCGGCTACCTCCACCACCCTTCGACCTCTTCCTCCTACATCATCTTCCGCCTCCCATCCTCCATCATCAGCTGGGACAACCATTCATTCCGCACCTTGCATACGCTCATCAACCCCACCACCACCGCTGATGATGATGGAAAAGAAGAGGAGGAGGAGGGGATAACGATTCTCGGGCTCGGGGCTCGTTTCCGGCTCGGCGAATCAGTGGCGCGAATCATAATGCGGTTACATCAATCCGGAAGTGCACACGGGGCGATAAGAAGCCAGAATGTTATATTTCTCTTCCCGCGAGATGCGGGGGGTGAAGGGACGGAAAGGGAGGAGAGGATATGCCATATGGGAGGGGATGGTTGGAAGTTTGACACGCCCATTTTGATGGGAGGGCAAATAACGAAGAACCTTTGCCATCGTGTTTCTTCTGTTGGAAATCATAATGTTGGTGATGCTTCGCTAACTGGGGACGGAGATGGGGGAAATAGCGGTGGGGGAGGAGATGGGATCTCTCTTCGAAACGATCTCTACGATCTCGGCGTTCTACTTCTAGAGCTAGGAACTTGGACGTCCGCCGCCGCCATCCTATCCCTTGACACTGAAGATGCCAACGATACTGACACAAACACAAACACGAACACCCCTCCTCCAAAAGCAACCCCAACCCCAACCACACCATCAGCGCGGAAATCCTTCACCACCTACGCAGCCAACACGCTAGGAGAAACAATGGGCGCGCGGTATCGAGACCTCGTGGTCGATCTGTTGCATCTCGGGAACAACGAGGAGGGAGACTGTGATGGAACTGGAGATGGAACTGGAGAGCCACGAGAAAGCGAAGCAGAGCAGTGGTGGGCGCGGAAACTGGGTGTGTTATGCGTTGGGCGAGAGTTATGACGAGTAGATCAGCACATCTAGGGAACTCTTATACTGTAGACGTGGAAATAATCTGTGCCGTGTGGACTAGGTCTAGCTCATATCTTGATTCGACGCTGTTTGATAGCAATAGTGGTATACTCTGGTACAGACCCACACTCGGGGCTTGCTGCAAATACAGCCCCATCCCCCCCATCCCATCGCATCCCCAGCGTCTCTACTCCCTGTCCCCTTCAACCGCCACAACGCCCTCTCGACTCCCCACCACCTTCCCCCCCTTCCCCTTCCTTTCCCCCTCACCCGGTCTTGCACTCTTAACCTCCCCCACAACATCCCCCTCTTCCCTCCTTCGTCCCTCATGATTACCACGCAACACGGCGTTCTTAACCTCCTCCGACACGGGCGGCGGCGGGCTTGTCACGGGACCGGTCTCCACGCCCAGGGGGTTGGCGGAGCCGGAGTTGTAGGCCATTTGGTTTTGTACCTCGGGGGTGCGAGAGGAGAGGAAAAGGACTGTTGCTATTGTGGTGGTAGATAGTATGATGTGAAGGGTATGGACGGATGAGGGAGATTGGTTGTAGGTGTAGAGAGATGGGCTGGAAAAACGTGTTAGCTGGTGTACGAGATAAGGTGGTGGTTGTTGGGGGCATACTGGTTCTGAGTTGACGGCGCAGTTGATGTTGATGGGCTCACTCGCTCACTCCACTCGAGGCTGGAGTAGAGTAGAGTATCCGGTCTTCTTCTTCTGGGTCTTCGTGTTGCTGTTATATACCTTCAGGGCTCCTGCTGCGGTGTAGCTCGATCGATGGACAGGGTAGATATCGGTATTGGTCTACTGGCTGGAGCTCCGACTGTAAACTCGAACTCGTGGAGGTGGTGGAGGTGACTGGACGTGTATAGATGTATATGCAGGTGAAGAGCAGATGTAGATCAATTGCTTCTCTCAGCCCGCGTTCTGAAGAAGCAAGCTCCCGAGACGTGTGGTGGTGACGTCATGGCTCCGACACTGTGGGGGATCATAGATCATGGAAGATCACCGACCCGGTACCGGTACGTCCATGAAATCAATCATTGAAGCCGGGGATGGAATGGAGTTGGAGGATGGGGAGGTCCGCGGTGGTAGTGAATGATTGGAACGGAGCTGGGGAGATGGAGAGATGTAAGGGGAGAGAGGGCGAAATGGATCGGGATGTGTTGATTTTTTTTTGGTGAAGTGACTGGAACTGGTGGTGGGTGGGTAGTTTCTTTGCCCACGGTATCGAATCTATTGTAATCATGAAGTTGAGAAGCCTGAAATCGCTTTCTAGTAATAGTGGGTTTACTCGTACTACAGAACCCGATGAGATGGGGTTGTGCTGAAATAACACCCCATATAAATATCACTCGGAGAGAAGATCGATGATACGGAGTTTTGGAAGAGATAGAAAGACAACACGGGAAAAGGATGCGGATGCGATTGTTTATTGATCTATGATTTCATTCTTTTAATTCTGCTATTATTATTGTAGAGGTGCTAGTTGTACGTGTTAGTTGTGTTGATTGTAGAAGAAACTCGTTTCGTGCTTGAACATGTTATGTTAGTTCCGCCCCTCCCAGCTCCATCGAATCCCGGGTTTCAAGAACGCGAAAGTTCGAAATTCCGAGATTCCGCTGTGATCATCCTGCAGAGTTAGTTTTCACCCTTCGGCCATCTCCATCGCCGGAGAATTCTCGGACCAAATCACATTCTCCTCATCCTCTGCGCGCAACCGTTCTTACCTGCACAGTCTCGGGTTCCTCCATATGTGGTTTCCGCTCCAATGCGCGTGAGTAAACCCCCGCCCATCTGCGAACCACATCACACTGTCACGTCCGTCCTCCATTAGCCCGAGCAATCATAATGCGAGCGATTCGGAAAATCCGTAATCAACGCTCGACGGCGATCCGGCCGCTGCCACACCTTCACCTTCACCTTGATTTCCGAGGCAGCCGCCCCAAGTTCTGAGCGAATTAGGATTAACGTTAACGTTAACGTTTTAAGCTTCACCCCGTGAAAAAAGAAGAGTGAGACACGGGTGGTCGACTGTTTCGACTGCTATGCGGAAAGGGGTTAGACCGGGAGACCGCGATATCCGTTTTTGGTGTATGTCGATAAGAATATTCCAATTTCTAAGATTTCCACCTCTTTTTTTCCGTCGCTCTGGAGTCGTGATTTGAGATGGCAATCCATCATGTCTTATCTCGTCTTCCACAATTGTGTTGCGCCCACTATTCCATCCGCTCATAACCCCACGATTGTCGACCAATCCAATCCGCCAACCACCGCCAAAACCCTCTTTTTTTTCTCCGTGTTGTCCCCACCACCGCCCACTTCCCTTCCGAACCTCCCCGGCTCGTCATCCTCGCCCGTCATTTCCTCACCAATTTGTTGACTCATCCACCCCCCGCAACTTGTCTACTCCATCCCACTCCCACCCTCCCCACCTCCCTCCGCCTCGGCCCCCTTTCCTCCTACTCTCCCTCTTCCCCACACAAGCGTCATCACGGAGTTCCCAGGTGGCGGTGGGTCGTAGTTCAATTGAGCGTCGGTTCTTTTCGAAACCCGGGGATACCCTTGCTTTGAATCTTCCTAGGAAACCTGTTGTTGGGGTGGTGGCGAGGCCCCACTTCGTCGGCTAAGATCTGGATCTCATCTCAGGGGTGCGCGACAACGGCGACTTCGGTGGGGAGATTAAGCTCAAGGTTTATCTTGGTGGGGCGTGCGGATTGTGATGCGGGGGGGGGGGGGGCGGGATTTCCTGGGGGGGGGTGGGTTAGGGGGGGGGGGGGGGGGGGGGGGGGGGGGGGGGGGGGGAATTCCTGAGGGCGGGTTGGTTAAGGCGGAGGGAGGGTGCGGGGGAGGGTGGTTGGAGGAGAGGGGAGTTGCGGTGGTCGACGTGGTGGTGGACGAATCATCATTAGTGGAGGTAGTGGTAGGTGCAGATAGGATGTTGTTGAGAATTCGCGAATGGCGGTGGAAGAGGGAAGGGAATTGCTGAATGTCGAACTGTGCTGAGTCGAACTGATGAGATGATGAATGAGAGCCGCTGGAGGAGGTTTCTGTGCGCTTTATGATTGTTCGGTGCGGTTATTCGCGGCTGGAAAATTGGTGATGTCGAGAAGCTAGGATCCATGTTAGCTAGCTGGTTCAGAAAGCTTCGGAGCTCCACCATTGCGAAAAATATACCTGCTATGTTACCATCGATGGGATGATAAAACTTACCATCACCATCACCTCAACCCGAACGCTGTCCTTTTGGTGTGGTTAGATATAGATATCTGTATCAAAGTTAATACTCCATCATGTATTGACCCCTGTCACCCAAAACGTCCAAAAAGCTCCAACCACAACAAAACTTCACCACGATTGGGAGCTCATCCAGTTATATAACCATCTCCCACCAGGCCCCCATCTCCTACTCCGCTCCACCGCCACCACGTATGATAGTGCAGTAACCCGCATTCGTGACGTCTCGGCTTTGGTCCACAACCTTAATTCCTGCGTAACCATCGCCAACTATTTCTCAACTCGGGCACGCAAGCGAATCTTTGTCATGATTGGGATCACCACCACCACCATCGCGGCCGACGATCCGAGTCCGGCGGGGGTAAGGACGTGGAGATTCATAGGGCTGTGATGGGGCGCTGCTCGGAATAGAGGGGTGGTGGCTTCAGAGTTCATCTGACTTATGCAGTCCGGCGGTGATGGAGGCGACGGGGACTTGTAGAGTATGATTCATTGAGGAACAATGATGCTGGCGCGAATACTACTCATAACTTGAAGATACAGGATTGTAGTACATTGTATTAGGAGGGCTTGTTTGATACACCTCCGCGGTTTATAGTATTGAAAATCAGATATATCACACCTCTGTGATTTTATTGAACGGAGATTGGCAGTGACCCAAAAATCAACACGAAGCGTAATAAATGCATGTTAACATGAATCTCCCGATTCGAGTTAATCACCTCCTCGAGTCGCTGTGCCATAATTTATGTGTGATTAATGATATCTTCCCAACGAGCTACGCATACTAGAAAATCACCAGTATACAATCCCCATCATCCACACCATGTCTTGACTCCAGGCTTCGACTTCACTCCGCTTCACAACTTCCACATCACCACTCCAGTTGCCTCTCCATCACACCCCATCACGCATCCCCTCAAACCCTTCATCCCATCCCATCCCAATCCCAACTTCTCTCTGCAACCTCAACCTCCCCTGCATCACCTGTATCTCTCCGGTCATCACCGTCCCTCCCACCTCACGCACACCACCCCATCCTCGGATGACCCGACACTTTCTCATCCGCCGCAACGCCACATATATCTCGTCCGTCTGATATATGTCTCACGGCGCATTATTTCATGGTTATGAATTCCCCTGTAGTGCAGCGGTTGGAGAGATACGTTGGTGGTTGGTGGTGGGTGGGTGGTGATCACGTCGCCGTTCACATGAGGCCACCCAGCTCTTCGGAACCGTCCGACGGCGCTAGGATGCGTGCGGAAGGTGGTCACACCGAAACTGAAGCAAAACGTGAATTAGAGGTTTGGGGAGAGAGAGAGAAAGGAAACGAGGAGGCGTGGGATTCGGGGCGGTTACGGTGAAGGGAGAGGGAGATTAGAGGGCTCGGAGATACATACGGCATGTGGGATGAGGATGAATGTCTGTGCTTCCTCTCAGTGTGTGAGGGTGTGGCGTAGAGGAACACAAACAAGAACCGCAAGACATACCCTACACCCATTCACCGGGACGATATCTCGTTCTTCTAGAACTCGGTTGATCACCTTTGTATATTGCTCTACATACTCGTCCTGCATACATGGTGTCCCCAACAGCGTTATCGTGTAAATCACCAGTTCTCGCCATCTCGATATCTATCACAAGGTGTTTGGTTCTGAAAGTGGGGGTTGATCACCACCACAACGTTTTCAGCCTCAGTACCGCTTCTAGATCTTGCTGCATCAACACTTTCCACCACATGATATGTTACATACATCCAGCTCCGGAGGAGAGGACGCAGTGGGAGCGTTGAAGCACATTCCGCTTTCAACGGGTGCTACGGATTAAGCGCGGGCGCGGATGATGCCCAATCCAATCGTATATATCTTAAGGCCGTGATTGTAATCTATGTATGCTTGTGGAGCTTACCCTGCTGCTGCAAGTTGGGGATCGGATAACTATAGATGTGGACGGTTTATCATAAATGCAATGTACAGTAAGACGGATGCACATAATAATTCTACCGGTATGATCGTAATTTCGGGAGCAACCATATATAATTCATCCTCATTGACAAATTACTGGTGCACACAGCTGAGTTTGTACGCCCATAATCACCATAATCATCACGGGACTCGAAACGAGCTAAACTTCACAACGGATTTATCCGACACCATACCTTGTTTGTCTCGAGCTCCGGCTCTTTCATTCAACGACTCCTCAGCCAAGCTGCCAAGGGGGAATCTCCTTCACTCATCGTTTCCGACCACGACGTGTCGACGCGTGCTATAACAATCCCCAAGCCTCTAAACACGATCCCAATTCAAAGCGTCGGGTGTCCCGGTGGTGACGACTCGTGGTGTCTTGAATGTTAAGTCAGTAGTTAGATATACCTAGACATAGCAGTGGAAGTGCGTGTATAGTACGACTATACTTGTCTAACGCGGTAACATCACGTTTGTCCCGGTGGCGGGTGCTGGTGTATGTGGAAGTTGGGGAGATGGAAGAGGGTTAGATCGAGTCAGTAGTACTTAGTAATGGTAATGATGATGATGATGTGGACTGGTTGGCACGAGGATTAGAGTTCTGCAAGGGTCCGCGACTCGGAGATCTCGCTGTGTGGAGAGCCACCAGCGCGAGCGCGAACCAGAGGCGTGGACGTGAACCCGGCAGATATGTTCATGCCATCATCCCATGCCACCCCGTCATCCATCCTGAACTGATTTCCGAGTCCATCCGCCCAGCTTCATGAATCTGATCGTTTCGGCCGGTGTATTCACCGATTTCATGTTACAACAGCCCAAATCCGAGGTCATCATGATCATGATTATGGTTCCCGAAGTTGATCAATCCCGCGGCATATCAAAAGCTACCAGTATCCTACACATACCGGACGGCAACTCTCCCCCCTAGTGCCCTTCCTCCCGGGCCAGACCCGTGATTTCCCGATGCTGTTGAACCTTCTCCCGAAGACAACAACGGTGATGGCGATGGCCAATCCTCTCCCACCACCTCTACCAACGCCGATTCCAAGTCCAACTCCGCAAAACAACGTAATCCCAAACCGCGGAGTACATCTCACACGCTACGTACCACCCATCTGTATGGCGTTCACAAACACCAGCAACCGTACGATTCAACTCCAAAATCATCCCAGCATGCTCACCGAGTTGTGTCGTGTGTGCGCGTCCACTAACGTTCACCACTAACCCCCAGCCCCCCGTGATTTACCAACAGCAACAAACAACAAAACCAACCTAACCCAATCCTTCTAGCCCTATTCCACCTCAACCACAACCCCCGGAAATTCCCTAGTCCCCTTCTCGAAGCAATCCCGGTGGGGGGCGCAATGCAACTGGCTGGTTCGAAGATGAAGCTAATCTAACCAACTAGCCGACTAACCTAAGCGCACAGCATATCTGCATGGCGCTTCTGGGGATATAAGCTTTGAACGGTGAGACGCCGCTGACGCAGATTGCATGTGTATGCATCAGATAAAACCAAGATTAAAGTGCATGTGGCATATGACATTCGGCATGGTTGTCTAGTAGCGAATCAGGTCAGAGCCGTTGACGTTCGTCGCGCGTGAGGGGCTTGTGGCTTCTGGAAGGTAATGGTTATCATGAGAGTGATGAGGATTACGGGTAATGGTATCAGAATGCTTGAAACGGAGAGGTGGAGGATCCGAGTCATGGCACCTTCCGGATCCACTCTGTTACAGCACGAGTTTACCGGTATCTCGCGCTGCCACACAGATATGTATCAACAACATCTATCTCTCTATCTCCAGTATCACCAACTCCCCAATGCGACGGGATGTCCATCACCACATTCCATCTCATCATACATAGCGATCTGCTACATACCATATGCTACACTTGCCAATCAAATCCAGCGTATCGACAGCCGATGATCTCCCTTCACCCGTCGGTCAGTCGGTGGTTGCTGGTTTCTCGCTCAGCAACGGCTTCCCTCGGGGCGTCGCTGAGACAACGACGACGACGATGATGACGAGGACGGGGAGGACGGTTATGGTGTTGAGCGGTGTTGAGTGGGCTGTACATAGTCTCTGGTTATGTATGTAGGACACGTTTCATAGGGCGCGGTAGTGGCCGTGTGGCGTTTTATTACTGTACTCTATGTTGAGAGGTCGGTGATGAATGTTCGTTGAAAGGCCGCCTGCGGATATCCAGTGCCTCTCTATCTTGCATCTACTCAAGTATATACCGTGTGTTTGAGCATTTCCCTCCTCCTCGTCGGTACCCCCTCACTATCACCATCGCCATCACCACCTCTCTCCTCTTCTTCCCCGGTGTATCCATCTCATCCCCACCCCCATCCGGAAGGTGCCTTTTCCACCTCTCCTCCCAACGCAGCCTAGCGTCGCACCGCATCATCTCACCTTTTCGGGCGTCGCCGTGTCGCCGCGTTGGGTGCCATGCTTCCAAGTTCCAACCAACGCACACACATCTGGGGAAAAGGGAAAATCTTAGGTAATACATACTGGAGACGAGAGGCGAACAGGATGGGGAGGGAGGAGAAACATGGGGATGCGGAGAAACTGGGCTGGGGCGGGGGTTTGAGGAGAAACGAGATGAGATGATGGGATGGGGTTGAGGCGCGTGCGGGGTTGCGGGGAGACGGGGATGGGGGAGGGAGGGGAGAGGGGACATGGGGAGAGTTGAAAGTGCGATTGGGAATTGAGGATTGAGCATTCAAGATGAATCATGATCCTCATGAATCTCTCAATCCTCAGTTCCCAAGAGAAACCTGGACTGGGACTCCTTCAAAGCAGGCCGTCAAGCCTCCTCTCTCTCTCTCAGTCCCCTGATCCTCTCTCAATTCCCGCTGCTCTCCCCATCACCCAAGAACAAACAGGAGGAGGACGAGGAGGAGGGAGAAAGGTTATCCAGCATACCTCATCCTCCCACCCCTTCCGGCTCTCCAATCTCGTCTCTGGTCCCCAACCCCCAACCCCCAGAGCCTAGCCCGTCCGCCACCGTCACCACACACCCCCCAAGGCGAACCTGTCACCCTCCCTGTTTCCGCCTCCCCATCCACGAGTGGAGCTCGATCGTTCTGTGGAGTTGTGGCGCGTGGAGTGTGGAGTGTGGAGTGCGTGGCGGCGGCGTGGGTGCTGGTGGCCAGGGATGTGAGTGAGAGGCAGGTGGGGGGGGGGGCGGGGGCAAAGTGTGGAGTAAGCGCGGTGGGGTAGACGCGGTTGCCGCCATGCTGGACGGTACAGTAGCGGGACTCGACGAGTACCTAGAGATGGGGAGAGGGGGATCGCTTGGTAGCGGAGCAACGCGAGAAGAAGAAAAAGAACGCGGAGGGCCGTGAAGCGGAGGAAGAGAAAGGGAAGGGAAGGGAAAAGAAAAAGCTCGTGCCTCGGAGGTGAGGTGATGTGCGAGAGGAGGAGCATTTGAACATTTGAGATCCCGGATGCCGAGGGGAAAGGGAAGCTTCATATGAAGGAGAGAAGAGTTGGGCGTGATTATGAGGGTGCTCCGGTGGATAGATGGATAGATTGGACGCTGGAGCTGGTACGAATAGTGGAAATGGGAGCAGTGCAGCACAGAAGCAATTACCGTCATGGTCGTCAGGATATGATAAGACCAGACGTACAGCACTGCACAGTTCCGTATAGTATTGGTTACCGGGGAACATGACTGGACGATGGTAACGGTGACGGTGATGGGTAGATGCAATGCCGTGATACCGTGGTGCTATGCTGGATGATATGACGATTTGAGATCAGTAGCAGTATCAGCACTTCAACACTTCAACCCGAGTCTGGGTTTCTCGTAGCAGTAGAGAGTAGGATACTCTCCAACCATTTCCAACTCCCTCCCTCCCTCTCCATTCCCTGACCCCAGACCATGTCTCAGACCTCTGCACCACCATCCCCTCCCCTCAGGCTCACCATACCCGTCCGTCATCCATGTCCTCTCCCACGTTTCCAGGCCAGTAGCCGGAGTGATCACCCCATCCGCAGCTTCCATGCATCGAATCTTCCACGGCCCTCGTCAACCCGGGTCTCCCGGCAGTACTGTACTGTACCTATTCTACATACATACAGCACCGTCGATCATATCGTCCAGCTCCGGGGACTTGGATCTGGAGGGGCCCGGGTGGTGTGGTGTGATCGGCGGGGTGAGGTGGTAGGTGGTGTGGGATGGGGGGATTATGGCAGAGGGGAGGGTTGGAGACGGGTAGGGGCGGGTGGAGATGATGGGTGGGATTGGGTAAATGGTGGAGGAGCCGGCGGAGAGGAGAGATGACGATGTAGCTAGAGTAGGGTAGAGGGCTGTACTTGGACTTGGACTTGGGGTGTTTCATTTTCGGGTATACTGGAACTAAGGGCTTTGCTACTAATCATAGTGGAGAGCGGAGTGAGGGGAATGTATTCTGAGTCTCCGCCTCCGCTGCATCGTCACGGTGGAGGTTCGAGAGAGAGAGAGACTCGAGAGTACGAGTATGTTCAGCTCGGGTTGGGTATCATATCCAATTCCCATGGCATTCATAATCACAATCATACTCTCCATAACCTTTCCCCCCACCTACCCTATGCATCCCCGCCCATCGTCCAGCATCGTTCGTTATCGCCTCCAGATCTTCACCTATCATACATAGTTGCTTTGGTTCAGTTTGGAGAACCCATGAACCCCAGCTACATTGCACTACACTAGCTTACTCGAGGTAACCGCCGCCAAATGATGCCATCTCATCTCGGGGACCCACATCTTGCACGTTCCCGAGAACTTAAGCGGTGTTTATCTCAACGTTGCGGAGTTGCGTATTGGTATCGGGTATCTTTTCTCGTTCTTCTTCACGGTGGCATCGGGCCGATAGAGTATGGCTGAGTATAGTAGAGTAGAGGAAGATGCCGGCCGGGAGGGAGAGGATCGGAGGCGGTTTGCTTGCCTTTGTTTGCATGGCCTGTTGGGGATCATGGTCAAGGCGGCTTGATCAGATACACTCTAGATTGATAGATTGGTTGAGTCTGAAGTTAGTTAACGCTATTCCAATACATGGCGACACTGACACGGGAGTTTGGAATCGTTCGATGCTTGGATTCTTCGACAGTTTCCGGGCTGTGTCCATTCGAAGTATACCCACCAGTAGCCACTCCGGCCCATCTCTCCCGCGTGAACATGAACTCGGGACTCCATCCATCCATCTTACTCCCGACCTTGACCCAAGGAACCGGACTCGAATCCCCTCGCATCTCATCTCACCTCAATCCGAATCCCTTGTGCTTACGAACTCCGAGTCGGATCTTCCCCCACGAAGTCCAGGTTCTATAGTACCTATTATCTCCTTCTTGATTCTACCTACCGTGTATGCCCAGGGTATAGTACATTAGATACAGTCTAGTATCTCCATATGATTTCCCAATTCGCGCGAGTATGCGCCCAGATGACTCGCATTCCATGCTATCCTGTAGAGTACATTATGTACATACCCAGGGTCTCCAACAGCTTCTTCCACGAGATTGAGCATGAGAGATGAAGATGCGTGGGAGCCAAGCTCATAGGTAGTCCCGAAGCTTCGTAGCCAAACTACTAACTACAACACTGGCCGGAGAGAATATCGGCCTCACCGTCGATGGGCACTTGGCGCATTGCGACCATAACCCGGAGACCGTGAAGTACGCATGATCCCATGGCATCCCACGGCGCGAGAACTCGAATCTCTTGGTATGATGATGATGCTGATGATACCAGCAACCAGACTCCAACCATCGATGCTAACCAGATACGACGGAACTCCAACACTTGGATGGATGAGCTGATATCTATGACGGCGGTGGAGCGATTCGGGCCGACCCCGATCACGAACGATGAACGCTGCTACTGCTTACACTCTACGGCAACCTCCAGCTTGGATGTCGCGCGACAGACCGAGCGTGTTCATGGACTGGACTAGACTCCTGCTGGGGTGATCCTATGGTAGAGCAGGAACTGCAGAGCGATGTCATCTGTATTTGCGGGAAAAGCAATGAGGGTTGAGCACCGTAACACAACCACCACACACATGGCCAATGGGAGCAGCGGGAAAAGGAGTTAAGCTTTTTTTCTTGATTTGAGGGGTGGTGGTGATGATGATATGGGTTGATGATCTTGGATGGATGCTGGGGAGTAGACAGCCCAGGCAGCACGAGTGCATGCTTCCGAATACCTACCAGCAGAGCCAATTACCTCGGACACGGCGGAAACGGCGGGTATCTATGTACATAGAGTACTAGTATCTCCCCTCCCATCGCGCTGCGCGCGCCTGTGGCCGACCAAATACAAACGCACAGCATTCCTCATGTCTAGGAAGGTGAGGTCAGTTACGTTTTTCGCCAAGGCCTGCACTGCCGGCCTCCCCGTCGCCTCCACCGCCCGCCAGAATCGGTGGCAAGGCGGTGGTGGGAACCCTACCGCATCCCAGATCAGGCAACTAGTGGACTGACGCACTTGCCTTCTCTGGAGGGGTCGTATCGCTGGGGAAGCTTTGTGCTTGGCGGGGGATGGGATCGAGGTGAGAAGCAGCAGCAGAAGAGAGGGAGGGAGGAGAGCATGGTGCCGGGGTAGCGGGGAGGCCCTGATGTGTGTGTGTGTGAGGGTGGTGGTGGTGTTCGGAGATGGTCGTATCAGCGGAAGAGAGCGGACGGGGGTGGGGGAGGGGGGGGGGGGTGTGTGTGAGGGTGGTGGTGGTGTTCGGAGATGGTCGTATCAGCGGAAGAGAGCGGACGGGGGTGGGGGGGGGGGGGGGGGGGGGGGGGGGGGGGGGGGGGGGGGGGGGGGGGGGGGGGGGGGGGGGGGGGGGGGGTGGAGGCGGAGGCGACGGGAGAGTGACGGTTGAAGGAGAGACTGATTGATGGGGGGAGATTTTTTTCTTTCTTTCTTTCTTTCTTTCTTTCTTTGGTGAGCTGGTGATCGGGTGGTGGGGCAAAGACGGATTGGGTTTGAGGGGGGATGTACACAGACAGTACTCTGCGTGTATGAATGAGATCAGCTGGAGTTTGATGGACGTGTTTGGTTTGTTGCTTGCATTCTGGTTGCGCACAGTATCTGTCACGTCCCGCGGCAGCCACGCTATACGCTACGGGAAGTGATTGATTACTGGGGTGGTGATTACTGGGGTGGTGATTACTGGGGTGGTGATTACTGGGGTGGTGATTACTGGGGGCTGGTGGGTCAACAACGGTGGTTGCTGGTCGCCGCCGGCTACTACACGATTCGCCCCTCCTCCTCCTCCTCCTCCTCCGGGGTTGCCCTCTAGCGCAAATGCAGGCTTCTCTGGACTCTGGACACACTTACTGGGGCCCCCGGTAGAGAGCAGGGGAGGGTCTCTCTCCGTGCGCGTGCTCTCCGCTGACAGCCCGTACCTAACGGCTATCCACAGCACAGGCAATCACCCACACACACACACTGATACTCCCACACATTCTCCCACACACACATATCCACCCCCCGGCTGCTGGCCAGCCCACAGATTCACATAAATCCCCTCTCCTCCCCCCCAGTAATCCCCACTTGTCTCCCCAACCGCTCCCCCCAAAATCCGCCGTCACTCCAACCCTCCCTCCTCGGAGTCCGGCCTAATCAATCAACCTCCTCCCTCCGCGGATCCTCCCCTCCAACAACCAAAAAAAAAAGGGCCTCTCGTCACTTCTCCTCCTCCCCCGACAGACATAGACTCCAATATGGAGAAAGAAGGATACTCTCATGAGGCAGCCGCCTCACCGCCGCCCTCCGGAAGCGGCGAAGGAAGCCGTGGTTTCGTCGGAAACTTCATCGACGGCTTCAAGCCCCATCCCCAGATGCTTGCCCGTGAGGCAAACAAGGAGGGCATGACGGATCTCGAGCGTGCCAACGCCAATGTCGCCGAGTCGCCTTTGTCGCGGAAGCTCAAGGGCCGTCACTTGCAGATGATTGCCATTGGTGGTTCTATTGGTACTGGTCTTTTCGTCGGCTCTGGCAGGGCTTTGGCTACTGGTGGTCCCGCTTCGCTCCTTATCTCTTTCGTCCTCATCGGTGCCATGTTGTACTGCACGGTGCACGCTCTTGGTGAACTTGCTGTTATCTTCCCTGTCGCTGGTTCTTTCGCTGCCTACTCTACTCGCTTCTTGGATCCTGCCTGGGGTTTCGCTATGGGATGGAAGTGAGTTTTCCGATGCTCTGGCAAATGTCGAGGATGGGTTTGCTGACAATTCTCCCCCAGCTACGCTATGCAATGGTTAATCGTCTTTCCGCTTGAAATTGTCGCCGCCACCATCACTGTCAGCTACTGGGATCCCAACGAGAATATCAGTTCTGCCGTTTGGGTCACGCTCTTCTGGCTGCTCATTGTTGTCATCAACTTGTTCGGTGTCAAGGGTTATGGTGAGGCCGAGTTTATCTTCTCGCTCATCAAGGTCATTGCCGTCATTGGCTTCATGTGAGTACCTTATCAGTTTCGCTGGAAAAAAAAAAAAAAAAAAAAAAAAAAAAAGATGAATCCCGCTGACATTCTATCCACAGCATCCTCGGTATCGTCCTCAACTGCGGTGGTGGTCCTCGTGGTGAATACATTGGTGGCCGTTACTGGTCCAACCCTGGTGCTTTTAACCACGGCTTCAAGGGATTGTGCTCAGTGTTCGTCACTGCTGCCTTTTCTTTCGCCGGTACTGAGCTTGTTGGTCTTGCTGCTGCCGAAACTGCCAACCCGCGCAAGTCGCTCCCCACTGCTGTCAAGCAGGTCTTCTGGCGTATCACCCTCTTCTACATTGTCTCTCTTACTCTCATCGGTCTCCTTGTCCCGTACAACGAGAGCAGACTTCTCGACGGAAGCTCTTCTGCGGATGCCAAGGCCTCTCCCTTCGTCATTGCCATTGAGAACGCCGGTATCAGCGTCCTCCCCGACATCATGAACGTAGTCATCATGATTGCTGTCCTCTCCGTCGGCAACTCCTCCATCTACGGCTCTTCCCGCACCCTCGCCGCCCTCGCCGAGCAAGGCCAGGCCCCCAAGATCTTCTCCTACATTGACCGCCGCGGCCGCCCGATCGTCGGCATCACCGTCGCCTCCCTCCTCGGTCTCCTTGGCTACCTCGCCGCCTCTCCCAAGCAAGGCGAAGCCTTCACCTGGATGATGGCTCTCTCCGGTCTCTCCTCCATCTTCACCTGGGGCTCCATCTGCCTCTGCCATATCCGGTTCCGTCGCGCGTGGAAGCTCCAAGGCCACACTCTCGACGAGCTCGCCTTCACCTCGCAGCCGGGTGTCATCGGCTCCTACTTCGGCTTCGTCTTCAACTGCCTTGTCCTCATCGCCCAGTTCTGGACTGCCGTCTGGCCCATCGGTGCTAAGCCCGACGCTGAGGTCTTCTTCTCCATCTACCTTGCCGTCCCAGTCGTCATCGCCTGCTACGTCGTCTATAAGTTCATGTACAAGACCCCCATCATGCGCTGCAAGGATATGGATCTCGTTACTGGCCGCCGCGAACTCGATCTCGCTGCGCTGTTGGCCGAGGAGCGGGCTGAGCAGGCTACCTGGCCTGCCTGGAGGCGCATCTACAAGATGTTCTGCTAGACGCACTACACTCCTTGTATCGCGCCACCATGTTTCTTCGTTTTGTAGCTTATATCGTCCGGTGTAGTTGATGTCGCGTATTGATGTCCTCCCGGATTATTTTTTTTTTTGATTTTGATGTCTCTTTTCTTCCTTTTTTGGTTCTGTTTTTTATAGCTTTTTTTTTGGATGCGGGTTCTTTATTCTGCTACTTCTTCGGGATATCTAGCTTATCTTGTTTATTTTTTATTGAATTTTATGACGACGGCTGTGGTTTTTTATATTCCCCTGTGGGTGGATAGCTAGGACTGGTATGGAATGTGATGTTATGTGATGTGATGTCGATAGTTACGTGTGGGATGATGAACTGAATTGAACTGAATTGAGGTATGATGTTTGGAGGCATTCCCTCGCTGTTTCTCGGTGATCGTGATGATAGTCCGGATGGAGCGGAATAAGACATGTGAAGCAATTGGGCGAAATGTCGGGATGGATGGTAATTTCGTTTATACCACTGTGCTCCTGGATAAGCACACCCGCCTGTTTGGGTGTAGTCAAATCGCTGTCTGGTGTACGAGTAAGGAGTACAGAGTACTGTATCTACTTTGTAAGACCTGTATACATGTGTATCTATGGTAGCAGTAGGTGTGCGCTCGATAGCGATAGAGGCAAGAGGTAGAGGCAAGATATAGAAGCAGAGGCACAAAGGACAACTACCGGTACCGGTAATCTTGACTTCCAGCTTCCGCTTCCTCTCCACTCCTTTCGCGGACAAGCGACGTGATGCCCTATTGCAGACCGCGAGTTGCTCGTTTCGGGAACCTGCGAAATGTCACATACCCATTTCTGTCTGGCGCTCTGGAGGGAGAGGCATGATGGGATAGTGCTGCACCCGGCGGGTGACTCGGGACGCTTGGTATCTAGTAGTTACCTAATTGTTGGCTGTGCTGGAGTGTTGTGGTTGCGGTTGTGCTGGAGGGTGAGATAAGGGGTGGGTCGGAGATGAAGAGGCGAGATGCATGGATACACACACAGAGAGAGAGAGAGGGAGGGAGGGAGGGTGAGAGGGAGGGATCTCCAGTTGGGAGTTGGGTTGGGAGTTTGGGCACGGAGATACTATAGGTATGTTGATGGCTTGAAAGAGAGGATGGAGGAGAGGGGTGTATATTGGAGAGTACTTGAAGAAAGTCGCTCGAGTCGAGTCGCGGCTCTGAGGTTACTTAAGGTAGCAGTGGCGGCTTATATAGGCCTCATTTGGCATTGTGGTTCATGAATATAAGGTGAAATTGGACCAAGACGAAAAGTGGTTGAAGAATTATATACCGAATCATAAACAATGTCGCATACATACCGAAAAGTGCGCATCATAACCCGCATCGCACGTGACATCATCCATCGCGGGGCAACGCGTATCCCCTTGCTCCTGCACGCCCGTCAGTCAGCGAGCTCCAATTCATCTCTCCGAGCTCCGACTGCAACCTCTCTTGCTACCTATCCCTCTATTTCCACCATCGCCATCATCACACCACCACCACCGCTCGTTTCCATCCTCTTTTCATCCATCCATCCATCCATCCACTCATCCATCCAAGGACAACCCACACGCACACACTAAATGGCGCCGCCGGAAGAAACAGAGGAAGCCAGAGAGCTTCGTCTCATCAATCAAGTCGAGTTCGCGATCGCGCTCGCCGAAACCGAGGAGAAGCTGCAAAAGCTGCTGGCAAAGTATTTGGCACCAGTGCTGCTGAAGGTGATGAGCCCGCAGGAGGCGGTGAGGTCAAAGGTATGGAGTTTTTATGTCCAGATAGTTAGCTAGGATGCTAGGATATCTAGGCTCTTAGCTGTCTGGTCCGCTGAATGGTCCGCTGGCTGGATGGTGATGAGGTACTGCTTGATGATTGCTGATGAGATGATGATGGACAGGTCATCTCGATAGTCAAGCATGTGGGAACTCGAATTAGACCCCCAACGCTGATCCTCCCGGTCAAAAGCCTGCTCGAGCAGTTCATGGATCCCAAGGCCGGCGGTAAGTCGGAAGAGCTGAGGAAGCTTGATCTGACCTTTATCAACGTTGGTCTTTCACGGTTATCGAAGCAAGAGCGCAGAGAAATGTTACCAGTTATCCTGAAAGGCCGGATATCCCACTTCGCAGAGGAATTGTCCAGGATCACCATGTTTAATCTCCTCTTGCGGTTGCTGTCGGATTACGAGTTTCCGCAGCGGGGAACAAAGGAGGATGAGGCCCTGAGAGCACTGTTCGGATTCGATGAGAATGAGGACGAGGCGACTTATTTGGCCGGACATATTCGGAGACTTATGCTGCTAAATGCCAGATCGAGGGAAGAGACGAGGACACCGATGACGCTAACGCCGGCAGAGATGAGGTTTCTCGTCCACGGAGTACCACCTGGTAGTAATGATGACCCGTCGTGGTTTGGGCCAGGGTTATCGTTACACCAAGTAAAGTTGGGGGCGTTGAAATTTATAGCCTCTGGAGCGTTTACCGATCGAGAAAGATTCCTGGCTGTATTGGCAGCTCGGGATGCTGAATCGACGGTTGCAGATGTAGCTGATGGTATCTTCAAGAGGACGAATGTGCCGCTAGAAGACCCGGATCTGATCGATGAGATTTATAACATGGCGGTTGGTTGGAATGATGATTCTGGACCAGCTCGGCCTGTATCACCGACTTTACGAATACACCTTATACCGCTGCTGGCGCAATCGAAAGAGGCCGTGTCGGGTCGTTGGAGATATAAGATTGTTTTGATTCTTTCTGAGGCAACAGGTTCGGTCACACTTCGATTACAGCGAGTTTCGTTTGGGCTTATGCGGTGGGCTGCGACGATGGGTGATGAGACGATGGTGGGCTATATTATCATCAGGCTTGCTGAAGCATTTAGAGATTGGCTCAGTAATAAGTCACGTCCAACCGGTGTGCCCGATGTTTTAGTTGGAGAAGTATACGAGATTTTTGGTTTGTTGATTAGTCGATGTCCGTATGAGCTGAAAGACGCTCGACTATATTACATTCGGTTTTTTTTCGACCGATTGGACAATGAGAAGAATGGTCTTGTGGATAATGTTGAGCGCGCACTTGGAACCATGTTGGTGGGCTTACTCAAAATGCGGCTGCCAGAGGCCACACAGAACAATCTGGAGGAGTTTATTCTGGAGATTGTTTCAACTGATGGGAGGAGTAAGAAGCAGGCCGTCAAGTGGGGTGGAAGGTTACTGCCATTTCACAGTGTGGTGGGGAGATGGATCGGAATATTAGCAGCGGAGATGGGTGGTACGGTGGCGGAGGAGGGAAGCAAAGGTAAGATATTGGAAAAGAAGCATTTTTCTGTGCTAATTGGTCGTGAAGCTCTTCATCCATACTACTATCGACTCATCAATCCGGAGGCCGCCGTTCCTGTGTCAGACTCCGAGTCGGAAATGGACGTTGCCACTGCAATGCCACCGGAAAATAAATACATGTTTCCGGAGTTGGTTCCCCTGGTTTCCTTCTTGTTATCGCCGGATCGAAAAGTACCCGAGACCTTTACGAATACCGTTGGAAATACAAAGCTTCCTCCCAAAGCATTCTCCGCTGCGCTGTCGCTTTGCAAAACTATTGCTATCTGGGAAGGGCGTCCGCATGATTGTTGGAATAGCATCAAGATTGACGAAGATTGGGCACGGAATACGGACGCCACCATCTTCGATGAAGGGATAAGACCGTCGATCGAAGCTAATTTTAGTGAAGACCGCCAACTCCACACATTTGAAGTTTTGCTGGATTGTGCTTGGGCGGGAATGGTGACCGATGATGAAGGGTTAGATGGTGTTCGGAACACGTGGAACGAGCTTGCGACACTGGTTCCTCAGGAAATGCTTAACACGTTTATTCCAAGGGGCGGAGAACTTACGAATCTCCTCAAATCGTCAAAAGCCGAATACAGAAGAATTGCCGTGGAGGCGCTTGGACTGTTGGCAAGCCACCAGAATATGTCCGAGGAGACAAGATACCAGTTGATTAATACTCTTACTGGCTCGGACATCGCAGAGACCGACTCTGCGGCCGCGTTAGGGTATATTCTTTCCCGTGCGAAGATGCGGAATAGCTTGATCTGGTTTGATGAAGACCGCCTCGTTGGCCTCGTTGCAAAGAGCGTCGATACTTTGATAACACGACAGAGCCAGTCATTAAGAGATGAGCTTCTTATGGATGCTCTCGGCGAGCTTCTGGCGTTCGAGGTCTTGGGTAAGGATAAGATACTGACTATTGAGGATCTCAGAGCCACGCTTACCGCTCGTGCTATGCGTGGTGACGAGAGAGCGGTTTTGGTGCTCGCGTACTCGACGTTTGTGTTTTCGGAAACACCGATACCCGTGATCGAAAGTCTGCTGAAGATTGGTGAGGCGGGAAGTGTCGATAGGTTGTTTGTGGTTGGAGAAGCTGTTGCTGCTGCGGCGGCCGCTTGGGGGAGTAGTGCGGTGCGGAGAAAAAGACTTATCGCTGGAATTAAATGGGAGGGGCTGCGGAGGGATACCGTCGGTGAAGTCCTAGAGATGTTGTTTCAGAGGGCGAGAGAGCCTGGTGGTGGTGCGCGACGGAAGACAGTTGTAGTGGTCCTTCTGTGTTTGTTGGAACTGTGTTCGGAGCATCTGATGGTCCAGGAGAAGCTGGGAGAGTATCAAGCGATCTTTAGATCATTCTTGACGGACCGTGAAGGTAAGTCCGGAAGCCTTTCTCTAATATCCAGAGCTGGGCGTCTAATCAGGAGTCAGATTTCATCCAGGAGACCGCGGCCCGTGGTCTGACAGCGGTTTACAACGTTTCCGACACAGAAGTGCGGAAGGATCTTTTATCATCATTGGTATCGTCGTTCACCGGCGAGACCCGCGAGAAGATTCATGTCACCCATGATACGCAACTCTTTGAACCTGGAGCACTCCCAACCGGTGACGGAAAAAGTGTGGGATCTTATGGAGACATTATGAGTCTTGCATCTGAAGTCGGCGATCCCTCTTTGGTCTATAAATTCATGTCTCTTGCACGCCACAACTCCGTCTGGGCTACCCGAGCGGCGTTCGGTCGTTTCGGATTAGGTAGCATTCTTTCCAACTCGGATGAAATTAAGAATAATCCCAAGCTCTGGCCGGTGCTGTTCCGGTACCGTTTCGACCCAACTTCGACTGTCCGACAAAGTATGGAATCCATTTGGGGTGCTTTGGGCGGAGGCCCGGACACTGTGGAGCGCTGGTGGAAGGAAATTCTAACAGAATGCCTGACGTCGGCGTTGAACGGCCGTGAATGGCGTGTACGACAAGCCAGTATTGGTGCATTATCCGAACTCCTTCGTGGCCGCAAAGTTTCAACCTACAAAGATCATTTGGAAGAGATCTGGCGTGTCGACTTTCAGGTCTTGGATGATGTCAAGGAAAGTTGTCGGATTGAAGCGATGAAGCTTGCGGAGGTCTTGACGAAGGGAATGGTGAAAGGACTGGAAGGGGATATCCCAAAGGGTGAGAGAGATGAGATTCTGGAGTTCTTGATGAAGTTCTTGATGGGGAAGAGGGGGATTGATGCGGAAAGTCAGGATGTGCAACGGTTTGCTTTGACGACGCTTCTCAGAGTGGTGAAGTCTGGAGGGGAGCTTTTGAGACCATGGGTACCGGATTTGATGGAGAAGTTGATTATGGTTATGAGCCAGGTTGAGCCAGAGGTAAGTCTGGCGCTGGGGTATTATGGAGGAAGGTCACTGGTGCTAAATCAGTGTAGGTGGTGAATTATTTCATGTTGAATGCGGATAAATACAACACCACCGGGGCCGCGATCGACCAAATGCGACTGCGTTTGATTGGAGGCTCACCCATCATGTCGGCGATCGAGACTCTGGTTGATGTACTTGATGCTCCCACTATGGCTCTTACTATCCCCCGTATCACGAGCTCAATTCGAACGTCTCTTGCGCTGCCATCAAAAGTCGCTTGCAGCCACACTATCATTGGACTTGCCATGAAGCATGCCGTTATATTCAAACCCCATGCCGATGAAGTCTTCAAAGCAATCTTACCGGCCCTCAAAGACCGCAGCGAAACTGTGTCAAAGAGCTACGCAGTTGCCACGGGTTACCTTGCACGAATAGCCTCCGACGCAGCGATCATTGCCGCCGCCCGTGGTTGGGCCCAGTCTCAATACTGGACTGGCGAAGAGAAGGAAAGAATCGCAGCCGCCACTGTTATTGCAGCCGTATGGAAACGTGCCACGGATCGTGCAGCAGCATTAGCAAGCGAAACCCTCCCGTTCGTGTTTATCGCCAAAGCCGACAGAGACGCCGAAGTTGCCAAAGAGTTTGAGGCGATTTGGACGGAAAATACCGGTGGTGTCGGAGCCGTGAAGCTTTACTTGAAGGAGATTATCGAGATTGCTACGGAGCACTTGGGGAGTCAACGTTGGGGGATTAAACAGACTTGTGCTCTGGCGTTGGCGAATGCTGGGGTTGCGATCGCGGCTTCTGGAGATGTTACGGTTGCGCAGGTTGATGCGTTGTTTCCTGCGCTCGTGGCAGCGGTAAATGGCAAGTCGTGGGAAGGAAAAGAAATTGTCATCCAAGGATTCGTCAAGTTTGTTGTTGCCGTGAAAGCACAGCTCGGAGATGGAAGGCTGGCGGAAGTGAAGAAGATTCTTCTCCGGGAAGCTAAGCGCAACAATCTGCCTTTCAGAGCCCTTGCATTGCGTTCTCTTGGTGACTTTTTGCGTCAGTACGACGAGGTGGATATGTTTGATGAGGTTATCGACTTTGTTGAACAAGTGCTGGAAGAAGCTGGGAATAAGGATGCAATGGATATGGATGATGATTCAGGCAACTCGGACTCGCTGTAAGTGCGCCTAACTCATGGTTTAATGACCACAGAACTAACTCAAGTATAGTGCTGAAGCCCTCACGAAAAACAGCCTCTACTGTTTAGCATCCGCCTACCGACCACCAGCACAACCCCGCTTTACATCACTCTATAAGCTCATCAACACACATGTAGTCGTCACACCGGCAACACCCACAGTCAAGCTCTCATCACTACAAGATCTGGTCTACCTGCTACCGAAATTCCAGCCGGGTGACGTGGCGGACAAAGACCTCTTTGATGCGTGGAACAGGGTTATATTTCACCTCCAGGATCGCGCGTCGGAGAGTACGAGGTTGGAGGCGGTGAAGGCGGTGAAGGAGTTGGTGAGGATTACGGATGGGGCAAGGATGGTCGAGAAGGGGATTTGGGGGAGGTTGGAGGAGGTGTTGAAGGCGGAGAGGAGTTATGGGGTGAGGAAAAATTTGGAGGAAACGTTGAAGGGGAGGGAGAAGGTTAGGGAGAAGGTTGTGGAGAATTGAGATATTGTGGTTTATTGGATGGGTATGATGTTACGGGAGATGGATTAGCATTCCAATATTGGCCAGAGCGTACTACTACGACTTAATTGTAATAGGTTAATAGCAATAAACAACAATTCGAGTCGAACATTGACGCCTCACGTGAATCCCCGAAAACTATCATAGTTTCACATGGAAGAGTGATATCGCGTGTCCCTTGGGCCTCGACTCTCCAGGCGGCTCCGCCCCAGATTCGTTCGCCCTACCAACATCATCCCCCAACTTCACCGTCCGTCGCCAACAACGACAACGACTTGTCTTCGTCTCACTTCATCACCGCGCCGCCCGCCGCCCGCCGCCCGCCGCCCGCTTCCCCGGGACACAAATCCGCGATTGGCTGTGTCTGCGAACCCAGTCCACGTCAATCCATCCGGCGCTTTTGCTGGCCGACCGACCTTCGTTCGTTTTGCTCCATCGCATCTGAGAAGTTGGAAGTTGGGAAGTTGGGAAGTTGGGAAGCTTCATCGCCGCCGCTGTACCGCAACGCACCCCTGAAGCTAGCATAGCCGCGTGAGGACCAACACTGCAACCACGACCATAACCACTGCAACCACGACTCGAAGCAACAGCACACTCGCTCGAAAGCTCTAAGTTTTTGGGAAACATTGCGAAAAACACGCACACAGATACGCTCGCTCGAACAAAGTCAATCGCCCCCCTCGTCCACCACCACCACCACCACCGACGCTGACACCCCCGCCGCCGTAGTTGACAACCCCCGATCCCGACACCGCTCCAACCACCGTCACCCCTCCCGACACCATCCCCGTTTATGCCCCCCTCCGCATCCACCGCATCCACAGCAGCACCAGCAGCAGTACCACTGTGGATACGCTCGGCTTCCTGAGAAAGTGCACACCCTGGGGGTCGTCTCGGCGGCACGCATCATCTCAGTTTCCTCATCCTCATCCCCCTTCTAATCCTCCTTCTTCTTCTTCTTGTCCTCCGCTTCATCCATCCTCCTCCCCCACAAGGCTCCCGCGCGGAAAAGGCAAAGGCAAAGGCAAAGGGAAAGGGAAATATAGGAACAAGCCCCCCGTACCGCCGTCGCCGTCGCCGGGACCGGGGCCGAGGGTATATCTCGGCGCTATACCACCGGAGGAGCAGAAGCAGGTGGAAGTGGGGTACGATTGTGATTACGATTACGATCGCGAGCGGGATTATCGGGAGAGGAGAAAAGGAGCACGGGACAAACAGCAAGAAAGAGGGAAGGAAAAAGGACGAGGGAAGGGTAGAGAAAACGAGACGGAGGGAGAAAAAGAGATTGAGGTGGATCTGCTGAGAAGTAGGGATTGGGATCGGAGGAGTAGGAGCAGGAGTAGGAGTCGAGGAAGGAGCAGGAGTTGGGAGGGTGCGGCGGCACGGATGCTGTCGAAAGCGGAGGTGCAGAGGCAGCGGGCGAAGGTATGTTTTTATGCTCTGTGGGGTAGGGGGTGGAATTGAGGGAAATGGGTGGAGGTCGAGGGAAATAGAATAGGTGCTGACGCGAGCGGTAGTTGGTGAATTCGTACCAAGAGTTGTTGACGTAAGTGCTGTTTTGCTTCTAGTGATAATTGGTGATGGGCTGACTCGACCTTGACCAACAGCGAGTTCTCGTCCCCCGATCTGCGAAGCGTCGGAAACTATAACGTTGGGCGCTTAATCGGAAAAGGGAGCTTTGGGAAGGTGTACATTGCGAGCCACAAGCTGATTAATGGGTCCAAGGTATGTTGTGTTGTGTTATGAGGATAATCCGGATATCCGGGATTAACGTGTGTTGGTGACAAACAGGTCGTGTTGAAGTCTGCGCAGAAGGATGATGCGAATTTGGCGAGGGAGATACATCATCACCGGCAGTTGATTCATCCGCATATCGCAAGGTTGTATGAGGTCGTTGTCACGGAGACGTTGGTGTGGTTGGTGCTGGAGTATTGTCCAGGTAAGGTTATTGTCGGGAGAGGGGAAGGGGGAAATCGCGAAGGCTGACAATGGGGTGAAAAGGAGATGAGCTGTTTGATTACCTGCTGAAAAACGGGAGGATCCCTGTCGAGAAAACGAGAAAGATATTTGCGCAGCTCGTGGGCGCGGTGAGCTATGTCCACATGAATCATTGTGTACACCGTGATTTGAAGCTGGAGAATATCTTGATGGATGCGAATGAGAATGTAAGTTGTTGTTACTGTTGTTGTTATGTTGAGCGTATTGGATTTGCGGACTAACCAGGTATCGGCGCCGTAGGTCAAGCTCTGTGATTTCGGATTCACTCGAGAATACGAGAAAAACAAGCTCCTGCAGACCTTTTGTGGGACCGTGTGTTACTGCGCCCCGGAAATGCTGAAAGGTGAAAGGTACATTGCACAGGGTACGGATGGATCCGTTTCGTTCTGCCAAATTTTTTTCCCTTACCGCATTTTGGCATTTCAAATATCACGAGAGGTATAATGCTGACGAGGGGTTAGGTGTCGATGTGTGGTCGCTTGGGGTTATACTTTATGCGTTGCTAAGGGGAGAACTGCCGTTTGATGAGGAGATTGAGGATGATACGAAGAGGATGATATTAACGGGTGAACCAAAGTATCCGGATGATATGCCTGACGGTAGTGGCCCTTTACTCGGCGAGTAGATTTGTTACTGATTCATTGCAGACGCCGTGTCTCTTATCAAGGCGATGCTGCAGAAGGTACCGAGTCAACGGCCAACGTTAAATGACGTCCTTTCGCATCCTTTCCTGGCAGAACACGCACCAGCCCAGCGCGCGATACTTGCGGTTCAAGTTCCACCACCCTTTTCTACCCAGCTGGAAAAAGACTGTCTAAAACGATTAAAGTCTGCTGGCGTTGACACTGAACAAGTTGTCGAAAATGTTCTAGCCAAAAAGTGTGATGCGTTAGCAGGCTGGTGGAATCTTCTTATCGAGAAAGAAGAGCGCAAGGAGAAAAGACGGCAAAAGCGTAAGATAGAGAGCCGACGCATGTCAGCCGCGTCCACGCTCGAGGCTTTCCTACCTCCCGCCGTGGCCGAAGAACATGAGCCTGAGGAATCCAAGCGGAGAGGTTCTGAAAATAATCGTAGGGCCTCCTTCACCACCACCCCCTATGTCTCCAGGACTAAAGCTGATACAATGCCATCTTCAGCAATTATTATACTTCCACACAAGCAGAAACGACCGCCGGTTAGACCTCGCACCCCATCATCGCCACGACCACCCCCAATCGAAAAAGACAGTGAATATAATCCCTACCTGCGCCCACCACTGTCACCCTCCGCGCTACAAGTCCGCTCGTCGCCTGACCTCCGCTCGCAAGCCGAGGAACACAAAAACGCGAACCGGCCCAACCGCAAGCAAACACTCATGATGCAGCTTGCGGCGATAAAACACTGGTTCCTGGACTCTGCGAAGCGTGCTACATCACCTCACTCCAAACCCAATCCTCACCATCGAATAATGTCTCGCCGGCACTCAAACTCCAACAAACCCCACCACCACCACCACCTCATCCACCCGCAATACATTGGCAACGGCAGCAACAACAACACTACCAGCTCCCTCACTGCCCCCTCCCGCTCCTCCAACTCATCCCGCAAACGCCCTACCGAAATCTCCCACATCTCCACGCACCACCACCGCAGCACAACCCCTCACAACCACCCCAACTATACCCACAACTCCCTCTCCCCCTCCCCCCTCACCCCACGCTCTACCTACCGCCGCCACTCCGGCCGCGGCCTCGGCAGCCGCCACTCCACCTCCTCCTCTGTCTCCTCCATCCGCAGCTTCCACAACAAAACCCACTCAAAAGCATCCTCCACCTCCTCCGCCTCCATCACCTCCATCACCCTCAAAACCCCGCGGTCCCCAAGGGCATCCGTGAAACTTCTTCCCGCCACTCCCACCGCTTCCTCGTCCATGTCAGCGTCGACACCATTTCCGGCGTACGTGAGACTGCAACGAGGTGGATATAACGAGGCCGCGGTGATAACAACCTTCGCGAAACCCAAGAGAAATATCTTTAAAGGTCCCATGTCGTCGAGAGCGAAGAGGGACTCGGCGGGGTCTGCTGCGTCGTCGGTCGGGAGGAAGAGGGGCGGTGGAGGGATTATTGAGGAAGAGGAGGAGGAGGAGGATGTTGGGCTTGGGATTGGGGTCGATAGTGAGGGGATGGAGGCAGAGGAGGTTGAGGAGTTTGGGGAGATTGACGGGGCGCATGAGGTGCTGATTATTGATGATGAGGAGAGTGAGGAGGAGGAGGGGAGGACAGTGAGGGAGCAGAAGAGGCCGGCGACTAGTGGGTAGGTGTGAGGGGAAGGGGGGCAGGGGGGAGGGTTGTGGCTGAATTTTGGGTGGATGGTGTGGAGGTGATGAGGTCGTTACCATATCCTTTTTTTTTTCATGTTCTTCTTCTCCCCCTTCTTCTCCTTCTCCTTCTTCTCTTCCTTCTACTTCTTACCGTATGATTACTACCTTTCAAGTTTCAACCTCGTTATGACGTCGCCGTTTGCCGTTTGGTGGTTTTATGGTTATGCTGCCCTGAGTGCAGCGGAGCGCCCGTTTATATATATATATATATTATTCTTCAAGTTTTCATGGTTTTGATCGACTTATTGGCTTATCGACGTTACGTTTGCAGTTTCAGTTGTTTATTATTCTTTCTTCCGTCTTCTTCTGATGCTGTTTCTTCGTTCCTCGTGTTTCTTCGGCTTCGGCTTTTTTACACCTCTACAGGTTTCTTTTCCTTATTATTCTGGCTGTTTATTCTGCTGCTTGTTGGTATTCATATTCATATTCTACCCAACTTCAACTTCATTTTCCACCCCGCTTTGCACGGCAGTGAATTGCGGAGTTAAACTTGAATCGACCCGCTGTTGTTTAATTGTTGGTGATGAGGTTTTTAGTTCTTTCTCGGAGTCGGAGTCGGAGTGAATCGGAGTGAGATTGCAGTGGGGTGTACTAGTAGTAGACTATGATGCTTCTGGCGTCACGGTGTGGGATGATGTTGGTGTGTAGACGATTAGTGTAATATGGTTTGGCGCGAGGGTTTGGTGTATTTATTTTTATCTTGTTTCTATCAATTCTATCTATCTTTTGCCTTTGTGTATAACCGTTTCTATTCTATATCTTTCTTCCCCCTTTGGACTCGAGGGCTTCCACATCACCGAAGGTGCAATCATGTCGCATCATAGATATGTTAAGATAATCGTCGTAACTTGAGCTTGTATCATAAAAGTGGTGGAAACGGTACGATGACGGGAACTTGCAAGGCCTCCAGTAAAGTACCATGACGTGTACAAGTACGATTACTCTGCATGCATGATCGACATAAATTATTCACTATGGGCGGTGGTATCATAGGTTATCACCTATAATATCTATCACTGAAACCCACGGATTCCGAGGCTGTGGGTTCAACTATTTTGGATTGCATTGGATTAGAGACCGCAGCCTAGGGTGGAGAAACTATAAGCTATGAGTTTATCAAGTTTCAACACTCTCTATAGTAGGAACTTGAACCGCCGCGCCGGCGGAAGTTATGTTGCGACAGTTGAGTTTGGTATCCCGTGGCCGTGGCGCTGGGTATGGTGTGGATGGATGACTGGAATGGATTGGTTTGAAATTTACTAGTATTTAGTGGATATAGCCCGCACCATCGGTGGATGGAGGGTTCGTGGATGGGAAGGATTGAGATTATCAGGGGTGGAATGGGATTGATCTGTTCCCTCCCCGACATCAAGTGGTGGCAGTTCACATAGAAGAGTACCAATGCTTGAGAAGGAAGGTTCCGAGGAGTTAAAAATGTAGAGCGCCCAAAAAGTAAGGTATCTTCCCCAAGAGAGCGGATCGGAAACCCCCACAATTCATCATACTCCATGGTGGGTGGGTATCTAGCCAACAAGTTCTTCATTAACCACATCCACCTCCATTCAGCGAGTTCCCAAATCTTCCTTCACCACACCCGCTTACAACACCCCATACCCCAACTCCCCATCACCTCGTCATCCCGTCACCGCTGCCGCCGCCATTCCCCCCCTCCTTCCCCTTCCTCTCCTCCTTCCCCTTCCTCTCCTCCTTCCCCACCACCGCCTCCCCTCTCCCCGCACCATTCCACCCAAACATCAACAACAGTCTCCTCCCCGCAACCTCATCCACCTCGGTCGCATCCCTCGCAATTTTAATCTCGCGATTCGAATTCAACTGATTCCTCAGTCCTCTGGTAAGATGAAACGGCACTCTCTTTGTCGAAATCCACGTCACACGGAACGGATTCCCCCGGGACGTTGATGACGTTACTATCACGGGTGTGTTGGTTGGTGAAGCCGGCCGGGAGGATTCATCGTCGGTCAGGATTTCCCAGAAGAGTGTGTCGCGGTCATCAACGATGCGGCCGCGCGGGGCGGTGTCGGTTTCCGGGGTGATGATTTCGGTGCCTGGATCGATAGAGGGGGAAGGGTTAGCGGGGGTTGCGGGGGAGCAGGTGATGGTGGGTGAGGATTGTGGTCCGTCGGGTGCGTGAGGAGGAGTAGGTGTGGTGGGATTGGCTGAGGTGGAGATGGCGGAGGTCATGCGGGCGAAACCAAAGTATTCGCCGGAGCGATTGGCCGAGAAGATGAGGTAGACGTTTTCGGCAGCCTAGGTGGAAAGATGGGTCAATTCAATACCCTACTAGGGAATGGATTGGGTGGTTGAGGGAGCTTTAAGATGGGGTGCTTCCAAAACAGCTATCCTGTTGGATTCTTACCTCAAAAGCCTGATTCAGCTTCTTCTCGTTCTCCAATTGCGTAGCCCAGCCCCCAGTCTTCACACTCAGCTCCAAATCCTCGACCGTCAAGCTCTTGATGATAAAATAGCGGTCTTTTGCGTTAATCTTTGGTCTCGCGCCCACCGGGCCACTCGGCGGAGATTTCACTTTCGAGTCCCCACTACCAATCGCTGATCCATCCGCTGCTTCACCACTACTTACGGGAGCGGCATTCTTCTCCGGTACAGTTCGTCTTGCTCGTACTACCAGTTTTTTCCCGTGGAATCTCGACTCGTTAAACTTCGCCAATGCTTCGTTCGTGCCCTTCTCGCTCAGATAGTTGATGAAGGCACAATCCGTTTTCGACATCATCTTTACGGATTGGATTTCGTATTTCAGATCCTTCGAAAAATGGTCCTTAACGTCGATGATGTTGGCTCCGACTGGGAGGTTTCCGACCCATACTGCGAAGCCGGATTGCTTTGGTTTCCGTGGAGGACCACGGGGGAGCCCGGATGGTGTTGATGTTCTTGTACTCGGTGTTGCGGGAGAGCAATGTGAGACTGTAGAGAGTTAAAGTTGCTTAACGTTCTCGGGTACCAGGGTACTCACCTGAGTGTCTTGGTGTCGTTGGGCGGCGTGGATGTAGACCGGATCCTGTTGGAGGCCCATGGTTTGGTGTTCGGTTGTGTGCACGAGATCCACGAGAAGGGACGCTGTGACGACGTTGCAAATCCTGAGCACGAGCAAATGTAAAAGGCCCGGCGGGATGAGGGAGATTTGGTCCTGAATGGTAACCAGCGGGATGTGGTGGAGCATTGTAAGCAAAGGACGGCCCAGGTGGAGGCTGCATCCCATGAACTGGAATCCACACAGGTGTTGGGTTTGCGTAAGGAAGGGATGAATATACTGAATGTTGAGAAGCAGTATATGCAGAATGAGCAGTGGGGTGCTGGTGGTTTGCTGGTATGGGTGTTGAGTCCCGCCCATGGGAGGATGGGACGGTAAACTGCCGGCCATACTGATCGTGATAAATGACGGGCTGTGACTGGTAAGGTGGACTACGTGGCCCATATAAAACCGATGCATCCGAGTATGCAATAGGAACCGTTCCTGCTGCGGGTCCACCTTGATATTGCTGCTGCATCTGTTGAGATAGATGGTACGCAACAGCTGCGGGAGATGCTCCAGTTTGGTGACGATAGTGTGAATGCAGTGGATTATTGCCCATAATCGAAGGTTGCGTTGTCAGAGGTGAAATATGGCTGTACACAACAGGGGGTCCAGTGGAACTGTTCACAATAGGAAGTGCCTGCTGCACCCCCATCATGTTAAGAGCATTTCCATGGGGTGATGATGGGTCCGAGATGTGCGTGCGTTGTATAGGCAAAGATTCGACGAGGACATTGTCTGCTTGTGTGGGCGCTTGTTGGTACCCAGCGAAGGATCGTTCGTGACTCGGGTGTGAGTTCTCTGGGCGATCGGATTGTGATGTCGAGATCGAAGAGTCTGGTGCACTGCGTGAAGGTACCGACGACGAAAGAACGACCGGGTCCGTGGACGAGGAGGGCTGATGGCCGTGAGCCGGATTCGAAACTATATTGACTATATGAGAGGTGACGATGACATTCTGACTCGTCGCTGGCGTAACCGATTGATCAAGATCCATACTATGTGCAGGAGGGGGGTGGTTATAACTTGGAGGTGAGCGGTATACCCGCGAAGTGTAGTGAAGAAGCGACTGCAAACCTTCGACGTCCGCTAAACTCTCAGGAAAATCCTTGTTAGTATCTGCTTCCACAGGATGCTGGGAATTATGAATTGGCGAGGCCCAGAAAGCAGAGATGGGTTCCAGAGTTCGTATGGTAGCTCAAGATGAAGATGGGTAGACATAAACGTACCTTTCCGCCCTGAAGCGGAGATGTTGAAAGGGGTGGAGATCTTCACCTTTGCCTTCGGCACCACCTCACAACCCAGGGCTGATGACCAGCTGGTCAACACTCTCGACAAGTCCGTCGCGTGCCGGTATTGGATCAACCGCCCCCTTGAAGCCACAACCGCTTTACACCTGTCAAGTATGATCCAGAGAGTGGCGACCGACTAATGAAAGAGGCCGTGGAGACACTGATATGATCGGAATAAACTTCTAGCAAACGGCCCGGGCGCGGGTACCACAGGCACGAGTACTCGGACTTGCTGTAGAAGTTCTGATAGGGCAGGATGAAACTTGCAGCAGTGGAATAGGACGGCGCTCCTCCTGAGGGTGAGTACAAGCCCTGTATGTGGCTCCTGTCTGGTGATTGACAGTCCCAGTAACCTGCACCCCCGCAGAACACCGTACAACCACGTCGATGGACGAGACTAGACGTGAAACTGGTACGTCAATATTGTGGCGAGGCTGTGGATAAACGAAACCGTTGTCGTCGGCGTGGGGGTCTAGACTGGGCTTGTGAGCCTATTAAATTAAGTTAGCAAGCTTCAGAAGATATAAATACACATCTGAAATGTGAGATTGGGCTTGTGGGGGGAATGGATATATTTTGAAGATGCGATGTCCTGTTCCTGGTTCAATGTGCAATGGTATGGGGCCAAGAACATGAAAAAGGAGGGACCCAATGAAGCCGCATGAACATGAGAACTTCAATATGAATTCTAGGAATCTAACCTATCAAGTCGAAGCGTCCCTGAATGAGAAATCCTAACTGGCAATGTTCCGTCGAGACAGCTGGTGGGTGGTTTCTGGAGTGAAGACACTTTTTCCGCCAGTTGTGGCCGAGGAAGAGCATGGGAAAGTAGGAGTCTTCGGAGGAAACCCCAGCGGCGGAAAGCGCATGTTAGTTGACGGCCCGAGATGTCAAAGACAATACTGCACGGCACGGCTGGTGGCGGTGTGCCACCGAAGAGAATGGTCCCTTCAGCTCACCCAGAGGATTGGATGCGTCCAGTACAGAAATTCCGTCGACCAACTAGGTAAATGGGAGACTTTTAGTGACGATCAAAAGACCTCCCGAGTCAGCTATAAACACTGTAGAGTTTGAAATCCCCTACACAAGCTAAAAAACCACGGTTATCAAGTATTTCCTCCAACAGAGCGATGCTAAAAGCTTAGAGGCCGTCAAGTGTTAGACGTTTTCACTTGGTGCAAGGGCGCCTGGATACCGACATGGTAGCACAGGCAGAATTCATCGAACGCTCTGGAACGCCCTAGCGGATGCAATGGAACGATCTCACAACTTCTACCGACCCCAGTTGCGGCTGCGCCCTGGAGACATCGAGAATATGGAGGTCATCGGAGGATCTTATCGTTTTATCGAGCCAGCCGTCGAATCCAGAGCGCGAAGGCCAAAGGCTATTCCGCTGAGTCCTGGGGACTTCTGGAACACGACGCACACATCAGGAGATCAACAAATGTTGCTGTCGGTGGAAGGCCGAATCATCCGACGTGGAGTTGATGGATATTTCAAAGAGCACCGACACACCGCGTGTCGCCTACGTATTCACCTTGTCGTCGCTGTGGGTAGCCGCCGGCTCCGGGCCTCAGGTGTGCTTGGGCACCGATCAATACAACGGATTGTCGGTTGTTGGCAATCAGGGTTGCAAATCTCGAGGCAAAAGCATTGATGCCGTTGAAGGTCATGTTTGATGGACATGATATTGGTTCGGCTTGTCGATCCGTGCGTATATACGGAAACTGTGCGGCTCGCCAGAGGTTAGCCTCAGTTATAAGGAAACAACACAGCATCTCGCCACTACCGATAAAAGACCGCCACTCCAGAAAGCTGATGAGGCGTTCAAAGTTCCTTTTCCAGAAAGCGATAAACCGTTGTCCCCAACCTCTGATGTTCCATTGTCGGTGACGCCTGCAAGTGCAGCCAGAGAGTCCCATCCTTTGTTCACCGGATAGTTGTGCAACCATAGTTCAATGATCACTGCGCGTGTCGCGTATTCTGGTAGTGGCCTGAAGAGAAGATGGATGATGGCTGGCGCAATGGTTTCCACTGAAGTTATAAGATGTCTGATAGAAATTATCTCAGGAATACCAGATTATAATCTTGTTCATCGGCTCGATCTGGAGAACACGGTCTCATAGACTGTTCTCCAGAATCGACCACCACAAAGCATCGTTCATGGAGGGTTGTTGATCCAGCCAGAATTCTCACCGACAAAATTTCCCCGCACTATTCAAAGGCAACACCTGCCTAAACCCTTCAAGTTGCATTATGCATGCGCCCTGGTTTTGTTGTGTGAGAGAGGGGCCTATCGCATCGAAGAGGAGGGTGATGGCGCTGACCTCGGAAGTTCTAGGATGACGCCACAATGCTGCGCCCCACTAATCATGCCAACGACACACCATGGGTTCAAGAACAATCATAAAGATCATCAGCATAAGTACTGTATGCGCTGATGTGTCCATCCGCGCATTGCTATTCACGACTCTCATCTGCGGTTGACTCCTCCAAGCCTCCTCCCAACGTGAAGCTCCTGGTGACCACACAGTGGCAAACTTGACAGTAAAGCGTGAAGATACCGCTGCATCCGTTCCCGTGCCGATATCGACTCCACCGTTGGCGCAGTTCTGTTCCAAGCTAATGTTGATGTTCATCGGCGTGGCGCTGCACCGAAAAACGTGCATGATGAATGGAAATTTCGGATTCCGATGCTAAATTCCATGTGAAACAATGTTTTTTCTCCGAGTGAGTGTGATGGACATCTCAACAAACTGAAAATTCCGTCTGACATGAGTACTTCTATCAACCTGACTTGAAACACCACGTACCAGAGTATATTACCTATTCTCTTCGTAATGTCCTCATTTGGTTTTCAATGTTACTCAACTTCTCTTCACTTCAGGCTAATTGGACATTAAATAATGTCATACGGCGAAGCTTGAGATATAACTTCATGAGTGTTCCCCGCGCCCATCGACAACTCCGAAACCATCGTCTACTAAGTTGGAGTCGATTGCCAAAGTTCGAGTGCTGAAGACGTCATTCGTCAACCGGTTGTCGTAAATATTCAAAATTCATTATACCTTTAAGATTTCCTATTCTCGAGAGTACGCGTTTCTACTGCAAAGCCATTATTTCCACTACTACTCCGGAGATCCAGTGGATGTTATCCCAGTCATGCTGTGCGAAGAGATGCTTCTCGAAACTTACGGTTTCCATAGGCAAATCTGGAGCCCTACCAAATATCCATCGGATTTCATATCCGTCCAGGATGTCGTAACATGTCTGCAACTGCGTACTTTAAGTGGTGGTACATCCAGGGTCTGTCCAACAACCACCTCGACATTAAAGTCCAGGCCGCGGTCTATCCGGAAGGTACCAGATAGGTATGCCGACAAGTACTGATGGAGCGGATGGAGATACAAACTCTATATTGTCATTAGTCACCATAAACCGAAAATTATGTGACAACTCACTGCTCTGAGCAAATATCAGTCGCTTGGGATCTTGGGCTTGTGTGACTTCATTTTCCTCGTGAAATAGCGTATTGCAGCCCACGTCTCTGGTCAAGCTAGTCAGCGGACTTTCTTCCCGTCCCTAGGCTTTCCCAATCCTCGTCCGCGCCCACACTCCTGCACGGATCTTCCTTCCCGACCTCCAGTTGCACCGCTCCCCGCACCGTAAGGCACCCAGCATGTGTGCTCTCTGCCAATCCTTCCGCCACACAGCGGCTGGTGTGTTGTGGCTCAACAAATGGGGATCGACATGATGATTGACAGGAACGGGTAGAGCGGGATAAGAGGATGTAGGAGGCGATGGGTGGTGAGTGGATGTGAGGTGGTTGTGAGGTGGTGCTGGATTGATGGAGCGGGTGAGAAGTAGTGATGGACCAATGGTGATCGAATTGATGGGCCAACATCACCGGCCTTGGGAGTATCACTGGACTTAATATTTTCTTTCCCTTTCTGTATTAATCCCCTAACTCCCTATAAGATTCAATGAAAGCAAGCGTTAAATCTCCTCCCGATATTTTTTCCCACCTTTCCGCCCTCATTTCCAAGTCTCCAAGCCCCATCATACATCACAAAGTATCTCATTAATGACACAATGCATTTTTCTTCCCCTGGTGACGTTTGGCATGCGCTTTTACCAAGTCTACTGCAAAATCCCCATATTTTTCCACGACCGCCTCGTTTACCACAAGCCTCCTAAATTTATCATCCTTTCCTTTACACGTGTTCCCAAACCCAAGTTCTACTAGCTCACTCAACTCCACCAAATCCAGCTCTTCCCCATTATAAAGAGTATCGTTCATGTATGTGGCTGCACTTTGTTTTAGTTCTTCCGCTTGGAGGTAGTCCACGAGGAGATAGACATGAAAATGCTTAATGGGGTCATTTTTATCAGGGCGGAATGTTCCGGGAAGCGGATAGTTCCGATGCTCGATTCAGTGAAGTTATTGGTGGTAGAGAAAGCCTTGGAGAAGAAGGGGGTGTGAAAGGAAAGGATCATGAGGTGTCCAGGAATGGCGATGGGCCCGGCAGCAATGGTGATGTCAAAATATTTATGGGATCTGAGGGGCTGAGCTGTTATGTGTGGAGTTGAGCCTACTCAGAAACTTTACGTTTCAAGCCCATAATGAAGGGAAATGGTGAGCTTTCGGGGTTTATGTTGAGCTGGAGAAAGCGAATGGATACACTCGGGAGTATAGGGCTGGATGGGTAAGTGCATACTGTTAGTTGGTGGATGAACAAAGGTTCCGTGTTGTGGATGAGGGGAAACTGGTGCCACGGTAGTGGGAAGCAGATGAGCAGAAGCTGGAAAAGTAATGGGATTTTGAGAGAGGAACGGAAGCAGATGATAGACCAAGAAACTTCCAGCAGATGATTGTCAGAAATAGAGTTTTCTGGAACCAGGTCTTTATCATGGGCAATCACGCAGTTTGAACAATGAGCATGATGGGCGGTCCCTATATCAAGCCTGTTATTATCCAACTCAACGGCAAACTTTCCATGTCGTTCCGTAGCTGGTTTCGGGCTTTCGACATCTCCCGGATATTGTCGGTGACCCGCTTGTTGGCGGTGTCCATCACAGCGTTTCGACGGTTTTGGGTGTCTGGAACTATCCGCAGTCTGAGGGTTGTCGTGATGGATGGCATCTATCATGAGGCAAAGGAGGGACTCTAGGTTTGAATCCTTTGGAGTCATTAGAGAGGAGGCGGGTCCAGGAGTTGTTTCCCTTGTAAGAATGCTCTGGATTCAAACTTCTCAGAGAAGAGCGCAAAAATCGGTTTCAACTTCGCGTTGATGTCTGCTATTCTCGGAGGATGATACTGGGTCGACGAGAATCAAGAGAAGCAGTCCCAATTCAATCGACGATGTAGTAAATTTTCGATGTGGTCGGTTAAATTAGCTCACTGAATCGTGATTCATGACGTTGATGGAATGGCGACGAATCCGTCTGTTGTTCAGTGTGGGGAAGGAGCCTCAGTGAGCGGGAGATACCCACGAAGACAGACAGAAGAGGAGCTTAGAAGGAGAGATGGATGGAGATGACGAGAATCGGGAACAGATAAGCGAAGAAGGCGATCTATGTGAGGTGTAAGAGAGAAGCGGGCATGCTAAACCGATATCCCCGGATCATGTGGCGCGAAAGTGGTTGAGCGTCCCTCTCCAGTAATAATCACGTTAAGTTGTTAGACTACTAGTAGATCGTTGTATAACATTCTCGACGTCCATATTCCTTCTACCTTTACAGACTTCCGGCTTTCGCACACACCATGACATATTAAGTACTCTTTATTGAAATAGAGATTTAACCCAAGGTTTGATCATTCACACTCACGGGAAATCCCCTGCCGCATCCTGATCACTCGACATGGTATTCGCAGTGACGCAGGCTGAAAGATAAAGAGGACTGTCTATAGACCTAATATTCTCTTTCCTTTTACCAATAGTATCTCTTTTCTTGCTATACCAGTAAAGCCACGTTCAATTAAAATGAGCCTTAACCTCGTCCCGCTGCACACCCTTTTTCAACCTTCTCCAGTCATTTCCGAGTTCTTAATTCCCATCGCACATCACAATTATCCCATTCATTATAATCCATGGGTTTGCTTTTAGACTTTATTAGCCTGCGCAAGCTGTTTGATTGTACTATCACCAAGTTTACCGCACAACCCCCATACTTCCCCATGAGCTCCCTCAACTTCTCCACATCGTGGCCCTCGTGGAAAAGCTTCGTCGCCACCACTTATTCTACCACACACCCTCCTAACCACATCATCTTTTCCTTTACACGTGTTCTTATACAGCATCTCTATAAACTCATTCATCTCATGCAAATTATCAGTGAAAATAACTTCCTGTCTAACCATGTGATGCACACGTCCCGATGGAAGTTCTTTTAGTTCTTCCACTTGGAGGTAAGCTGCAAGGGGGTAGACGTGGAAGTGGCTCACGTGGCCTGTTGGATCGGATTCAAAGGGTTCGATTTCGGGGATAGGTTTGTCAGTGTAGTCACCGGTGTAGAAATATTAGATGGCCCGATAGACCGCGTGGGCCGAGTGCTTCGGGGAGTTAACCGTTCGGGTTGTTGATTCAAGGAAGCCGGAGGTGTTTGAAAGGGCGTTAGAGAAAAAGCCGGAATAAAGAGAGGGTGTTGAGATGTGCGGGGATATTAATGGGACCGGCGGAATTTGTGACATCGGAGCGGTTCGGCGTTTGAAAGAGAAAGAGACTGGAGGAGCCGGTTAGTAGGGCATGGGTCAAAGAGAGCCGCAGATGTTGACTAATTGGAGCTGATGTTGGGCTGGAGGATGTTGAACGGCTACACTCGGAGTTGTATGACGAGATGAGTAGGTTGTTGACCATCGGTTAGAAGATAAAGAGGCAGTTCAGCGGGATGGATTGGGGGGAACTGTGTCCATGGGAATGGAACGCAGATGATCAATTCACCAGTTCATGATCACATCAACATGTTAGAGCACTGTAGCATTTCGAAAGAAGGGTGATCACGGGGAAATCTGATGGCTCCAAGGAGCCAGATCCCCACTGATGAGGATGATTTTGGTGATCCAGGGAATTTCTGTGCGGATGGATGATAGAAAGACTCGTCTTACCTTCGAAATTCTACGATACTAGTAAATCGCTATATAAACATCCTGAGGCTCATCATGATATACTTGTTTACCTTCCCAGCTCCATGATTTTGATACATAACATATTCGTGCCGCCACCACTTCCAACGCACAACATCAGACAACCACATCTTTCTCCAGCCAGGTATTCAGCAGATATCATGACTCGGAGCTCGGTGGATTGGGAGCGCCGTTACCGAAAAGTGAAATAGGCGTCTAGTTCTGTTGAGCGCCTCTACCGAAGATAGGGGTGGCAGTTGGTATCGGCGCTGAAGCTCGACCCACCATAGTCGAAGTATTCCCACCTCCAAACAATCCACCCGAATTATTTGCCGAAGCCCCAAACCCTCCACCGAATGGGGAAGTCTGAGGCGCTGACGTGAATATCGATTGGACAGAAGGTTGTGACATCGCATTCTTCAACGTATTATGGTTCTCTGGATCCTCAACCTAGGCCTCATCGTCTCCACCTCCGTTGTTAACCTGGTCACCTCCGCCTTCTCCCTCAGCAACTCATCCATCACCCTCTCCGCCTCCCGTTCCTCCCCCTCCATCCTCCTCCTCATAAGCTTCACATACCTCCCCAATACCTCCACCGCCAACTCTCCCTGCCTCTCTAACACCTCCCTCAGCCCGTCCACCTCCTCCCCCTGCACAACCCTCCTCAAAACGGCCTCCACAAAGACCTCCCTCAATACCCTATCCTTCTTCCTGGCCCCCGTGATCGCATAAACCGCCTCGACGAGTCTCCCCAATTCCCCCATTTCCATCTTCTCAGGCCTCGAAAGCTCACCCCGCAGATTCTCAGTCGCGAGTGTCATGAGCTCCTCAACACCAACGTAGTCTGCCATTAAATACACCCTTAAATGCGCCCAACCGCCCTCTGTCCCCTCTTTATCCTCCCCCTCCACCACAACCCCCGCAAGTTCCCGCAACTCCCCTGCGGGATAACTCCCCTCATAGCAAAACCTTACAAGCCTATAAACTGCATGCGGCGAATGCTCCGGAAACTTTACAGAGCATGTCGTCGCTTCCTCGAACGCAGACGCCGGTGAGAGCGCCGACGTGAAAAACGGCGTATGGAGCGAGAGGATAGCGAGGTGCGCCGAGATCGGGAGCGTGCCAGCATAGATGGTAATATCAGAGTGTATGGGAGAGTTAAACAGGCTAAGGATGATGTGTTAACCAGGGACTGGGGGAGCAAACAGGTGGGGAGGTTGCCTGGAGAGTTTTCGGGCCATGGAAATGGTGGTGGTGGTGGTGGTGGCGTCTGGCATTGTGTGGGTGGGTGGGACGGGGAGAAAGGAATTCGGAACTGAAAAAATAGACAATGATGATGATGATGATGATGATGACGATGATGAAGAGCAGACCCAAAGGAGTTGGGAAAACGGATGGAGCTATAAGCTCAAGCTCAAGCTCACATTTGTTGACGTGGTTAAGCAGCAACCCCTGCATGATGACGCCCAATAGACGCGCGCCTCCTCAAGCATTCACGTTCAGTGTGGGGAATATACATAGGTTAGACGGACCAGTTCCGCGTTTTCATGGGATCAGACCGGCCTTACCAACGAGGAGAACTGATCTATATCTAGTAGATAGGTGGGCTGAGGTCGGCCTGGCCACATGACGCGGTATTGGTTGTTTATGACTCTCCAACATCAATGTGTTAGAGTAGTTACTAGGAAATCACTACACATTGTAACAATCTCGACATCCATGTACGTTTTACTTCCCCGGCCCTATGACTTTGATGATAATAATACCTTCGTGCCGCCACTTCCAACACACAACATCAAACAACAGAATCTCGACCATCCATTTACTATGATATACTGGAGTCTTCCCAAAAGGTTCACACAGCATTGGGGGTTTAGAGGGTCTATCCTTTTCCCATCAAGAAAGTGTGGGACAGAGCCGAGATAAGGATCTCTGGTTGTCTATTATGACGGGGACTCGATTGAGATTTCGAAGTGCCTGGAGACATCCTAACCCCTCACCAACCCCCGTTCTAAACACCTTCACAACACCACAGAAAGCCCTACTCCTTTCTACCATCTTCCCCCTCGCCCTCCTCCCCTCCTCCCTCGCCCCCTCCCTCGCCCCCTCGCCCCCTCGTCCCCTCGTCCCCTCGTCCCCTCGTCCCCTCGTCCCCTCGTCCCCTCGTCCCCTCGTCCCCTCGATCCTCCTCCCCATGCCCTCCACATACCTTTCCAACACCTCCGCCGTAAACTCTCCGTGGCGCCTCAACACGTCCTTCTCGCTCTCCACCGTCTTAAGCACCTCGGGTATCCCATCTCCGGGATACTTGCCGTGGTAGCAGTACTTCATGAGGCGATACACTGCGGCGGGAGGGTGCTCCGGAAAGTGGAGCTCCTGGGTTCGGGCTTCATGGAAGGCGGAGATGGGGGAGAGTGCGATGTGGAGGAAGAGGGTGGTGAGATGGGTGGAGGTCGGGAATGGGCCGGCGTGGAGCGTGAGGTCGGAGTGGGTAGGGAAGTTGAAGAGGCTAAGAGGTGCTGTGGGTTAGGTGTGGTGGAGGTGGGGAGAAGGGAAGGGAGGTGCCTGGAGAATTTATTGGCCATTTTTATCGTGGGAGGGAAATGCAGATCGGGAGGGAAATGGCGCGCTATAGAAGAAGTGTTGTGAGCTCGAGCTTTGATAGATAAATAGATACTTTACACTTGTTAACGTACTTAACTCAGGCAACCCACCACTGCATCCATGCTGCTGTGTATAGAAGCGCGCACCTCCCCACGCACTCACGTGGTTGTAGTTATCAACCCGTGGCATGGTCGAGGAACACCTTCACCGTGATCAATGTTCAAGTAGTTCTCTTTCTACATCCTACACTCTCTTACAAGTGCAACTCCCTCCAAACTCCCAACGCCCATTTCGATCTCGCCGGATATAATCGAGTCTCACACCATCATCATGCTCATCTCATCGACTTCTATCTCTACCTAGGTATCCCTCTATCTGCCTGTTGACCCACTACTCCATCAACATCTACTTCCCCCATGAGCAATAGGAACAACAGCCACATCCAGAACCAACTCAACGACCCAATGTGCACCAGCATACACCGTATCTCCCAAGTCCCAAACCCCCACAGAAAAAGCAAACGAAATGGAAATGAAACAAAACAAACAAAATGCAGAAAAAAACGAAAAAGAAAGCCAAAAAGAAGAAAGAGAAAAAAACCCTAAGCGCCACAATAACCACAAAAAGCGAACGAACGGTTCAAAACCCAGTGTCATGCAACCACCATTTAGTAGTACAATCTCAAAGTGGCACCCAGTGCCGACGGTATTCAAGTAGTATGAAAGTCGAAAGGTAGAAAGAACGAAAGAAAGAAGGAGAGGTATTTTTGCTCGAACGCTGCCGAAGGATGCCGAAATATGCTGAAGAAAGAATGGGCCGGACAAGATATCGTCTACGACCACGTAAAGCTCTCCTCCGAGAACTCTATTCTCTGCTCATCCATGCGACATCTACACGCCGCTCTGAGATTATCCGCGAGTGCACCTGGCCCGCATACTACACATCGTTAGCCACCCGCATCCACTCCCATTTACTTCCGCAACCAGAAGACAGAGAGATAGGAACTCACCATTTACCGCCACAGCGCCCACAACCCCTCCACTACATCTCCCCGGTTGCAGAATACCCGCAACCAGCACATCTGCCTGCGGGCGTCCACTTATAAACCTAATCCTCCCGTCCCCATCCTCCATCATCGGCTGCTCAATCGACGGTCTTGTCACATAGATCTCGACTTCCAAGATGCCACGCTCATCATCCAGTCTCCACAATTCTTCGAGCCAGTGCGCAATCCACGCGACGTTGCGGACATTGCGAATCACCCACGCGAGTTTGATTCTCTTCGTCGCGGTGAGCCGTTCCCCGCTCTTCGCCAACAATCGCCTGATATGGCCGAGCGGATGCGTAATCCCGCTTCCGCCTGCGACGAAGAGCACAGAGGTGAAGGAATCAAAGTTGTAGGATTCGTTGGTGTAGGGCCCTTCGACGAAGACATAGAATTCTTTGGCGCCCATGGAGGTTTTCTCGAGGTCGCGGTCGGCGATGAAGTCGGCGGTGTGCGCGGAGTTGTAGAGGTTGTTGGTGAAGCCAGTTTTACGGGCGATGATGAAGTGGAGGTCGGTGGATTTGGTGGTTCGGGTGAAGTTTGAGTGTGGGATGATGGAGCAGGCAGGAGAGATCGGGGAGTTGGAGAGCGTTTTGTCGTCGATGGTGGAGGTGGAGAGAGATTCGACGGTGGCGAGTGGGAGGGAGATGTTGGATGGGGTTGGGTTAGACCAAGCGATGGAGAAGGGATGTGATTGCGTCCACGAGAGCCGTGGGATATAGATGTAAGCCTACGACAGAAGTTAGCAATTTAAGGGCGGAATAGGTGAAAGGAATACACACATGTGTGCCTGGTATATATTTCCACCCATTCTTGATGGTAACGGTGAGATGAACCGCATTCTCCCCATGCGGAAGAAGCTGTACTTTACCAACACTGCAGCGTATATTCCGAATGCTGCGATCTGCCATGGAAAAGTTCTTGTAGCAGATGGTCCAGATACGGTGCGCGCGGTCAAACGCCCAGATGCAGATGATAATGTTGACGTAGAGTAGGTGAGGAAGTTGATCGATGTAGCAATGCGCCCATAATCCCGCAAGGAAGATGATTACACTGATCTGGTGGATTCCTAGGAAGGTTTGGTAGAACACATGGCGGACCGGCGCGATCGCGGTGATAAGAATCAGCCAGAGAGCACCGATGGACTAGTTTTGTCAGTATTTCCGGGTCCAGAAAGCAAAAAACCGAGTCAACTCACCAAATACCCAGTTAATAGAAACCCTGACCCCGCTATGGTTCGATTCATCTCCTCCCAACTGGACTGGTTAACTTTGTTCACCATCCATGCAATCATGTGAGCGTGGGACTCTAAGAACACAATCCGGCCAATCCACCGATGATACAAATTCCATGTATTAAAACCTACGCCCACCAGATCTCCCACATAGTTATTCCTCACAATGCAGATAAATAGCGGGATGACATTGACGGTGGCCATGACTCCAGTGCGCCCCCGGAACTCCGCGATAAGCGCTGCCTTGGTGGGTTCTGCCAATTTCCCCTCGGGGCCATTACGCCCAGTCCATGGTAGCCAAAGAGTGCAGTATAGCACATTTGAGAGGATGTATCCGAATAAAAGTACGCCGTGGATTCTTGATGGGAGAGTCCCGAAATGGAGCCCAAGTGGTCCGGTAATCGGGTCATTATGACGGTGTCTCCACAGCGGCGCGGTAAGGAGATGCTTTTCGATGAATAACCGGAACCCTTTCACTGGCTGTGCGAAAAAATGTGTTGCCAGATCGCTAGAAATACTTGCGACGCGCCGCGTGTAGTGTTGACTAGCGAGAACGGTTCGGTAAATCAACACCAGAGCAAGAAGAAGCCCAAAAGAGGCCCAGATTCCTTCCCTATTCGATGATCAGCAATAATTTTGTCGTCTGGTTGTAACCAAATACCCACGAAAACTTGTAATTCTCCACGTTATCGACTCCCGTCAACCCCCATGTAAAGTTGTAGGTATCCCGCGAGGACCAGTTGATCTCTGGTATCGCTTCTCCTTTGAACAGGCCCCTTTTTTGTAAACGACCGTTGGAAGGTGATATTTGCCAGGGGTTTTGTACTCCTTCATCGTCTCCGAGGGCAGACGGGGTCATCGCGATGAGAGTCATGCCCGTACCCAGTAACCTCCGGCGTCGTAGGGACATCGCGTTGAATATGCAACAGTAGTGATCGACAACAAAGCTACCGAACCTGTGAGGTTATGATGCAGAAACAAGTGGTGGAGACGGGTTCCTTTGACTGGAGCGGTCAAGCTGCTCTTGTGGGTGGCCAAAGATAACCAAGAGGGATGCTGGTGACAATGGAATTGAAGGTAATTGGACTCTTGATCCAGTTCAATGGACTTTCAAACATTAGATGTTGTCAACAAGCGCAACCCTCAGGAAAGAAGTCTCTTACCTCTATAATGATGCTGGGGAGAACGACCGAAGCGGCCCCGTATATGAGATTTCTGGAAAGTGGGTGATGGTAGGGAAGGTAAGGCACCAGGCACGATAAACAGCAGATCTGATCCCACAAAACGAGCGATGGATGGGTCCGGATCAAGCAGAACGATAGCTAGGAAATACCAGCGGGTCCAGCAACGCTGTGGGGGGAAAGGGACGACAGAAGGAGAGGAAGAGGAAGAGACGGCGAATAATGATAGGGATGAGCAAGCAGGAGGTCACAGTTTTGCATGGTTGGTCACCACGTCATGCAGGCTTCAGCGGCACAGGTCAGCTTTGTGTTGCAGTCGGAGCCAAAACACTGCCTGATGGGATTTCTAACTCCTCACTCGCTGGTTAAGCGGGAATCTAAAGCACAGGGGCAGCGCAAAGCTGGGTTTCTAGTGTATTCGACAGGTGGCGGCCCCCCAGTCAGAGAAGAAGAAACTGGCGCCTTTCCAACTTGTACCTCCGTCTTCATTCTCTTCGACAACCGTCCCCGCCGAGACGTTTTCAGTGTCGACAGCCGCTGTAACGCCCAAGAATCGTAGATATCGAGCGGTAGTCATCGCTAAATGGCCGAAGAAGGCATCGCCGCGCGGACTGTGCTCATGATTCCCCCCCAACGACACAAAGGTCGACTTTCCACGCCTCCCCCACAAAATCCAACGCCTCCACCGTCTCGAAATCCGTAGCTGTTCGGCGCCTTGTGTGGTGTAGTTAGTGCTCGATCCTCCGTGGACCGACCATCTAGATCGCGTGCAGTCGATCTCCGGATGAACTCTCACGATCTATTTTTCCGCGCAACCCACCACGAAGCTTCTCTCAACATCATACTATCGCCCTTGACGTCCCTCACCACGACGCGACCGAGTTGGAGTCGCAGTATCGTACGATTCCTTTACCGGGACGCCTTGGATCTTGGTATATAAATCACCCGACTCAGCACGACGTCACTGCTTCATGCTGTTTCCTGCTCATTGTGAATGTGCTCCCAGCAATGCCTTGAATGCCCAGATTTTGCATCTAAAGGGGTAACCGCTGACATGCCCGGAGATGCGACGGAACCCACGGAAAATGCCATAGATGCGCAGATCCGGAAGTGACAGGTGCCGTGAGTCTGATCTGTGGCACAGTGATTACTTTCATACCCGTCATGTTGCTTCCGGTAGATAGATGTGTGATGGATTTGATGCGGAGAAGGCCATGAGGCGGCGGAATGAAGGAGTGTTGAATCCGAGCCCCATTGCCGGTTCTTGTACCACGGAATGTCGCATTCATATTTTACGGCCGTCAGGTTTTAATCTGTGCAGTACAGATGTGTGAGAAATCATTCCAACTGTGAGCCACACTCACCGGGCTCAACCTGTGGTCCTTGTACCGATACTGGTAGCTTGATGATCGACCGGGTGCCCAAGTAAGAGAAAGATCCGCATGAGACGGGTTAACTTCATATTAGTAGAATATCTACCGGGCCGCGGTCCCGATAAACAAGGCCGGGTATCAGAACCCATCTGGTAAAGTCAGTGGAATCTCGGACGCGGGATCGCAATCAACATGACGCCGCTTTTTGCCCCAAGGCCGATTCTTTCACATCTTCCAACATTGCACCCACAGAAAGGCGAGAGATTGCACACGCTACGTCGCGATAGGCGAGTGGTCCAGCCTTACGTGCGCAGCGGAGATTTAGATCCCACGGATTCCCGCGTCCCCGGGCTCGGGATCCCAGCACTGGAAAGAAATCATAGTAATTCCGGCACGCCGGACATCGCATCCGGTATCTATATCAGATATTCGGCTAGGGGTGAAATACACACGGTGCTGGTGAGCTCATGATGTACTCTACTAGTATGCCGCGCGGTGCCGAAGTGTATACATTCTGCTCCAAGTCGCCCAGACTCTAGTCGTATTCATGCTGAATTTAGAGCTTTACTCATGCTAGGCTTGGGTATAAGGGTCCACACCCGCGAAAATTGACAGCTGGTCACAGTGACCTTTTAACCAGTGCGCAGCGCATTTTAGGGGGCGTCCGCATGGGTATTGCGCATACGTAGAGATGGTACGATAAGGTTATTGATCGTGATTACGCTTTTGCGTTGGAGACGGGAGAGAGAGGCAGAGGCGAGAGATAGACAATGTGCATTGATTCCCATGGTTGAGTGCCATTTGATTGAGGAGCTTCTCGGATGATTGTTGCGGCACATCGAATGATTTCCAAGACGGCGCTGATGAATGGATGGCTTTCGCATTGGGGAAATGGCGTCGCGGTTGTAGTCTTTGGGTATGCGTTGAATGTGAGTAGGTTTCACTGCTATAGATAGGCTTCTAAACGGGGATCTTACCAGGTGACAGAGGGGATATATTGGGGAACCACCTAATCGACTGGTCTTCTGCTATCTCAATCTCCTACTTATCTGGAATCAGTACATGCCCCCACCGAAGATAACGTCACGCCCCTTTGAGAGTTTAACTCTCCAATGGAGCGAGTAACATATCCATCCCCAACGGCTACTTCTCGCTGCTGGTTCTACCATCACCACTGGTGACCTACTTGTATGCTCTTCATCTTCAACCTCTTCAAACGACTAGCCATCATCCGACATCCGTCGACTTCTCGTACAATCACGAGGTCCAGAAAGCATCAACCTCGATGAGCTGTCGTGGGGAGATTTGGGTCAAGGCATGATCCGGAGAGCGTGGAGATGCTATGCACAGCAGTTCTAAGCGGAGGTTAGCAAGAGAAAGCGTGAAACGATGAGGACTGGGCTCACTGGATGGTAGTCTGAATGGAGTCGTGTAAAAGGATGACGACGAGTGATGGGTGTTCGGACGAGGAGTGTTGGTGATGGTGGAGGTGTTGAGAGGAAAATGCTGGCGAGCTAGTGATTGGGAACGTGTGATAATTGATGATGTGGCATCACTGACACCATCCATTGTATTTCATCCCCCGCCTATATCGAAATGTATCTTTCATGGATTAACAAGTATTTTGTGTTTTATATTTATTTTGACTCTCTTTCCACCCTGTAGTGTTGCGGTGGTCCAGACCAATCAGGGTTCATCGGCACCAGCCACAAACACTAACTATCGTAAACGTTCATGATTGATACCAATTTGGGAGATACGCTACCACTACACGAATCCTAAATCGACTAGGGCCACGTTGGGCGGAAAGAGTGGTACACTTTTGGCAAGTTCCCACCTTCTCCATCTCGTTGGTCCACTTGGTTGCTTTGGTGGTTGCTGGGTGCAGGAGCTTCTTCAATGGGGCGCAAAGCTCTCGCATCAACACCAAACAACCTCCTCTGTTCCCCGCCCTCACCCACACGCCCACCAACCCCCACACTCCCGTCCACCCTGGACCCCCATGTCCACAAACTCCTTCTCCCCCGCCCTACCTTCTCTCCCTGCCTACCCTCCCACCCGCGACCCCAATCCCTCCACCGCCCACTTCCCCCCCACCCGACGGTACGCTCAACCTCGCAACTCCGGCTCAAGCACTTTCAACACCAGTGCCTCCTCCGCTCCAACCCGCCAATCGTTTTCGCATCTCGCCCCTTCGTATCCTGAGAGTGCCGCATCATCTGCGCCCCTCGCCGTCCGCCGAAAACGTGGGCTCTCGTCATGCTCCGGCTCCGGAAATGTCGATGCGTTCGGATACCCAGTTAGCGATCGCCAGTCGTCATCGATCCCATCACGGCAGAATGTTAATCTCACCATCACGAACGATGCATCAGCAACAGAGTACAGGACAGCGAAGAGAAGGATAATCGATGTCGTGGGGTCGACAGTGGGGACTGTGGTCGGAGGCGTGATAAGGGGGGCGTGGAACATGCTACCAAGGTTTCCGTTTGCTGGAGGGGGCGGAGGCGGAACAAATCCCATCCCCGCAACGAACTCTACTGCCCATCGTCCAATACCACCGACGATATCAAACTTGAAACCCCCAGCTCAAGCTCTCGACCCTGTGTTGACACCTTCCGACTACCATCGCGATGCTTCCCCCATGCCAGGCGCCTTCTCCCCACCCTCAGACCCCGACCTCTCAGCATTCCACTGGGTCCCTGTCGAACCCGTAGTCATCCCACCACGGCCACCCTCACCACCGTCAACCGGATTATTCACGTCTCGTTTTAGCCACCAACATCACCCAAGACCATCAACCGCGGACTCTACCTCATCCCACACTTCCCACACATCGTTTGCATCCACCAACACTGCAACACGGCGACCAGCACAGCGGAGACCAAGAAAAGCATCCCGCGCCTCAAAACGGAATGTCAAATCACCGGCTCTGGCTCTGGCGATGAGAGGCGGTGGTGGTGGCGGACCAGGAATGGACGACGATGACGACGAAATGGATGAAGACATGAAGAGATTCAACGAGAAGTTGAAGGCAATGATAAGAGAGGGGAAGGAAGCATTGGGTGCGAGAGTGGAAGTTGTGTATGGCGGTGTGGGGGATGATGAGGGATTCAGATGATAGAGGATAGAGGCCTTGCACATAGACGGCGGGGATACTGTGGATATTGATGACATTTGATGACGGATATACGATTTTGGGAATGACGTTGTCTGGGTTTACGATGTATATGAAGGGATATGGGTGTTTGTTGTGCTTGGCATGTTTTTGATTGTTTTTTTTTTCGTCATTGGTAATATCATGTTGCTTTTGGCTGCTTCAGCTTTTCGTCATGTTTTTTCTCGTTTTAACTTGCGTGTTATGAAGGTTGAAACTGCGAGGTTGATTGGTGAGTAGTTCATGTTTCATGCTCCATTCCCCCTCTATTGTTTTTCTTATCTAACATATTACCAGGCACCGAGACCCCCGATCAGTGTTCTCCACCATCTGCACGTCTTATTGCCTCCACTTGACTCGACGAAACCCTTTCCCGCCCCCAGAAACCGCATCTTGCACTCCCCAGCGACAGATTACTTTGTGAACCCAACCGCCCCCACTTGGATAGTTCTATCTCTGACGAACTTACCCATCTCCAATACCACTCGAAACACTCCCAGTCCAAGTTGCCGTCATCCCCACCATTTCAAACCCGGATCCCCTAAATGTGAAGACACACGCCTTCAGGAATTCCCACCGCCGGGACTATAGTCATGCGCAAGTTGCGCTTTGTGTGAGCTCCTTATCTACTGACTGCGTGTTAGCACATCTCACGGAGAATCACCACCGTTTTCCAGATTTCGAGAACAATAACAAGAACCATCAAAAGAACAACCATCTGACCAGCAATCCGCAATCCACGTCACTCTCCACCCGAACCTCAACCCTCATTGTCTCTTCTATCTTTTCTATCTCCCCTACCGACCTATCCTCACCAACCCCTCCTCACCACAACAATGTGCAACTACCGCCGCACCCTCCACCACTGCCGCCACCCTGGTCCCTGGGTCCTCTTCGGCCCCCCCTGCCCCCTCTCCCCCCCCGGAACCCTCGAGTCCCGTCCCTTCCCTCCCCACCTCCTCGCCCTCCCCCCGTCCCAGGCTCAACGCTTCGGCCTCACGGTGCCGACGTTCAAGAGGCCGCTGGATATCATTAATCTCGCGGAGGCGAAGAAGAGGGTCGCTGGGAAGTGTGCGGAGGAGAAGGATAGGGGTGTCGGGGGGAGGGGGATGGATGCGGAGGGGACGCCGGAGAGGGAGGAGGAGAGGGAGGTGGGGGAGGGAGCAGGGTGTAGGGGGTGTGAGGGGGGGAAGGTGGGGGAGGTGGGGGAGGGAGAAGGGGTGGTGAGCGTGAGGAGGGAGGATTTGGTTATCGTGGCCGCTGATAGTACCATCACCGATACCGCCGCCAATCCTACAGCTAATACTACCGCCGATACTACCCCAGACAGCAGCACCACCCCTTCCCCCTGCCCCTCCGCCCTTTACCACCACACGCACTTCACCCCCACCCCCCACCGCAACTGCCCCACCTGCCACCAACACCTCACCACTCCCCGCCCAAACACCAACCCCACCACCAACATCACCACCCTCTCCAACATCTCGCACCTCTACCCCCACCCCTACCACACTCGGACCCGCACGCACCGCCAACGCTTCCACCGCGAAACCCATCTCGACCGCAGCCTGCAGAGCTTCGTGAGACGGAAGCGGAGGGTCCAGGTGCTAAGGAGGTGGTGTAATTGGGAGAGGGTGAGGGGGGCGCGGTGGGAGGGGTTAGGGGAGATACGGAGGGAGGTGGAGAGGGGGAGGAAGGGGGTGGAGGAAAAGAAGAAGGCAGTATTGGAGGCGGGGAGGAGATTGGAGGGGGGGAGTGTGCTCCAGGGTAGTGGGAGGGGTAGTGGGAATAGTGCTGCGGGGAGTACAGCAAACACGGAGCCGAGGAAATATGACCTGAAGACGGGGAAGTTAATGGCGCCGACGGAGCAGCGTGTGAGGGTTAGGAAAACTGCGGCGCAAGAGGAGCAGCCGAGGAACCCGGTGTTAAGGGAGGGTTGGGGGAGGCATGGGGCTGGAGCAGTAACCAGCACCAGCACTACTTCAACCACCGCCACCACCACCAACGGAGCAGTGTCGAGGAAGCGGGGGAAGGATGAAATGGAGGAAGATGATGTAAAGGATTGTGATGCGACAAAGCCTGGGAAGAAACGTGCCCGTACGGCGTTGGAACAGTCAGCGGGAAATACTACTGCTCTCCCTCCAGCTTCTACTCTCCCAGCACCAGCACCAGCACTAGCACCATCACTCGCCCCCCCACCATCACATCCTCCCCCATCACAGTCTCAGCCACCATACCCAACCTCTTCCTCCTCCATCTCCTCTCCCTTCAACCGCCAGCTCACAACCGCCGGCACCGCCGAACCCTCCCTCATCGGCGCCTCCGATACACCCGTCATATCCCGCAAGACCTCGCGACAGACCCGGAAACGTTTTGCTCCGCGTGATACCGCGTCCCCAACCACCGCTACCGCTACGAAGCGGGTTAAGACTACGAGTGTTGCGAATACTACCAAGACTGCTGCGAGGAAGAAGACAGGAGCTGCGGCGAAGAAAGGCGGCACGACCGCTGGCCGTTTTGCAGTGCATCCAGATGAGGTGGACGCGCCGTACGAACTCGAGTACCCAGAAACCAGCGGGGTTGAGCGGGGCGGTAATGGCGATGGCTACAACACTCACCACAACCCCTCCACTCACTCCACCCACCCCCAGACCCAGATCCTGAACCACTGCAACGGGCACAGCCATAACGGCAGCTTTGCCAACGGCAACGGCAACATGGATAACAACCATCATCATCATCATCACGGTGGATACGGGTACGGATATCAGGGCAGTAGTATTCCTCCGCTGTATCCGCAGTTTCAGCAACTTCCGCAACAGCTTGCGCAACAACCAAACCTCATACTCCCCAACTTGAACTCTGGCGACGTAGACCCGAACACCACCACCCCATACTCTGCGCTCAACAACCTCAGTTTTGTCTCCAGCTCCAGTTCCGACGGCGACGGAGAATCGAAAATGGGCTTCACCCGGATGCTGATGGGGAGGTTTGCGTTGGGGGACGATGATGATGGTGGGGATGATGATGAACGTGATGGAGGACATGGACAGAGGGAGGAAGAGAGGCACGGGCACGGGCACAGGGAGGACTGGAAGGGGGACTGGAAGGGAGCTAACGGGGAGGTGGAGATAGAGCAGCTCGGAGACGAGTTGGTGGAGAAGTTGAGGGTCGAGTTTGGGGGTGATGAGCGAGCGAGAGAGCGAGGGAGCGGGTGGGGATAGAGAGGAGAGTGGAGATAGAGGGTACAAGAAAATACTCTACTATAGGCTAGAAGTACTAATACAGTGAATTACAGTGATTGAGTTCCTTGGATGCGGGAGTTGTTGATTGAGGTCACCATGAGACAGCTGAGTGACGTGGAATCGGGTGGAGGAGTGACATGGCACGACTCGGAATCGAACTATGCATTACACGAGTCCGGGCGATAGGGTTTAAGTAAAGTTCAAGTAAATTTCAAGTGTAAGTTTTTAGTATATATTGACAAACAAACACCACCCCACATCGGGACCACCTCACCCCAGACCACCGCCACATCAAACCCCCCGACCAAATACCACGACACATCAATACTATCGGGGCGACCTCCGCATCCAATCCACCACCCACAAATCGGCAGTGCTATGTAGATAGACGGATATTCCGCCGCAAACAACAAGCAAAAACAAGGGAGCATCCAAAGCTCCAGCCAAACCACGCGACGCCACCTTGCCGGCCTCAAACTTTCTCCTGAATCTACCGCAACCACCACCGCCACCACCATCCTGCAGGTTTTCCAGAAAGACCACGCGGCGTGGAGTGGGAGCGAGTCTGGATTGGTCTAAATATAGATTCAGCATGATCAGTATAACTAGTACCTACTTGAACAAGCACGAGTGAACTTACGACCAAACTATTATTGGGTCGGAGAGGGAGGAGACTCGGAGCATGCCACGACTCCGGGGCCCCCCGGCCACCGGCACAGCTGGTGGTGTATGAAAGCGAAAGTTCGAAAACGCTGCAACTTGGGTGGGCATAGTAGATCCCCAGATCAGCTCTTGCTCGACCGCTTCGAGGAATACCACGAGCCGGAAGTCGGGCCCGGATTATTCTGCATCTAGATACAGCATGGTTAGTACACTGTATGCACGAGTATGGAGTTGAGGAGAGAGTGTGTGGACGACCAAATTATCGTTGGTGTACCAGCGAAAGCGAAGGCGAAAGTTCAAGTTGGCTGTTGGCGGCAAACATGGTTTCTGACTCTGAATCCCCCGCGCTGCAGTGGGAAGGATCCTCTTCAAGATGTCTTTGAGGAAGACCCCGTGATGTGGGGATGGGGTCAGAGGCGAGCTCGGATTATGTTATATCTGCGGCATTGGGAAATACACGAGTCAGGGGGGGTTCGGTTCGGTTTGGTAGCAGGGTGATGAGTGATGAGTGATGAGAGCGAAAGAGAGAGAGAGAGTGTGGACTTACGACCAGATTGTCATTGGAAGTTGGACTGATGGAGGCGGGGGGGTGTACCAGTGGGCCAGAAAAACCCCACAGCGGCTGGTGGCGTACCAGCGAAAGCGAGAACACGACGGGAGCTGCGTCTGGGATATACACACGTCAGCGGGGATTCGGTGATGAGTGACAGGAAAGAGAGGGAAGTTGAACTTACGACCAAGTTATCATTGGCCACTGCAGCCGTGGTCCCGAGGGAACATGGGGGTAAGATCCAGGACCGAGACAAAGATTCGCGAGACTTTTTCGACGACACTTTGTCGGTATCTCGACCAACCACCACGTTGGAGTGGGGTGTATGACAGGTAGTCCCCACTCCAACCGATGTTGAGGGAGAGGTTGTGACGGTCTCAACCGGTGGTGCATGGGAATGTGAGAGGAACCTCACATGGCTGTTAGCCAAGGGATGATCAGTTGAACAGTAAAATGAATGTGTGGATTGGTTGTGGTGGTGGTGGGACTCTCGGCAAGGCCAGGCTGGGGACGTCAACAAGAGAGAGAGGATGAGTGATGGGGAAGAAAGAGGAAGAAAGTGGTATCAGGTGTTGACGTTAAGGTGGTGAATAGTAGATGGGGTAGAGAAAGAAGAAGAAGAGAGGGACAGAGGGACGGCAGGGTATTTAAGGCGTAAGGTGCAGCGGCAGTAGGATTTAGATGGAACGAGGTTTGGTGCCGGAATGGACTGCAGGCAGGGCTGGGTTGCATGGTGCTGGTGTTTATTAAGGGCTTCTGGCTCACCTTAGATGCACTTTAGAGCCATTTTTGTTGCCCAGGGATTCTATATCATAATTTATAGCATATCCTCAGGTCAAATTATCCTGGTATAGGCGAGTGACACACCATGCCTCTCCACACTCTCCATCCACCACAATCTCCTCACTCTCACCTCTCCTCTCACCCTCCCGGCTCACAACCTACTCCCCCTGTTCCCCCCCTCCAAAAACCTCACTGGCACATCGACCCACCTTGCCCTCACAAACTCCGCGAACCCCTTCCCCAGCACATCAAGTCCTGCGGCCGAACTCGCCCCTCTCCCGAGCACCCCATAAACAACAAAATGCACCGCCCGGATCCCTGCAAATTCCACTCTCTCAAGTACATACCCCTCTCGCCAGTCCCCACCCATCAGCGACTTCATGCGGTCGTGCGTGAGAAAGGATCGTAGCCAGTTCCATTCCTCGAGCGTGCTGGAGGGGATGAAGAGGCCGAGGTTGATATTGGCACCTTTGTCGCCGGACCGAGCGAAAACAAGGGACCCGAGAGGACGGGGGACGGTGTGGCCGAAGGTGGAGAGCGGGACGGGAGAGGTGGGGGGGTAGTTTGCGCGGGGAAGGAGGGGCGCGTAGACGAGGGGGTGGTGTGCGGGAAGGGAGATGGGCGGAGACCGGAGGAGGTGGGTGGTTTCTTGGATGAGGGATTGGGAGATCAACGCGGGGTAGTAGGCGTAGTAGGGTTTGGGGAAGATGGTACGGGTGTCGAGGGAGCCGTGCATGCCTGAGAAGGTTAGATCGGAGGATGATGAGGGAGAGGGGGCGGGGGGCGAACCGGGGAAGTGTTGCATGAAGACATCGTAGAAGCCGCGAATGAGGCCGAGGAGGGTTTCGGATTTGGGGGCTTGCGCAAAAATTCGCAGGTAGGTGGTTCCGCGGAGTTGGGTTTGAGGATTTTCTTCCGGGACGCCGACTCTAAGCTGGGTGAGTATGTTCCATGAAACATCAAGCGTTGATGAATGGAGTGCTTTACCTCTGGAAGTCGAGAACATCGAAATACTCCAGAATCTCCATCTGTTGCAGCCGGTGCTTGACTTGCGCTTCCACGAGATCGTATTTCTCTTTTGTTGCATAGCCCGTCGCATTGATCACAAACTCCGATTGAAACCCGCCGTGGTAGAATACAGCAAGTTTCGTGGTCGGCGGCGGAGGATACCCTTTTACTCCGGAAACCCGAACTCTGGATACGATTCAGTTTGGGGCCCTCTCAACTCTCGACACCAAGCATACAAACCTATCTTTCCCAACCTCCTCTACCACGATATCTTTCATCTCCGCCTTCACATCGCTGTTGAGATACTCTGTCCCCTGCAGCTCATACAGAAACTGGCATTTGACTGTATCGGCATTCACCAATCCATTCGTATTCCCATGTTTCGTAACCACCACCTCACCATTCCTCTCAATCTCCGCAATCGGAAACGGGATATCCAGAAATATTTCCACCGGATACCGATCAAATCCGGCGAAATTCCCGCCCGTCGAATACGCAGAACACTCGATAAGATGCCCCGCCAGCAACGCCCCTGTAGAGTAAGTAGGTTGTCAACCCCACCACTATACGCCATAAAGAGCCTGTGGGACGGCACGACTCACCAGCAAGCTCGTCATATTGACTCTCCTTCCACCCCCACCACCACTGCGCCGCCGCAATCACAGGCGACGCGTCAGCGACTCTCCCACAGATCACGATATCCGCGCCGTGGTCCAGCGCCTTCACGATACCCCGCGCACCGAGGTATGCATTCGCCGACACCACCGGTTTCGTGCGAAACCCCATTGCGTTGGGGTGGAGTTTCACGGCCTTGTTGCCGCTGTCGAGATGCACCAGTGCGTCTGATTTAATCAACTCCGGAAGCTGGGACATCAAATCATCACCCTCCACCCACGCGACGAGGAGCTTATATCCTTGTTTTTTAATCTGCGGTATGTATATCCGGCGATCAGCATCACCACCATCATCATCGTCCAGAAGAATTGACAACTCGGTGTCGATATATCATAGGGTCCAAACCTCCTGATCCACCTCCTCTGCCAGCCCCCGCGGATTCAGCGACCCGCCGTTGATGATAACCTTGATCCGCTTGTCGTGCAACACCGGTAGTGTCCTCCATAACCCGTCCTTCGCGGTGGGCTCATACCCCGGGTGCTGCCCGGCGCGGTAGGAGGAGGCGTTCCAGGCGAGGTTGGCTTCGGCGATGTAGTCGCCGGTGATGAAGTCGATAGGGCCGAGTTCCGCCTGGCGATGCATTTGGTAGCCGGGGTCGGCTGGGGGTGAGGGTTAGCTATGGGCAAGCGCTTATAGGTTGAGGGTGGAGTCAGGGGATGTTGGGACTCACTGATGGAGCCGGAGCAGTTCGCAATACGCACGGGACGGGTTCCACGCGCGGCCATGATGATTGGTATTGAGTGGAAAAGGTACTGGTAGCTTGCTCCACATGACAGCTCAATGCAGCTTTATATACCCAACTATACATACTGGTACAACATTATCCATACTGGTAAACTACCTAGCCTCCCACATGGCAGCCTCGAACACATGTCCATGTCCATGTCCACGGGTCCGCTCGCTTAGCATCCGAAATGCGGGGGATGCACAGAAGCGGCGTCCGCGGGTAAATCGTGTCTGGGATCGCGTTGCCGCCAGTGTGTTTTAGGAAATAGGAGACATCGCGGATCGAGGTTGGGATGTTGAATTGTAGAGTACATAATACTATACTGTACAGTGCCGAGGCTTCGATGGGGGTGTGGGTGGGGTGGGGTGGAAATGGTGTCTGAATGGGGGGATGTGGAGGTTAGAGACTCGATGAGAGGGGCGGCGACACAATGCTCTCTCTCGAGGCCATAACAGTGACGTATAGTACTGATATGGCACCAATGCGACTAGGAATCAACCTCACTACCGAGGGGTCTCACACATGGAAGGGTTGTCAGACATCGCAAGTTTGGCGTGGGGTTCACTGGGATAAGGTTTGCTTGCATGCTCTGCATGTCGGGTTCCATTATAGTATTGGCTGGGCTCCGCCCGGTAACCACAAGGGTGTTCTGTTTGCTACTATACAAGATTTGTTTCAAGCATGGTTTTGTGTGTTTTTAGATAACATTCCCCTATTCCAATCACGGATCCCCCATGGCATACGTCTCACTCCAGTCACCGACTTGAGTCCAATCTACTATCGAGTTCGAGGCGTCGACTCATCCACCCATTGCACCCCCGCTACCCGGAGTGGGAGTCCATGCCGATACAGCAATGTAGTTCAAGCTCAAGTTACCCAACCGGAACATTCCAGTCTTTGCGCAAGTTCCCGCACATTCTCCATTCCTCTTCTGCGCGCGAGTCTTTATCTAATCCCAGAATTGGAACATGAATCTCCATCCCATCATCTTGAACCCCCCGCTCCCGCTGTCAACGTGTGCGTGGACACCCCACCCCCGGCCGTCATAGGAACTATCGATTTTTACGAGCCTGACGCACCATCACCGCCACATTAAGACAGTATCCACACCATAAGATATCGGGTTGCGATCCCTGACCACACACAGCTGCAACAGAAACGACAACAGGCGATATGAGGATGGCGGCTGAGGAAGAGGTGAAGGAGAAGGAGGTGGAGGGAGTGGAGGAGGTAAGTAAGGTGAAGAAAGAAAAGCAGGAGGCGGAAATGAAAGATGAGAACGATGAGAAGCGGGTTCATGATGATAATCAGGGGGATCGGGAGACAGAAGTGAATGGTGTGAAGGAAATGGATGGGGAACATGAAGATTGGGACACGATGCAAGTGATCTGGGGCTTTGTGTGGACTCCTGAGGAGGTTGTGAAGCGGAATGCGTATTACCGCGACTCAGAATAGATTATACTTTGACTTGATTAAATGCTAAACAATGGAGTATACAACTAAAACCAGGGTAACAAACCAGACCCGTTTGAATGCTCATGATCATAATCCTACTCTACGTTACAAGTTAGTCAACCCGGCGTCCTCCCCCTCGCCGGACTCTTCCCCTTCGGCAACCTCGACTTTGATATCGATCTTGACCTCGCCCTCCCCTGCCTTCCCCCCCAACGGACTCGGACTCTTCGTCCTCGCCCTCGCCTTCCGCCCAGCCACATTATCCTCCATACCCGGCGGCGACTTCCTCTCCGACGCTGTCATCTTAAACTCCATAGGCCCTCCCCCCTCCTTCTCGACCCTCTCCACCTCCTCCGGTACCTCACGATCCGCAATTTCCCTCATCCCCAGCAGCGCCAGCGCGGCTTCTAACCACCTTGGGAAACGCATGTGTCGATGTGTGTGCGGTGCTCGGGGTATTCGGAGTCTTCGAGGAACCTGTCGAGGCCGCTGGAGGGGCGCGAGCGGAGGGGCAGGATGTGTGAGGTCGCACCATAATACCGCTACAATACCTCAGTTAAGCCGCTGATGATGTAAAATGGCAGAGAAATATACGACAACCCCAGGGTTCCGCTTCCTAACCCTCCCCATGCCATCATCCGTCTCATACCTCAACCCCTCACCGCCTCCCACGCCTTCTTCGGCCGCTCAAGCACAAACGCCCCGAAATTCGGGTTGTCGGTTGCGACGCCTGATGCCTCGCTATACGCGCATTCGCAGCTTGCATGGAGCTCCTAGATCACGAGGTGCGCGGTGATGGAGCGCCGTTTCGTGTACGATGTTGGGTGTTGGAGGATCACTGAGTAGGGGTCATTCGTGATCACTCGGAGGATGCAGAATTTTGCTGATTGCATTGATTCTGCTCTTTAGGGATCACACATGTGGTTAGAAGGATAATGATATATGGCTGTCACTATGGGGACTAAAGCCGTCATCATTTATATCCAGTGATGTCGGGATCACCAGGTGAAGTTGGGTGAAATTGGGTGGAGGAATTATCTCTCTGTCTCGACTTGCGAGATTGATAAGATTAGATGAAGTGCGGTGCAGGGTCGTTCAGACCTCTTAACGCTACTACATTCGCTGCGTTAGCAGAGTTTATTCTGCTCACCATCTCCAGTGTCTCTCATCCCAATCCATCGCTCCCGCCTTTTTCGCTCCCTCTGTCATCCGACTCATCAGGCAGGGAAATATACCGACAACCCCAGGGTTTCGCTTCCTAACTCTCTCCGTGCCATCATCTGTCTCATACCTCAACCCCCCAAAATTCGGGTCGTCGGTTGCGACGCCTGATGCCTCGCTATACGCGCGTTCGCAGCTTGCATGGCGCTCCTGGACCACAAGGTGCGCCATGATGGAGCGCCGTTTCGTGTACGATGTGATGATTGAGAGATTGCCTTCGTCTGAGACTCAGAGTTCGGTTTACCAGTCCCTCGTATCGCCGTTCTATAGCATAGGACATACGCTGGAGATTGGTTTGCTCGTCCAGACGTTGGCATCAGGCTTTGTAGATTCGCTGCTTGAGATGCATTAAACTGCATTCTTTGTGTTCAAGGACGTGGGGTTCTCGTAGGGATCACCAGGTGAAGTTGGGTGCTCTGTCTCGACTTGCATCCGAGATTGATAAGATTAGATGAAGCGTGGTGCAGCCCCGCCAACCAACGGGTCGTTCAGACCTCTTAACACTGCTATATTCGCTGTGTTAGCAGAGTTGATTCTGCTCGCCATCTCCAGCGTCTCTCATCTCAATCCATCGCTCCCGCATTTTTCGCTGCCTTCTCCATCCGTCTCATCACCATTCAACCTTTGGATTTCCAACACCCGACAACCAGAATCACCAAGGCTACACAGCATTGCCTCTTCTCTGCCGATGGCGTGTAGCAGTCACTACTCATAGATGTCGGCTTCGGGTAGTTAAACGATGAACCGTTCGCGGTTAATTATTGATTACAAGCAGCGAGAAGCTTCCTAATTCTACCTGCATTGCAGACTCGGCGGGTATTAACGTCTTGTTAATGGACAGATCCTGTGGCACAGAACCATCAGACTGGTGCGTTGTATCCTGGAATCCTTAACAGCTGCAAAAGAGTGCATTGGTCCCCGGTTATCGTCGTCGGCACTTGTTGGCAGAGGTTCTGAACTGATGCTTCTCCGTTTTTTAAGTATCCTGGGATGCCCCGGGCCGCAGCCGTTCTGTTGAGACTACACCCCTCGCCGGACTCGGACATCTTCACTCTCCCATACGACTCGAACAAATCTCACGCATCGCTCTCAACACATTCCAACGTCAATAATGGCTACCGATACAAGCCCCGCTCCCGTGAGTTTCCACATCCTGTGCTCCTCCGTGTTTAATCCCGGAAACGAACGTGAGCAATAACAGATCCACGCGGACAATGAAGTTACCTCCGATTGGGATGAGGAAAGCGTGTATGTAGCTCTTGAATCCACAAATGTGACATGTTGTGCTAAGCAACATTCGGAGTTACAGTGCTAGCAGCACCCAGAGCTTGACCGAGTCCATTCTGGAGCATGTTTTCGAAAACGGTACTTTGGAATTATTCAACATTACATCTTTGATTTGCTGACAATTTCTCAGGTCGACGTTATCACCGGAAGTCCAAGGATCAGTATTTCTTCCCGTCGGATGATACCGAACAGGACCGGCTTGATTTGGTATATCCCCCTCCACTTTGTAACGTCAAGAGACCAGTTCGCTGACCCGGAATATTACAGGTGCATCGTGAGACCACTTTTTCTCTGTTCGAATCCGCCATTACTTACTGGTGACAGAGTTGCATCTCGAACTTCTTCGCGGTGATATCACGATGACTAAGTTTACCAAAGATCCTGCAAATGTGCTTGATTGTGGATGTGGGACTGGGATCTGGGCGTTGGTGCGCTTTAGACGGCTTTTCGAAATTTCCCAAGCAATGTATTCTTACAAACTGCCAGGACTTTGGCGATGTATATCCTGGATCTCACGTCATCGGAGTGGACATTGCTCCATTACAACCGTAAGCTAATATTGCCGTCAACCGTTTATCAATGACTGATTTGTTGGCAGGGGATGGTAAAAACCGTGCCGTGACATTGTTACGTTGACCCCAGTTTGAGATTTCACGCTGACAGAAGTATCTGATACAATTAGGACGGCCCCAAACGTTCGTGGATCCTCTGCCAATAGGAGACGCTTTAAGGCTGACTTTTGGACAGGTGAAGTTTGAGCTCGATGATTTGGAGAAAGAGTGGACGTACAAGCCGGTGAGTAGTACTATTCGGTTCTTTTTTTGGGAAAAAGCTCGATAGCTAACACTGACAGTAGAACCACTTCAACTTCATTCACACCAGGTTCGTCGTCTCCCCTCATGAACCTGTTACAGAACATGGTCGTCTAATTAATCCCATCGCCTTAGACATCTCGCGGCCGGTATCAAGGACTATAAGAGCTACGTTCGCCAAATCTATCAGTAAGTATTCCAATGTGGCCTAGCTTTGAGGTGCAAGGTGTATCAGCGCTTAACCAATGTCGTCTTCCTCCAGTCATTCGGCTCCTGGCGCGCGGCTTGAGCTCGTAGGTCAGTTATCCCACTCTTTCATGTCTATTCTCAACAGGCCAGTGTTGATGCTTTCTGTAATGTAGAGCACAATCTCAACTCGTACTTCTGCGACGATGGCACCATGCCCAAAAACAGCGCCTACAATCGCTACTTCCAGGCTCTCCGAACATGTTACAAGACCCTTGGGGTGAATCCATTATTACATGGCAAGGAGTATCAACAGATGTTGGAAGAAGCCGGCTTTGTGGATGTCAAGTTGGAAGAATATAAGGTCCCCGTCGGCACTTGGCCGAAAGACAGGAAGCTCAAACGGTATGATCACTCAAGCTGGAAGTGGCTCCAGATAGCTGATGTCGGGATACAGGCTCGGATGGATCACTTTGGAGAGCGCAACGACAGGTATGGAAGCATATGGTCATAGACTATTCACAAATCTAGGTGGCCTTTCGTCGGAGGAGGCAAAGAAACTTATCGACGATGTCGTTTCTACCATCAAAAGCGGAAAAGAGCATGTTTACTACTATGAGTGAGTGTTTTGCCGCTGATTACAGTGGATTTACTGACAACGTCAAGGTTTTATCTCACTGCACGCAAACCGGAGTAAGATTTAATTAATGGGAAGATCATCATCTATTCTGGCTGTTTGATACTGCTTGATCCTTATTATACCGAGTTTCTTGTTGCGTTTTTTCATGGAGCTTATGCACTAAATGATGTTGAGAATGATGTGAAGCCTCATGTAGAGAGGATACTTCGTGGCTCTTCAAGTTGGGCATAATGTGAAATCATGTGTCTGGCCAACACCCATGTGAGTGTTGTAAATCACCCTCCAATGTAAATAGCTCTCTTGTTCACCGCCGAATCTGCCGCTGCCCCCATCTGTCGACGCTCTCCATCTCCCATTATAGTATCTCTACTCCCCCGCGACCTCCATCTCCGTTGTCCCCATCGCCAACACTGCCTCCATCTCTCGCTACCTCAACCCGCTCTGCGACCTTACCTTCCACTATTACATCCATCACCGATCAGCTACAGCTCCGCCGTTGGCTCCATATCCACCAGTACTTCCATCGCCGCCGTTGCGGCATTGTCTGAATCTCCTGCTACCTCCATCTCCGCATTGTCTTCAGGCCCACAATTACCTGCATCTATATCTACCGCAATATCCTGCTACCTTTATCGATTTCTACTGTTGTCATGGAGAATCGTCGACGAGCTGCAATCACACGAATCACTTGATGTGGTGAGGGGGTCAGAGGGACCGTTTACTTCAAATTTGGACTTTTGAAACCGTGATGGATATGATGCTGATATGGAATAGGCGTTGAGAGAGGTATTGCATATGAGAGGGTTAGGTGTCTAGATGGGTTGACATGGCACGTGACTGAACGGTGTTTCCCCGCACAACGGGCGGGGTATCGTGGGCTCTGGACTTGAGGTCCAGTAGGTTCAGTCCGGGAATCTTCCGGATTCTGCTTGCCTTGCAGACTCGGCGGGTATCTACGACTTGTCAAGGACAGCCACACGATAGACGCAGTGGCACAACAAAGAGCCAACAGACCATGCCTTCACAGCTGCATACAATCAGTTTATCCCTGGAGAGCGTCTTCGGCGATTGCTGGTACTGTGATTCTCTGCCGGACGTAGGTGGTTACCTGGTTCTGCTTAAGTACCAGGCTAACCCCTCTGATCATAGAATGCTCGTCCCTTTGTTTGACAACCTCGATTCCCCCGAACAAACGCCCTTACATTTCGTTCCGTCCGAACCTTAACCGCGATCATGGCAACCACTGTCTCCGATGTCGTCGCAAACGCGGACCCTGCGGTTGTGAGCTCTATCCAACATGCGGCGAGCCCATCCGCCAACCTCGGTTTACTCATATGAACTGGTGTAGATGGAGCCAAATGATCCCGGTGTCACGTCTGATTGGAATGAAGAAAGCTTGTACACCCCACAGAACCTAACTTCTAAGTCAGATGGTCTGCTAACCAGCATTCGGGTGTGAAGTGCTAGCAGAACCCAGAGTTTGACGGAGTCCATCCTTGATCATGCCTTTGAGAATGGTTAGGATTTCCCCACAATATTTTTATACATGTCTTTTGACCACATAGGCCGGTGTCATCACCGAAAGTCCAAGGATCAGTATTTCCTCCCGTCGGATGATACTGAGCAAGGTCGGTTGGATTTGATATGCTCCCAGCCAACCCAATCGTCATGAACATTCTCATGTGGACTAACCATAATTGAAATAGATGCATTGTAAGGCACCCTCCATTTCGTCGCCGGTCCATCAGTCTAAACACCGCACTTACCGACAATAGAGATGCACCTCGAGCTTCTTGGCGGGAACATCTCCATAACTCGGTTCAACGAAAACCCTACAAACGCCCTCGACTGCGGATGTGGAAGAGGGGTGTGGGCGCTGGTGGGTTATTTTTTCTGAGGAGCGCTTGGGATCAATCAGCTCACACTATGTCAGGATTTTGGTGACACGCATCCGGGTTCGCAAGTTATCGGACTCGATCTCGCCCCAATTCAACCATAAGTTGAAAGTACGCTTTGGTATGGATGAATGGCTGACGACATTGTCACTAGGGAATGGTAGATACCCGTGTTGAAAGATTTCAATTCTGCTACGATTAGAGGGTCTGCTGTGGAATAGTGCGCTAACGCGAGAAACTCGCTACTGTCGGGACGGCGCCAAACATATGCTACACCTCAATTCTCTGCCATATTCAAGATACGATGCTAATCATGATATAAGTGAAATTTGAACTCGATGACGTGGAGAAAGAGTGGACGTTCAAGCCGGTGTGTACCGCTTCCTTTCGCCTCCTCGGTGTATATCACTGACCTCGGGCGCAGAACTATTTCAACTTCATCCACTCGAGGTTCATTGTGTTACTTCCAGTTGCCTGTCTATAAAAAAAAGGAATCTCTGAATTACGCACCATTCCCTCTGAAATCTCGCGACAGGCATCAAGAACTGGCCAGGTTACGTGGGTCAAATTTATCAGTAAGTGACCAATGCTTAGTTTTCGAGTGCTGTCTGGAGAGTATGATTCTAACGTCCGTCTCTTCTCCAGTCATATGGCGCCAGGCGGTCAAGTCGAGATAGCTGGTTAGTCCACTTTGGCCTAACCGTCGTTTTCGAACGGAGAAATTTGAATCCTAACGTTTCACAGGCTATAAACATACCCTCGACTGGTTCTTGTGCGATGACGGTACCATTCCCGCAGACAGTGCCTACCACAAGTATATGGGCGCTGTTGGGCCTTGTTGCAAGAAGCTTGGTGTCAACTCGACTTTACACGGTGAAGACTATCAAGAGCTGCTGGAAAAGGCAGAGTTCGTGGATGTCAGGGTCTACATATTCAAGATCCCGTTTGGAACTTGGGCCTAAAGTAAGAAGCTGAAGAGGTATAGTCTCTGATTAACTTACTATGCTAATAATCGTCAACTGATGCCATGGTATCACAGACTTGGACGGATCTTTGCAGAGACGGCCGTCTCAGGCGCTGAAGCGTACGCTTTCGCCTTGTTGACGAATCTTGGTGAGTACTGAAAAAAGGATGCGAGGAAGCTCATCGACGATCTTTTGGCAACCATGAAGTCGGGGAAGGAACATGTTTACAAAAAAGAGTAAGAACGCACCATAACCATACATTCTGACAACGACAGATTTAATGGAACCTAGGTAATACATCGTCGGACGCTAACCACAGTAAGGTGGCGAGGATCGTAAGGAAACACTTGCGTTTCCTATCCCATCGATTGGAAATGAAGCGCTGTCGATGGGAAAGAACTCGGGTATCGTCGATTGATAAGCAATAGGAGATTTTCGCATAATGAATCTCTCAACAGGTCTTTGGTATAAGCTTGGAAGGTTATTTTGAATGAAGTTACGATTATCACAGTCAAAGTCTTTGATCCTCCCCTAGACACGTCTTCACGTGTTTTATTGAGCACAGTTTTAATCTTGAACTTGAAGATGACCGATTGGGCCAAACGGCTCGGAGAACTTGAAATCCCTTCAATGCTTACGGTACACAGATTAAATCAATTTCCATGTGCCTATTCTCACTATCCCCCGTCGAGCTGGTGCCCCGTGATACAATACCACCAGCTCGTGCAACTTGATCACCGTTGGATCCAAGCCCATCTGGACGAGGGACTCAAATACACCGAAAATATGTTCATATCATTCTCCACTCGTCCCAATGCGCATTTCTATACTCCCTCCTCCGCAAAGCATCTATTTCAAGTTGAAGACATCCAAATCGCGGAGTCGGAATTCAAATACGCTCAACATGGACTGATTGCGGTTTTCAACTTCATACAGCCGCTAGTTACTATCAAGCGTACCACCTCAAAGTTCTTTTCACCAGCATCTCGAAATCCCGAATGGAATGTCAAGTACTCTTCCACACCAACACTTTTCTCCAACTACGGGCCATCCTCCTTCCACCCGCTCACCATCCATTGTGTTTTTCATCACACTTCTCCCAACCTAGAATCCTCACCATTCTCACCACCAACACTCTCACCTCCTCCCCCACCGCAACCATGCCCGTCAACTGCGGCCACTACCCCCCGATACCAAGCCGCTGCAATCTCCCCCTCCCTTCCACAGGCACCATCCTCGGCAACCGCTGGTACCTCCATCAAAAGCTCGGTTCTGGTGGCTTCAACCAAGTCTACAGCGCGCAAGACATTTTCGGCCAACGCAAAGAGCTGGTAGCGATCAAAGTCCCCCGGTGCCTCACCGAGACCGGTCCCGAAGGCCCCGAAATGCACCGCGCCCTGCGAGCTGGTTCTCGGGTACATGTGGGCCGCAGAAACGTGCTGCTTCCGCTGGACGTGTTTTATCGTCGTGACCACCGCGCGTGTGTCGTCCTGCCGAAAATGGATGGGAGCTTGGAGGATCTCGCGTGGACGGGGAGGGACCCGAGGGGGATATTCGCGATTTATAGGGCGTTGGTGGCTGGGTTGCATTATTTGCATGAGTCGTGTAATATCGTGCATTGTGGTGAGTTGCAATGGGATTCGGGATTCGGGATTCTATTTCCGGCGGGTGTCGGTGGTGGGATCATCATGATGCTGATGCTGATGCTGATGCGGTGTTGGTATTTACGGTGGGGCAGATATCAAACCCGAAAACATCCTCATCACCAAATACCCCACCACCATCAAATACGCCGACTTCAGTGGTACCATCCCCACCCCTTCACTCCATCACTCCGTACTGAAAATCGAACCCTATAATACATACACATAGGCCAGAAAATCACCCGACGGTCCGAAACCTTCCGCGCGCGCGACATACTCGCGGACACTCGGTACCGCGCCCCAGAATTCTGGGTCGATCAGAATAATCTCACGCATCGCATCGATGTGTGGTCGCTGGGCGTTGTGGTGTGTTCTCTCTCACCGTATTTGATTACCATCTCCCCCCCCATGCAGACTGGCAAACTAACTGTCACACACCACAGTTCTACCGTCTCTGGAACGACGGCCACATGCCGTACGCAATCCGCAACACCCACACCGCCCAGGAAATCTACACTATGATGAACATCAACGTCGAGGGGCACCTAATAGCGCGTAACGAGAGTTCGGAGAATCGGCGGTTGAGGGAGAGGGCTGTGTTTCTCATAAAACAGATGTTGAGGATGAATCCCACCCCGGATGGTAGTGGTAGGGTACCGACGAGGTGCAGTGCGAGGTATTTGGCGAGGGAGTTTGAGTTTGAGGGGTGTGAGTTGAGGTGATGGAGGTGATGGAGGTGGGGTGGATCGGTGGAGTGGAAGAAGATCACCAGGATGTGGAGATAGGTTGTAATTATTCACAAGAAGAAACTTGGAAGGGAATAGACGTGATGTTAAAGAAGGGGTATAGATTATTACTACACACCACAGGATAACCATTCAAACCAAACCAACCCTGTCCATAAACACCATCTTTCTCCACACTCCACTCCCAACCCAAAAACTCTTTTAACCCTTCCCCACACGCCCCCTTCTCTCTCCCTCCCCTCAAGCCAGCTCTTTCCACAATAATACCCCTCCACCATCTCAACCATCTTCAGTCTGCTCAAATCCACAGTCTCGCAAGTTCCCGCGCCGTATATATTTAACTACCTCACGACCTCCGGAGAGGCCGAATTGGTGATTTGGAGTTGTCGGATTGACTGCGGTGATAAGATTCTTTGATCTCATGGCTTTCGCGGCTCTCACGGCTCTCGCGGCTTTTGTAGCTTTAACGGCTTTTGCTTGCTCCTCTGCCTGTATCTCTTTGGCCGCTTTCGCTTTCACCGCCTTCAGAGCCTGTGTTGGAGTGATGGTCGCGGTGGCAGGCGGATTCGCGGTGGCAGGCGGATTCGCATTCCGAGCTTTTCGAGGGTCATTTAACACCGTATTCAAGTTCTCCTCGGAATGAGAGGGAGGCGCGGCGAGGATGAGAGCAGACGTGATTTTGAGTCTGCTCAGGATGCTGGTGACACCATGGGCCACCGCCCCAACCGGCAAATTTTGCTCATCAGATATAAGATCATGCTTATTCTCCGTTGTCCGAATGGGAGAACTCGTCGTCAAAATTGGGCTCAGAGTGGATCTTAATCTCTTCCCGTTCGGGGTCTGACGGGGTGTGTTCATGACCACCGGTTCCTCGGAAGAAGAATGAGGTGTGTCCAGAATGGATGAAGGTGTGATGTTGGTTGGGGCGGCGGTGAAACTATGGGCCACCGCCCCAACCGACAGACTTGGCTCATGATGATTATTATCCGTTTCCCGTGGCGGTGTTGTCGCGGACGAAGTTGCCCGAATGGAACAGCCTGTCTTTGTCTGAGACAGATCCGGCTCGATTTCATCACGTGCCGAATCTTGTTTGTGATTTCCATGAGCGGCGTCTCCTCGGAAGGAGAATGCTGTGACGCGGGTGTAGGAGAAACCATGGTGCTCGCTGGAATAGTGATGACATTGTGGTCCACCGTTTCAACCAGAAAATTATCCTCCTGAGGTATGGCTCGGGAATCATGCTCGGGGAAGCTCTCGAACCGAGTTGTCCAAGTGGGGATGACTCTCGTCCTCATCGTTTCCGTTGGCAGTGTCATCTTTCTCACAGTCGGAGCCTGAGCCGGACTAGAACTCTCCACACCCCGAATGATCTTGCGCGGCGCTTCCATTTCTGCCTGAGCAACAGCCTGCACACGCGCCGGATTCATCATCATCATCATTGCCGTGTGGGGCGTGGTACTTCCTATTATTCCACGGTGCGCCTCTCCAGCTGCAAGATGAGATACAATATCATAATATGGCTGCGTTGTAGCCTCATTACTTCTGGCGGGAACCGCATGAAGAGAACGCCGCTGGTCAGTTTTGCCGACAGCACCAGGCAACGACGGTGGTATAACGTTATTGTCACGGTCATGGCACCGAGCAGGGATGGGAGACGGACAATTTTCTTTTTCCCGCACTTCGCGCACGGCGAGGACATCGTCATCCTCCAAGTCGAGACGCTGAGCCAGAGGGGCCTCAGCCGTGATCTTGGGTTGGCCCGGGAGAGGAGTAACACTCCTCGTTTTGGCCCAGGTTAACGGCCATGGGGATGAAAAGAGAAGGTTGATCGGAGAGTCATTCAGACCTTCCCATTCTGATTCCGGTTGTAATAAGGATGGTGAGAACCCGAGAAGAGGTTGGTCGTGAGCGTGGTGACAGGAGGAGGAGGAGCACAATATGCCGGTTTCCGGGACCGTAGCGTCTGAGGCGGAACTCATTCTTCTGGTCAAAGTCCTTCTCATGATTCTGTATGATGAATCAGGGCGCGCCCCGAGCCTGAGGGTATAATTATGTCCCTTGCCGTCCCAGTCAAGGCCTTCTTTCGATGATGATGCTGGACGAATGAACGAATTGGAACCGATATTTACTTCAGCCTCAATACTCGTGTTCGTGGGTTCCGGTTTCTTCAGCCTGAGATTTTCTCGATATATGGCGCCTGCCACTCGCCAGCCGAACTAGACAGTATGTCGTCTTCCTTCGACTTCGAATCAAACCTCAGCGTGACCCTTTCTTTCTCTTTCTCCACGCCGGGAGCCATGATAAACGCATAGGCTTCCCCATAGCCCATAAGTTCCTCGACACCGCCCCGCAGCCCGCTCCCTGGAGCTTGTGCAGTTTGGGTTGGAGGTGCACTGAAACATAACGCCACGATGGCCTCGCGGCGGTGGCCGCAAAGGGTGTCGTAGACCGGCCGGATGTAGCACATTCCGATTGCGTTCCTTTTTCCTCTGTCTTCTTGCTCTTCTCGTTCTTGCACTTCTCTTTCTTTGATTGTTTTTTTTTGTAAAAAAGAAAAAAGAAAAAAATAATCTTCGTTTTTTCGTCTTTGTGCTTTATTTTCTTTTTCTTTTCTTTCGTTGTCTTTGTCTTTATTTATATATGTTTATTTTTATTTTTTGTTTGTGGGTGGGGAAAAGACTAAGGAGCGGCCCGCAAAGGGAAGAGAAGATGTTGGAGTCGTCTGAAAACGCCAAACGTCCACGCATGGGCCGTTCTTGGGGGTGGAGGAGCTGCGTCTCGTCGATGATGACGAAGCCGAAGCCGAAGCCGAAGCAGAAGATTCTACTGTTAGTGTTGCAGAAGTTGGCAAGACCGGCAAGACCGACAAAATCAGGTACGTACAAAGTTCTTCGGGCTGTGGCGGGAGCTATAACTTGAACTCGGAGGATTCATCTAGAGAAGCAGAGAGAGAGAGAGGCCGAGTGACAGACAGACAAACGGACCGTGACAGAACACAATAGGACAGACGGAACAAGATGCAGATTCTCCATTTCATTTCGCTCTCTTTGTGGAGAGAAATTAAATTGCCGGGCCAGACAGACTCGGACGAGGTCGAGGCGACGAATTACGGGGTGTTTAGGTGGTGTCCGTTCCGATTGATTCCACTGCGCGCCAGGTCGTTCCATTCGATTCTACACCCCCAGCCTCCGCAAATGCTGGTGCTTGGTATGTTCTTGGTTGTGGGCATTTGGGGGAGCAGGGAGCAGAGAGCAGTTGTCGATTTTCCTTGAACTTGAAGCTATTCCGATAACTAAACATTGGCTTCTCTGCAGCCAGCTTACGCCGCTCTGCATTAATCTTCTGCTTCTGTTTTTCCAGCTTCGCTTTTTCGCCCGCGATCTGGCTTTCTCGGCCGCGACCGGCATCATATGCTTCCGAAACTTCTTCTTTTTGCGGTCACACCCTTTCTTTGACTTCATTGTTGGTTTGCAGATTGTTTTCCTTTCAATCAAGACGAAATGACAATCGATTTGCAGTCCAAAACAACAACAGCAGCTGGGCGATGGTCTGGGTGGCTTGGTCCAAACACAATGCACAGGATTCATAGATCCAGAAGATTGCGGCATGGTTGAAGAGACAGCTTTCATAGCCTTTGGGAGTGCCAGATGAAACCCTGGAATGGGGATTGATGGTGTCCAACTGTCCAGAAAGGAAGGAGAGATTGTTCAGATGAAAATTTTTCTGCCAACGCCCCAGATGGAACAGCATCCAAAAGGCCATCCATCACACCGAAGCAAAACAAAGCAAAGCAAAGCGCATCATGGATCAGTTGCAAGCCGACAACGCCTACCCACAATGTTGCGGGTTCGGGGAAGTTTGCCCCTCCCAGTGGTTTGCAGGTGTGCTCAACACCAGTCAATCAGAGCGGAGCGAACGAGAACGGATTCCAAGGGATCCAGATTAAAGGCTGCAAAATGCGGCGGACCCAGTCGTAAGTGTTCCATACTAAACGACCCAAAGAATATCAGGCAACAGGATGTGCCATACTGGGTGCAAGGTGAGAGCGAAAAACGCGTGCCCTCTCCCCTCCCTGGTTGACAATGGTTCCAAGACGTGCAGCAAAACAGCGAGCCACAAACATCTTCCGACTCATTGCTGGTTTCATCGCGATGAGAAGGAGAGCCAGCGAAAAAAAGAGACCGTCCAACCGTCGTGCATTGAACAGCTTGTTGAGCGTCTAGCTTCTCCGGCGTGGAGTAGAAGTGAATTTTCGCGGTGAATAAAACACCAGCAACACCCCCGATTGACTGGAAGGAGGGGAAAGGGCGGGTGTAGTTGGCAAGACCGAGACCAAGATCGAATCCGAGTCCGAGTGCGATAACAAGAACAACCATCTGTGATTCCAGGAATTTGTACGGTTCTGAGCAACCGGCTGCTGCTGCTGCAGCAGGAGTAGGAGTAGGAGCCAGAGGAGGACGATGGAATGTAAAGAAGAAAAGACTTATCAGAGTAGGGCAGAGTAGCGGTCCAGGCAGCATCCGTATGCCGGAAACAAGACCAGGAGAACCAGAGCGACAAGAGCCAGTAAGACGGGGTCGATTGGGATTGGGTTGGAGACGGTGAACATCTCGATGAAGACTCGGGAAGAACCGGGATCGTGAAGTTGGTGAAAGCAAGACCGAGGCCGAGGCCGAGACCGAGATCGAACAGAAAAATCTTGGTATTTTCAGCTCCAGCTGGGTTGGAGTTGGGTGATGGGGATTGGATTACGTTGGAGGTGAAAGTCATCCCGCCCAAGAACCAGCAAGACCCAGAATAGTAAAGTCGGCGAAACCAAGACCAAGACCTCGACCGGGGAGAAATAAACCCCTCCCGAATAGTTGGACACAAAGGTCATCTCGCTCAAGACCCAGGATCGTAAAGCTGGCGAAACCAAGACCTGGAGCATGACCAAGAGTTAAAGCCCCCGCCGCGCTCAAGAGAATCTTTTGGGTGGGTACTTGTCGCAGTCGTTCACTGACAGGGGGGGTGTCGACTCTAGACATTATTGTGAGCACAGAACCGACATTGCATCAGGTGCAAGGGAATAAACCTAAGAGTCGGGTGTACAAAGAGCGCGCAGATATAAATCCCCCTGTTGTAATCCTTCACACAAGCGACTCCTCTTCAAATAGAAATCCGCTATAGACAGCACTGTTAACACACAACTTGAACTCTCACCGCACCAGGAATGAAGCAAACCAACCTAAGACCAAACTAGTCCGAGGAAATCAAATCCCCAAACATTCAGCACCGAAACCGCAACACACTCTGCAAACACGCACTCGTCAGCACATCCACCATGCCACAGTAGGTAGTAGGTATAGACAAACCAAGCCCAGTGTCCAACCAACCAGACCGGACTTCAGGAACCCTCCATCAAGCCTCATCTTCTCCCGATCAAAATAATAGGGGCCTCCTTCGGTGCCCCTGCCACCAACGCTGTAGCCACGACACCATCGTCAGCACATCATCATAACACGGTAGGTAGGTGGGTAGAAATAAACTCACCAGGCAGCCAAAACGGCGAGTAGATTCGGAGCCTGGGTCACAGCCCGAGCCAGAGTCAAAGCAAGAGCAAAACACCCCCGTGTTCATGGCAGTCAATCCGCCCAGGAAGAACCGGTACAACGCCGACTGCTGAGTACTGTAGGCACTGCAGTTAGCACTGAACTTGAACGGGGTATTGGATAAGAGGTGAGAGGGAACTAACCAGACCGGCCGGGGGAGATGTGATGTTGAGCAATCTGCGAGCATGCACACACACAGGTGTCGTTTCCAGGAACCTTGCATTGGTGGTGGTATTGGTGGATTCACCGCCTCACCGCCCCCTCCCAATAGGATAGGATGCGAGCGCGGTTACTGTTTTAATTCAGTTATTGTTTTGATTCAGGTATACCTCACGGCAGAGCGTATATGTAACCACCCCAACAATCATGACCGCTATAGCATTGTCCAAGAAACAATGGACAATCAACCTTGCCATGGAGGAGAGGAGAGGGGATGAAAGAAAGAAAGAGAGAAGGGTTGTAGCTGTTGTAGCTGTTGTAGCTAATAAAGACAAAAATGAAGAAGGTGAAGTGGGACGACCAGCATGTAGCGTAGAGTAGTAAGAGATAAGGTGAAGTGTAGTGAAGAAGCTGAACAGGGATAAGAAGGAGGAAACCAGCGCAAGAGGGACACATCACCAGGAAAAGTTTTCACCCACTGCTGCTGCACTTGTAAGGTGGAACATGGTTGTGTGTGGTGCGGCGATTGTGACAGTGGTTCGGTGGTGTGATGAGGCGATGACGATGGTGGGGGGTGTGTGTGGCGATGACGATAGGCGATGGGTGATGGGCGGTGATGCTGAGCTGGGGGGAACGAGGATGGGGGTGGTTGATGGGGATCGAGACGCTGAGGGTTGGGCCATGGGATTGGGTATCGGAGTTGCGGCGCCGAGGATGAGGGGGATGATGAGGATGAGGAGGATGAGGAGAGGAGGATGAGGAGGATGAGGATGAGGAGGATGAGGATGAGGAGCAGGTGCAGCAGGAGGAGGTAGGCACAAGGGTTGATGAACTGAACGGTATTTCATTATCACTACAAAACAAGAAGCCACAATGACAAGAACGCAAGAACACAAGAAAAAACCTATACTATGCCACTACAACCCAATAACGACTCCAACAACGGTGTCCTACTCCATCTCGCTCGATATAACGCCATAACCCGCTCCCATCTCCAAAATCTCCCAAAACAGGGCACATCTCCACCCGCACGCCCCAGAAAGCCCACCCCCGAAAACAAACCCCACACGTCCTCCCTACACTTCTACAATCTTCTTTGCCCACCTCGGGGGCTCCTCCACTCCGTCGACCTCCCTTAATACACCCAACTCCTCCAAATCGCTCCAAAACAATCCTGCCTTCTCTCTCGCATATCCAAAATAATCAAAACCCTCCTCTTCCTCGTTATCGACCTGATCCTCCGCATCGCCGTCCGTATTAGAGCCCGACGACGCCTCATCATTCCTATCGGCCAACTCATCCTTCGCCTGCACGATCCCCCACACCATCCACATTGCATGCACGGCGACTCTCCACACCCTCGTTTCCTCTCTCAGTCTCTCAACCTCGGCAAGAATCTTTTCCTCGCGTTTTCGCTCCTCCTCCTCGACAGCGCGGCCGGTCTTGCCGCCGTCAAGATCAAACACTCCTGAGTTTCTGTTGCTCGGGGGATTGGATGCTCTCCCGGATCTCAGCGAGTGCTCGACATAGGCACGGAGGAAGTTTCGCTGCTCCTTGATGGTCGGGTAGCGTTTCACGTGTATGATGTGTGGGTTCGCGGGGTCGTGGTAGTCCGACATCCATTCACAGAAGTGGTTTGCGAACTCCCAGGCGGCCGTGTTGGGGGATGCGTACTCAAAGTCGATAACGATGAGCTGCCTATGCTCATTACTTGGGAGGAGGAGCGGGGAGTTTGTTGCCGTCTGGAGACGGAGGATATTACCATATTGCGTATCGTTGTGCGCAAAGACTAGTTGGCGGCGGACGCCTTCTTCGCCGCCGCAACGGGCCGTCAGCCAGGAACGGTAAGTCTGAACTGCTGAGGCGAAGGTCGACCAGGAGCTGCCGAGGAGTTGGTTCGCTGAGCCGGACCGGTGCGATTCGTACCGTGCGATGACTTCGGAGGCGCGGGTCTCCCATTTTTCCCAGTTTTTCCAGACGATGGGGCCCGCGTCGCGTTCGCTGGGGAGGACTTCGATGCCTTCGTGGAGCTCTTTGAGACGTTTGGCGATGTGCCGGGAGACTTCGGGGCGCCGGATGTCGTCTTTTGTGAGGGTTGAGGAGGGGAAGAATTCTTCAAAGCGCCCATTGAGAAAGGTTCCGAGAAGACGGGGTCCAATCTTTTGCCGAGCAAGGCGCCGAAGAATCGAAAGTTCCGTGTCGCGATCAATAAGATGCGAGACTTGCGGTCCGTAGATACGAAGCAGCAGGGACCTGTCTATCGTCAACACCATCATCCACCACCTGATCTCCAGGACACTCACGTCGGATATTTGTTCACCCTCCCACTCTTTACAAGACTCACATCACTAGCACTGCTCGTCGGCGGCGGCACCTCCTTCGGCGGGCTGACCATATAAACAGCATTCGTCAACGCCCCCGAAATCCTCTTAACCCCAATCTCACTCCACCGATCCAACGGCACCCTGCGCCACCCCTTACATTTGAGCGTATGCGCCAGCTTCAACACCTCCTCCTTAAATCTCTCCATCCCGAGCTCCTCCACCGTCTCCAAGCGCTCTTCACACGTCGGCACGACGGCCTCGCCATCCGATGCGTACTCGGTATCGCTTGCGGCCGAAATCCCGATGAGCGAGCGTTTGCGCTGGACATGCTTTCTCCTTTGCTGCTGTTGGTTCTGATTCTGATTCTGATGATGGTGCTGCTGTTTCTCCACCAGACTCTTCTCCAACAAAGCCTCCAACGCATCCAAACTCTCATCCGCGCTGCCGTCAGACTCCTCCTCTTCTTTATGATGCCGCTGATACCGTCTCTCCCTCCTCCTCTCCCTCCGTTCACGCCTCCGTTTCCGCTCGTGCTGCAACCACTCCCTAATCTGCGTGACGACATTACTCCCCGGAAGCGTATGTTCTCCCGTGATCGTCAGGTAATCCTCCGTCCTCTCAGCGGAGCCCTGATCCAGCGCGACCTTTGGGATGGCATCACGAACGGCAGCGGTGGGTGTGAGCGCAGGGCTCGGTGGGACTCTTCGCCGCGCGAGGGGCTTATGGGATGACGATGACGCGCGGCGGGGGAGCGCGGTGGTCTGCCGGGAGTCTTCAATGATGATGGTTTCGGGGGCGGCGGCGATGGAGACGGCTGGTGAGGCAGGGGTTAGGTTAGCCAGAGATGAGATGAGATGAGATGAGTAATGGAATTGGAGGGCTTGCCTTTCGCCGCGGGGGATGGGGTTTCGGACATTGATTGATTGATTGAGGTGTGCGCGATGGGGAGAAAGAGGGAGATGTGCACACTGGTTGAGATGAGGGGCAGTAGTAGTGAAGATGCGGGGTTTCACGGGGAGTTGGGCAGATGGGTGATGGCATCATCACACCTCAACTCAAGGGGACAATGAGAATGCAATTAACGTCATCATTAATCCATTCCACTCCAAGTAAATTTCGCAGTAACACAAAGTGAACACAACATAACCCCAAATAAGTCACCCAATACATTACGCTACCTGTCCAGCCCAAACAACCCCACCGCTCTACGCCGTCTTCCCATTCTTCTCTTCCAACAGCTTCCTATGCAACTCGTCATACTCTTTCAACTTCTCATCCGGCGGGAGATCACTCAGATCCGGAATATCCACATGGAAGAACGGCGTATCGGTGCTCAGCGCCGGTGCCCAGTCCCCATGTTTCTCCCCAACCGCCTCCGTATCCTCCCCGTAATGCTCCACGCCTTGGAACCGCTTATCCCTGTGATCCGTGCTCAACAGATACGTCTTGAACCGCTGTACCCAGCTTCCATGGCCCTGTTCCGCAGCATCACCCTCACCCTCACCTTTCTCAGTACCCCCAGCAACAGCAGCAGCCGGTCTCCTCCTCGAATTCGTGACCCTCCCCATCCCCTCCCCATCCCTTGGCACCACCGCCGCAATCTCCAACCCCTCCACCGCCGGCCTCCCAGTTCCAAACCCCCCCGCCAACAACGCTCTCCTCACCCACGGCGACACAATATTCGCAAAATGGAACTCCACCTCACGATCTGCATACTTCGCCAGCTGTCTCCTCGTATCGACCAAACACTGTATCCCGGTCGTATCGATCGTTGCAACCGCCGCGAAATCCCACACCACGGCCCGCAAAATCGGCCGCCTATCCTGCGCGATAGACTCGATACTGAAGCCCCTTCTCGGGCCGATATCGTTCCACGGCCGGTCGCCGAGGGTCGGGTACGCGTTCGCTTTTCCGCGTTTGGTCGTCCGCTTGCATTCGTCCACGACGAGGTCGACTTGCGTTGAGGCGTTGGGATACGTGAAGGATTCAGTCGGCCGAAAGATGATGACGCCGGGAGGCGGGTTGTCGATTTTCGTCGACGGGTTGAGGAGGCGCTTGTCGACGGGGACCCAAATATCGCGAGATTTCTGGCCGACAGAGAGACGGATGCGGCCGAGGAATTGGCCGCGGGGGCGCGCGATACGGTAGAGGAGGAGACCGGCGGAAGCTATAACATAACGATCAGCAGGAGTCAATTGGGGGTATCTCTGGGTGGAGGTGGGTTGACGTACAAGCAATCGCCCAGTATATGCCGTTCTCGATATTACTGAAGATCGTTACAAACACCGCAACCAGGAAGATGATTGCCTCAATTGGCTGCACCCTCCAAAACACATACAACTGCCGTGGCGGGGACATGAGGTCCGTCACCGCATGGATAATGACCGCCGCCAGTCCCGCCATCGGAATAAAGTAAAACGCATCCGTCAGCGCATACAACGCCAGCAACACCAAAATACCAGTAATAATCCCCGCCGCTGGTGTCCTTACCCCAGATTTCGATTTCAGCGCGGTCCGCGAAAACGATCCCGTCGCCGGGTACGCGCTGAAAAACGTCCCCAGCATATTCGTAACCCCAATCGCGATCAGCTCCTGGTCCGGAACAATCTTGTAGTCGTTGATTCGCCCGAAACTCTTCGCGATCGCTATGTGTTCCAGAAGTAGGATAATGGTTGCCACGGGAATCTGCGGCGCCATCGCGGATACTAGGTCCCCGTCGATTCGAAGCACCCCGACGTCCTGGAAGCCGCGTGGGACGTCCTTTAAGATCGCGATTCGCTTGGTCTTGCCATCATGTCTCGTCACCAGCCACGCCGCGAAGGTGACGATAATCACAACGAGCCCGTTGCGCATCACGTTGAGGAAGAAGAAGGTGCGCCGGTACCGGGGATACCGTTGTCCGAGCTTCGTTAACCCCCAGCGGATAAAGTAGAGACCGAAGAGAGCGGTGAAACCGAAAGCGGCGTCCAGCCGTGCGTGAGAGAGATTCTTGAGAGTGTTGATGACGACTTTGTAGGCGGACTCGCGAGAGTTGACGTATTGCTTGCTGATGCCCAGGAGAGCGGGGATTTGCGTCGAGGCGATGGTGAAGGCGGAACCTGTCATAAAGCCGGCGACGGCGGGCGCTGGGGCATATCAGCATCAGTTAAAACTCTCGCGGTGGTGTTGAGGAAGAAGATAACCAACGAACCTGGAATAAACTCCAACACAAACCCCAACCTGAGCAACCCAATCCCCAAACAAATCGCCCCACAAATCAGCGCCAACGCCGTCGCAATCTCCGGGTTCGTATAGTTATCCCCCGTTTTCTCTTTAACATGCGCCACAACTTTGGCCACCTCAAGAGACATCACCGCCACCGGCTATTTTGACGGTCGAGTCAGTACAAGCACCCCAGTGAACTTCTCATTTTCGAACGTGGTCCGGGACTCGCAGTCGGTACTCACACCAATAGTAACATCCTTACTCGTCGCGAAAAAACAGTAGATGAAAACACCGATGAAGGAGGAGTATAGCCCGTATTCGGCGGTCAGCGAGGCGAGGATGGCGTACGACATGCTTTGGGGGACGACGACCGCTTTTTCAACGTCAGCATTCTCTGTTATTCCGTCGGACTCTTGAGCTGGGGGTGGGGTGGGGGGAGTTCACCTCCGACTGTAAGCCCCGCGATAACCTGTCGAACCCAAGTATTAGCTAGACCGCATCAATGACAATATACTACTACTCTACACTAACAACACCGGCGCGCGGAATTGATGCCCACGATGCCTCGACATCCGCTATGATCCCCTCCACCCCCACACCTCAAATCACCACCGAAAACCGCAAGCACCGGAGCTCATACATCACCAACCAACCACGTCAAATTATACCGATACACCCACGTAGCAATCGGAAACAGCGACACCACATAGTCCCTGAGCTGCCCCGGAACATCCGTGAACGTGTTAGCCGCCCAGTCACGCACGGAGATCGTGCGGTCCACGAAGTCTGGGTGTGTGGGTTCAAGTTGTTTCGCGGTGTCGGCGTCGTTGTCGGTGGGGTCGGTGGTGTCACTGCTGGAGGATGGAGCATTGGTAGGGTGTGAGGCCGTGGTGGGAAAGATCTTGTCGTCGGTATAGGACGGCATGGTGGACGAGTATATCGTCGAGAGCTGAGGCGCTCAGGAGAAACTAGGAGGAGGAGGAGGAGGAGGAGGAGGATGGACCCCGGGACTCGGGGAGAGGGAGAGAGTTTGGCGGTGTGGGGTTGCAGTGGTCGCCGATGAGCTGGGGGGGAGGTCTTTATATTTTATGGATTGATGTTGGGGACCTTGAACCCCGTCAGGGCAATTCGAGTTGCCCACACACACCAGGGAAGTTGATATCGGGGACTATACTGCACTGCACTACACTACACTGCAGCTGGGGCTGTATGTTGGACGCTGGAGGGGTAGCTCACGCCAGGGTCTATCTATCCAGCTCGTGGCGAGGAAGCTAGATGTACCGGTATTGGATGGGGGATACATTCCAGCCCAGCCCAGTACTCCCGCGCACATGGCATGGCCAGGACGATCTAGGACCATATCACCGGTGAATAAACACCGGTTACTATTGGCAGCGTTACAGACTCATGCCGTTCTCCTCGTTTATTGCTCCAATCGATCTCCCTCCGCTCCCAATTCCGCGGAAGGAATAAAAGAGCCAAGCAGCTGGGATCGAAGCATATCCATGTTTTCAGCTTCCTGTTGCAGAGATCTGCCGTGTCGGTGCTTGTCAATTCGCCGTTGTAGTGTCGTGTGTGTTGTGTGTGTGTGTCGTTGCAGTGATTTGTGGTTTGTGGGGGTGGATGTTGGGTGGTGGTGGGTGGTGATGACCGCCATTTCAGCATGAAGCACGCAATCGGAAATTTGGATGGCGCGCTACGAGGACAACAACAACAACAGCAGCAACAGGAGCAATAGTAACAGCGGCAACAGGACCACCCCCGAATCCGAATCCGAATCTGTGCGCGTGAAAATGCAGGATCTGGGTGGGCTGGGAAGGGGGGTTGTTAGACTCGGGCTTGAACAAGAACGAGAAATCCAACAGGATCGTATGGAAGGGTTGAGTTTTCCAGGGCATCTATGTGTGGGTACGATATCGGATCTAAAAGAATTCAAGTTCCATCCAACTCCCCAGCCCGTCGCGGAGCCATCGCTGAAAAACGAGACTCACATGGATCTCACAGCTTCCAAATAACTCCCGGCAACTTCAACATCCCCATACATCCCAGAATTGCCTGTTGTTGTTGTTGGTGTTGTTGTCAACACCGCTCAGACCCAAATCACACACTGGCACACTTGCTCACAAAATCTCAACCGCTCGCACGCCATCCACCAAACTCTGATAACATCCATTTTCAGCTCCGAGCGATCGTACGTGCATCTTCTCGTTCGCATCCCACGCTTTTTCTCACGGATAAAGCCGAGGAGATGAGATGAGCGGTCGGTGACTTTCCATTGAATTGGAATCCAGACCTCCGATCGCTGGGGTTTCGACGATATGATGGCATGACAGAGTACCCCGCTGTAGTGCGGCTGGCTCTGGTGCCTGGGAGTTAACAGAAGCGAATCTCAATTCAGCTTCATACTCCGTTTGTGGCGGATACGGATCCCAGTTTGCGTCGAGTCCGAGTGCTTCGGGGTCTAAACTTCAGTTTTTTATCTCGTCATCCGAGCTTTCAACTTATTAACACCATCACCATCACCATCACCATCAGCATTAAACTCCAACCACTGCATCGTCCCACAATTCTGAAAAGCGTAGATAACCACCTCGCCCATAGTATGAAGTCACAATAAGCTTTTTTCCGTCTGCGTAAGCGCGACATGGCTGTGGGGCCGGCCACCCCAACATTAAAGTTACGGCTAGCTGGTGTTAGCACGAAAGTCAAGACTTCAAGCTCGGACGGGGTTGGGATAATCCGCGCCGATTAGATGGGATTCCAGAAAGCCATCGAGCAGCGATCGGAGAGAGGTCGAATGTCGCATGCCGACCGCCGAATATTGGAGGAGTGAACACTCGGCGGTGAAGGCTACAACGAGAAGCGGGAAGTCCGTGTCGGGGACGTCCTTGGGTGCAATCCCACATCACCTCAATCACGTCGATCTCACCACAGGATCCCGCAGCATCCCGCAATATGCCAGATCAATTGCAGCATGGCAGCATGGCGCCGAAACAGGGCGCCGGAAATGCGGTGTAACGGACGTGGATGTGGATGTAGACGACTTCAAGGAGAACTTGAAGGTGGTGCCAGTGGTTTGTGGTCAAACTTGAGCTCATGGTGGTAGCACCGTGGCGAGCGCGGGAGGCAGAAGGGCGTGATTTGAGACGGTGATGAGCGAGGAGTTCGAACTGAGTTGGTGAGACAGCAAGATGAGGCGAGGTGATGGGGGGAGATAAGGATGGATCGTGATGGATGGTTAGTAGGATGGAGGGGGTTGGATGTTGTAGTGGTGAGGAGGAAGATAAGGTGATGGTGATGGGTTTGGGGGCACTCAGTGGTTTGTATGAGTGTAAGTAAGCGGAACTTGAACTCGAATTATGTATTCTCCCAGATGCTAAATACAAAGCCGAAACCGAGTAACTCCCCGCCATGCCCCGTAACTTCAACAAACACCAACCAAACTAACCCCACAACCAGTAAAAAAACCAACGAAATTACCACCCCATACACTCATGCTCTTGTACATTTCCCCCCTCCTCCTCTTCATCCTCCCAATCCCCATCCCCCTCATCCCCTCCCACTCCTTCCCTCAAGCCCCCACCCCCTTTCCCTTTTCCTTCCTCACCCACCCCTTCGCCATCATCATCGCCATGGACGCCGGCATCGCGCCATCCCACGGCCAACACTCCTCACACGGCAAATCGATATAATGCTCCTTTTTCGGCAGCATATGGAAGTGGACACACACTGCGAGTCCGTCGACGAACTTGGTTGCGGTGGAGGCGGTGGCGGCAGAGGAGCAGCGCTTGAGTTTCGCCGGTTCGATGTGGTCGCAGCAGTAGCGGTGGGGGGCGTAGTAGCACATTTCTGGGGGTGGTGCTGGAGAGGTGATTTGTGTTTGATGGTGTGGTGTTTGATGGTATGGTGTTTGAGGAGGTGGCGGGAGACGTTTGACCTGGAGACTTGATGGGGGGATTTGTTTCGCAAGGCGTAGATGTGGTTGTTATGATGGAGACGTGGAGGCCCAGGAAGGGTTTGCGGAGAGAAGGAGTAGCAAGGGAATGTGTTTGTGGCCATCCTTGCTGGAATCATCTTGGTGGAATGAAGAGGAGGTTGGTTTCTTCAGCAGGTGGTGGAAACTGCGCGTTTTGTGAAAAAACGAGTCATAGTGGATGATGGGCTGCGTTGTGGTTTTTCATCTCTGATTTAACCCTGGTAGGATGAGCTTGGGTAGCGCTTGGTCTTCAGAGCTGACTGCGGCAAGAATGCTTGTCAATAGCTCTCACCGCGCTAAATCGGCTGACTGACACTGTCTGGGGATTGCGGGATTCTCGAGTCGAGTCCATCATACTATCATTTTAGACCTGTTCCATTTCCATCCATCCAAACCTGCGAACTCGCAAATTCCAAGTTGGCACGCCCAACCGCTTTCATTCGATCCCTATCATCCGAGTTTTACAAGCTAATCTCAGGCTTAGAAAGCATGGAAACCGGAAGTTGACGCTGTCGAAAAGTTGAGGCGTTTTCATTCAAAATTTACAGTCCGAGTCATCATGGTCATGGAGACAGTGCAGCGATTATGCATGACACACTTCCGACTCCTCTCATTTTCTTCCCAGGGTAAAAGTCCCATCACCGCAACCACGGGGGTGAAGAGATCTGAATCCCATTGCTTGATGATTGAACCCGACTCGGGTGAACCGAAAGCATGTAATACAACTCATTACACACTCATTGAACCCTAAATCTCAAAAGAACACCTCAAGCTCCCAAGCCCCCTCCACCCGGGTCAATCGCAACACCCCCTCCCTATCCTCCCAGCCAGACGGCCACTACATCTACGTAAAAAACTCCAAATCAATAATCTCATACCGCAACTCAATCCTACGACCAACATTACCTGGCCTAAGGCTCCGAAAAATTGAACACAAGGTCCCCGCGAGTGCCAGAAGACACAGCAAACCTTTGACGCAGGAGGACCAAAACCATTTACGGTGTTTTTCCTTTTCCCTCACCTGCTGTTGCTGTTGCTGTTGGTTCTTATTTTTCTCCTTCTTATTCCTCCACCTGTTTTTTTTCGAGCTTGGTCTGGTACCGGCCGCTGCATCATTATCGTTTTCGGCGTCTGATGCTCCCAAGAGGTCTTCAAGCAGAATGAACCAATTTGCAAATACTATTTCTTCCTTCAGTCCCACTTCCAGCGGCTGCGTCTTACTGGTGATTTCGATCCAGCCGGGATCGCTGTCGTCCTCGATCGTCTTACCTGGGGAATTGCAGCAGGGAAGAGATGTCTCGGAGCCGGAATCATGTGAGCCGGCTGACTCCATGCCTGAGTCTTCCGGTGGATTATGAGTATCTTCCGACGTTTCTGTGATGTTTTCCGGAATGGCGTCGTCCGCAACAATCCTATTCGAAGATTTAGATGCTTCCGAGTCTGATTCATCCGAGACCATGGGCTCCCAGTCTTCCGATGGATTAACAGCATCTTCGTCTGGTGAATTTACAGCATCTTCTTCCGAGTCGGATGAGTCTGTCGGGTCGTCCTGGCTATCCTCGCCATATTTTGGAATCATCTCGCCCGCGACCGTGTTTCTTGCAACTTCCAGTCTCGGGGAGGCTGGCTCCAAGTCCGGTTCCTCGGCGGGCTCTTCCGGCGGATTTACAGCGTTTTCCGGCCTATCGTCGGGACAGTTGGAATGGTATGGCCACTCATCTTGGCTCTTTCAGCCCAGGTATCCACGTTTGAGGGCTCCTCACGCTCATTGTAGTTGTTCTGGGCCCGACTGGTGCTTCCAACACTCTGCGGCGACACATACGCAGCCGATCCTTCCAAGTTTCCCGTTAGAAGCCGCCCTGGGTTCAATCGTGGTGTGCCTATGGGCGGGAGGATAACTTGGTTGTCATTACCCAACGGGGTACTGCCAACCAACAGCTTGCCCATGGGACTGTACAGTTTGTTGAACAATTGTGTGATGTCTTCAGATTTATCAATTGTCACTTCTCCTTTACCCTTGCCCTTTGCTTGAGAAATCTCCGCTCGCTCGACGTCTTCCTCATCATCTCCCTGGACACCTTCCCCGTCATCTTCTTTCACCAGTCGATTTCCCACGACCGGGATTAGTTTCACTTTTGGGTTATTCTCCTGTGGATGGCTTGGGATCGCACCCTCTTCCATGTTTCCCCGATAGCAAATTATACAGCCATATTTAGCATCGATTCTCCGGAATATTAGCTTCATGCGCGAGTGCTTCTTTGGCTCACAAACTTCGTCGCCTAGTTTATTCAGGGCTAATGAGCATAAACTAACTTCATCGAAGGTATGGTTGCAGGGTTCGAAGTTCACACGTTTACGGAGGCACATTTTGACTGTATCCGGGGGTGATTCTTTCTGGAGGAAGGATGTAAGCCAGGACGCCTGGGAAACTCTCCGCTAAGTGGTCGCCGTCAAGTTGAGACTTTGGGTGCAGTCGACGCTCCAGCTGCGGATCTGAACAGAGCTATCCACGGCCGATCGAGGTTTTCTTGTGTTGTGTTGCCGTCGAAGACAAAATATGTAGTCCGCTGGTAATAGCCGGTATCTGTGTTTAGCCCGTGTCGACGGCGGTATGGCGGTGATTAACGATGTAATAGTAGTGCAAGATAAACAATATCAATATAAATAGGATATGATAGATAGTCGTAGCCAAAATTCGAAAAGATGCAAGATGGAGGCGAAGAAATTATAATCCGAAGTGGGAGTGGGAGCAGCAGACGCGCGGGGGTACCAGTGTCGGCAGCGTTGACAGGGGAGGAGCGGTGAGTTCTGCTTCGCTTACCCGAGTGATAAATTATGATAGACTCCCGGGACCAGACACCAACCATGCACTATCTGTGAAAGCGAGTCTAAAGATTTTTATCACGCTTTGAGCACAAAAGGGAATAATACAGTAAACAAGCTGAATAAATGAGAGCCCGGTTATTCCAGAAAAGAGAAAAGAGGAGAATAAACACCGGTTGAAACATGACTGATCGGAAAAAAACAAAACAGAAAACAAAACAGTGAAACCTAAACTCCGAACCAAAGAAACGAAAAACCAAGAGCAGCTCTGCTCTATCGGCATAAGGCAAAAGAAAAGGTGTAGAGTAGTAGTTCAAAACGGTCGGATCCAGCATCACCGCCGCAACCCCCACCCTCGAGTCCCCGTCTTCAATTCCCCACTCCAATCCTATCCCGTATATCATCCTCCCTCCCTCCTTACCCCCCACCATCGTGCATAACAAATTCACCACCCTCCTTCCGACGCCCTCTAATCCAAATCCACATCCACATCCTACTCCTCCTACTCCTCCTTGTTCTAATCCAAATCGGTGTCCGACGACGACGACAAAGACGACGACAACGACGACGATGATGATGATGACAACTTCTCCACTGCCGGGTAGTTAACCCGCGCTTTACAGTCCAGCCGCCCACATAGCCCGGGCGTCTGTAGCTCCAGGATCTTCGAGGAGTCCATGCACATGGAGTAGTTGTCGTCTTGGTAGCCGCAGATGAGGGAGGAGGTGGTGAGGTTGCAGCCGCAGCTGAAGGTCGTGGAGGTGGTTGTACACATGGTTTGTTCGGGAGGGAGGGAGGGAGGGAGCGGGGTTGAGGTATCGGTGGTGTTGTGTTGTGGGTTGTGGACTTGAAGGCGAGGGTGAGGGGGAGGATGGAAGAGCTGAATCGAGTCGAGTCGACGTCTGCGTAGTTCCCAAATATAAAGCGCTGATAGCTATACCGTCAAGTCGGGGTCTCTCTGCCTTTTGGCTGAGGGCACTATCCCAGGAATCTCAGATTGTGTTGATACTGTTGGTTTTCTTTCCACAAGAACGCTCCGGGGATGGGGGATATCGCTCCCCTTTATCTACCTCCTCCTCCTCCTCCTTCTCCTTAACATTGACCTCCTCCGAGCCCGGGATCCCCCCTAGACCGTGTTCGTCCGAACAGGAATAACCCAGCAACCAATCAGCGCGGTGGATTTGCGCTATGATGGTTGGGGCGGTGGTAAAGTTTCCAGATGTGGCTAGTCTGGGTCTCGTGTATCATGGTTCTGCTCCGGTTTGGAGCAGGGTCGGCACTCCGCGTTCAGTGCTGTTTGTTCGTGTGTGGAGTACGTGCTCTACCGTACTATACCAGTACATGTCGTAGATCCCCTTCCTCTCCAGCACCTCTCGTAGCATCGCCCACAACCGTGTCAAACCTCATCTTCCGGAGCCCCCCCACCAACCTCCGAGTCCACCTCCCGCATCTCCAATCCTCTGTATGTACATACACTATCCCCCCAGCTTCCAGCTTCCAGCGTCCAGCTTCCGTCATATCCACCATATCGCGCAACACCGGAAGCACAACCAGGGCGACACGCGCAGATCTACGGGAGACCCTTTATACACCTGCAGGATGACGTCGTGCATTCTTACGGTCAACTATTTACCCTCATTATGCATACAGTATGTGCCGCAACTTTCAAGAGCCCTGGCGATCTGAGTTAAAGTTTCGCGAGCTGGTAGCGAGGGGCTCGGTACACTTGGACATACTCCCGGTCTGTGGTGGTGGAGTGTCACGTACTCTACACTGCAGCAAAGCATCAAACCAGCATCCAACCGCTCACCCATCACAGCTCCATGCCACGGCTCGTTTCAAAACTCCCAACAAGCACGAAACCACCACCGAGCTCCTGGGGGTCGTTCCGAAGATGTGCATTGTGGGGTCGTGTAGGCGATGACATCAAGTCTGTAGATGTTGTGGGATGACTGATCAACGGGCTTGCATGCGTGCTGGACTGGACAGCGAGTGTTATGATATCGAGTATGCTGTCTGCTGTAACGACACACGAAAACGAAACATAGATTACCGATATTGTACCAGAATTCAGGACGGAGGATATCGGGCATGGCGGTACGAGTTCGGGTTGGAGGATTAGGAGCAGGGCAATAATCATGGTCGATGAAAACATACATATCAACTTGGTTTGCTGACCCTGACCCTTGGGGGTTTTGTAGAAGCCAGGTAGTCGACTGGATGTGTCGGTGAAGTATCGGATGAGGAGGAAGGCAAAGAGCCCCAATGATAATCGTCCTATGAGAAACAAGGCACGAAACTACCTAGGTATAGAACATACAAAACTATCCCCGTCGTCATTCTCGCTCATCCTTGACACCCAAACCCGTTTCTCTCAAAAACCGCGGAACAACTCTCTCCCACTCCCGCCATCAACACAGACATCTCAGCAACCCCCTCTACCACCATCACCCCCCAAGCGACCACCTTACCCCCCCCTCTCCACCATCCCCGGCACCACCCAACACTCCACCGCGGCCTCATCCCTCTCCATCCCACATCGCCTGCACACGGTTGAAACCAGCCTCGTAACACCCTCACACGCCCAGCACCGCCAAACACGGTGCATCAACCTCGTCGTACACCTCTGTGCCAAACGGCTATGATAGCAGTGGGTGTGCTCGCAGGAGGGGCAGACGGTCTTTGTGGTTGGCGGTTGCAACGAGAAGGGTGTCGTCTTGTGCGTGGAGATGTGGGAGCACTGACAGCATGTTATCGCGAGGCGGCGGGGGCGCGCGTAGATGTAGGGCCGCGGTTGGTGGAGGATCGCGGGACATGACATCGTGGGAGGAGGAGGAAGATGATGGGGGAGCTCAAGAGCTGTGGAGTTGGAGCTGTCAGAGTTCACATGCCATCAGCCACAGGGGCCCGCGCCACACTCACAGATGTTGATTCGTTGTGTTTTGGTATCGCCGCGGACAGCGCACAATCGATGGAGAATCGAAACCCCCCACGGCCCGCGGACGTGTTGCGAGCATCATAGAGCCAACGTCACTTTGCCACCGTTGCTCTTCTTCTTCATCATGCTCATGCTCACGCTGCACCGAAATCTATCCCATCAATTGCGTGCGACAGACACTACGGTAGGTAGGTAGGTACTGCGTGCACCGAACAAGCGAGCGAGCGAATCGAACGACCCGCAAGCGCAATGGAAGTATTCCGGATTGATGATAACCACGATCCCACACTCGACCTGGTCGATTCCCCATTACCCTACCTCTCATTCCTCTGCTCTTCCCTCACTAACACGCCACTACAGAATCCCCCATTAACCCACAAACCGCCTTCCCAAGCCGCTGCCGAAATCGCGCGAAAGAACGTCGAGCAGACGATTGTCGCCACCCCATCCTCGGCAGAACCAGATGATGATCCAGAAGTCCGCATCAATCGGCTCCTTGAAGAGCTACTCCGCCTCTCGCGACACCACTCGTCGAACAATGAGGACTACCCGACCCCCGCGTATCGCACGCTCATCAACACGCTGCGGTCTATCGTCCATGGCTTCTCGCATGGCGATGGCCCGTGTAATCTACATCTCGGCGAAGGCGTGATTGAGCGCCACATCCGCTGCTGCAACGAGAAGTGGGGGGTGGTGATGGAGCGATTTGTGGAGCGCGAGATGAGGGAGGTGGTGGAAAACCTCATGATTGTGGCGTCGTGGTTGAAGGATGAAGAAGATTATGATTCGAATCGTCTGGATGAGATGGTCAAGATGGTGGAGGGTGTTGTCAAGACGGAGACGAAGAGGGTGTTTGAGGAACACGGAAGGAAGCGGGAGAGGGAGGAACAGATCGTCGGACAAGTGGCGGAGAGGAAGAAGGTTGAGACTTTGGAGGAGAAAATTGATGAAGACGCTGATGCAGCTGGGGAGGTGGTTATGGATGAGTTGACGGTTATGATGGAGGAGGATAACCCGAAGTTTGAGGAACCACAGCAGGAGGAGACCCGGATCCCCACGGAAGCCGAGAAGTACGGTGTTACCACCACCTTTGATGAGATGGACGTTGAAACCATGGACACCACACAACCACTCCCGGAGACGGATACTAACAAACAAACCTCCGGCGACGAGCTCCAGGACCACCCACCAGCCCAGGATACTCTACCGTCTGGCGGGGACCCATTGGACGACTACCGCAGCCCGCCCCCTCCGCTCACCACCTTTTCACGAGAGTACATCTCCCAACCCTATGCGCCCCAGATCGGCGCCAACTCACCGTACCAAACCGGGCCCTCTACTCCACCGCCGGAATCCACCAGCAGTGACAAAGGCAGCGAGAACGAGCGCGCCACTTCGTATGTCCTCCCCATTCTCCCCATCACATCCCAATCCCCATACCCCAACCCACATGATCAACTAACCCCCTTCACCACATTCAGCCACTCCCCCCTCTCCAACCTCGCCATCTCCCCCCACTCCTCGCAAGCCTTCATCCTCCACAACCGGCCCTCCACACCCCCGCAGGACTCCTCCACCTCCCCGCCCCCGCGCAAATTCCGCCGTGTCTCCCTCGTCGACCGGGAACCCGCCTCCTTCGCCTCCACCTCCCAATCCTTCTCCCCCATCAACCCCTCCATCCCCTCCACCTCCCTCTACGTCCCCATGTCGGACCAGCAACAACAACAGCAGGATCTCGAGCTCGCGAAACGTTCAGCAGCGGAACAGGAATACCGCTACCAGCAGTTCCAGCGGCACCAGGAGCAGCAGCAGCGGAACTCGCTGCAGATGGAGCCCGAGCAGGTGGTGGCTTTGGGGTATGCCACGTCCCCGAGTACGACATCTAGGTATGGGAGCTTTAGTACGGTTCCTGGGGCGGCGCCGACGAGGGGGAGTTTTAGTGGCGAGGCCGGTGCCGGCGGTGGTGCTCGTGCAGGGGAGTACACCGCCCCTGGATCTACTGCGCCGACGGGTCCAGCTGGTCCGAATACCTACGGCAGCGTCGGCGGGGGTGCTGGTGCCGGTGTCGGTGGGTATACGGCGAAAAACGAAACATCGGAAAAGAAAGATTTGAACTGGCTCAAGAGCTTGAGGGTCGCGGAGCTGAAGGAGGAGCTACGAGAGAGGGGGTGCCCCGTGTCTGGGTTGAAGGCGGATTTGACGGTGAGGTTGGGGAGGAAGATGGGGTTGATGTAGGGGTGTGTGGATTATGTAGCGAGGGAAGGGGAGCATATGGGGACGCTCTTTTCATGTGCGGTTTTGGATTATGGGATTTGGTTTTTGGGTGTTTGGCGTTCGGGGTTGGGGTTTTGGGATCTGGTGGGGAGGGGACGCTCGTGATCTGATGTACAGTATCTCTTGGTGTAAAGGCCAATCATTGTTCATCACTCAATACCGAGTATGGGTTTGTGACGGCGCTTCATCTGGTCAGCACACGCGCACGCGAAGACGTGTCAAGTGCGCAGTGCAGCGCATGCCGTTGCCGTTGCCCTGCCAACACCCGCCACAGTTTACGAATCCAACCCCCTTCCCGGCCGCCAGCCGTAGAGGTTTCTCTTCTCTTCGCACTTCTCACTTCACCCACCACACACACAAACGCGACAATCGCCCTCAGGCTGCACCCGAGACCACATCATACCAACTTGAACTTCGTCTACAACGAGTCTGAGTTCTGCCACTGCGACTGCGACCACCGCCGACTGACCGACTCAGAGTCGACTCCCAAACGGACTTCGTCTTCTTCACCTTCTCAACGTCTCTATCCTCACCTCCTCCACCTCCTCCAAATCTTCCCTGAACTATACCCACAACTATGCCTCTACCAGCGTCGTCAACACCGCGGAAACGTCCCCACCCCGCTGGACAGCGGCAAATCACTACTTTCTTTTCTCCATCCTCGTCTTCCTCGTCTTCCTCATCTACAGCAACAACGACAACGACAGCAGCACCTAAACTCGCCCCAGACCTGCCCCCAGACCTCCAGTCCTCGCTGCTGACAGTCGGAATGCGGGTGCGGCGGAGTATGGCGGTGAGGGAGGCGGTGTTCAGTCAACCCCACTACTCTGGCGCCTCGGATGCTGCAAAGTCTACAACTACTTCCATACCGGTAAATAAACGGCGCCGCGATGAGGGCGGGGAGGGAGAAGGGGTGAGGGATGTGGAGACGGCGGAGCAGCGGGAACGGGCGAGGGTTTTGGCTTCCAAGCTTCCCACTGCGGCGCCCGGGGGCGGCTTCAAGGGGAGGGCCGGGATCGGTGGGATGGGAGGGTACTGGAAAGCGGTGAAGCGTCGGCCGGTGGAGGAGGGGAAGGGGGTGGGGATGAAGGTGCAGGAGGTGCAGGATGAACTCGGAGAGGCGGGGTTTTTGATGGAGGTTGATTCGTAGGGGAGCACAGGGGATTCAGTGCTGCGGTAATGGTGGATTTTCCGAGGGGATATGGGGTTATGCGGGTGGGACTTGAGAACGTACACGCTGTCGCCGGAGTAACGATAATTACAGTACTCTAGCGGCGGAGGGAGGTCTGGGATAGATTACTAAGATGGAACTTGTACTACATGTTCTGAAAGTGGCTACTTAGTGATATGATCCTGGGTTCAGCCACGGGGATGGGTTGTGGTATGGATACGCGGCGTCGTTCCGGCTTGAATGTTGAGGTGTGGGTAGTTGGAGATGGAAATGGAGATGGGCGGATTGATGAAAGATACATGCCTTAGGCGTGTGTCTGCAACTCGAGTTCACTGGTGGTGGATTGAAAGTGGACATGCGTTGAACACAGACAATGCGGTTTCAACCTCCGTCATTCAGTCGCACTCGCAATCTCACTCTGATTCTGGTTCTCCTACTCTCCATCCCCACTCCAGTTCCATCTCCATCTCCTACCTCCTCACCCTCCTCTTTCTCACCGCCCTTTTGGTCCCTCTCCATCCACCCCCCTCAGCTCCCACACCCATAATGCACCTCCTCCCCCCTTCCTCCCTCTCCTCCTCCTACTCACCACCCACGCCCACCCCGCCAACCAAAGAATCTACACCATCACGCTCGTCGTCACATCTCGTCCTCCTTCTCTACCTCCGACCCCAACACGAACACAACGCCAACAAACCCAGCCACACCCCACAATCACAAAAACAACACCGATTATGACGCCCACGCCACCACTGCGGGCTCGGAGTAGTGTGGGTGGACTTCAACCGGATGTGACGACGACGACAACGCCGGGAGAGGGGGTAGTGAGAATGGGGATGGAGGTGGAGGTGAAGATGATGGTGAAGATGATGATGGACGTTCGGGGATAAGGGGGGTTGGATATGGTGTTGGATTACTTCTAGTGGGGGTGCTTGTCTTCGCGTGGGTGGCATGGCGCTGGGGAGTCCAGACGGGATGGTGGGGCGACGTCGTGGTTGGGGTGGGGTAATCGGCATCAACATCAGTATCGGCGCCTTCTCGAACTCAGAGGAGGATGGTATTCACCTTCATCAGTCCCAGGTATATATATATATTCGTTTCCACAAGCACCACAGAAACCCGTCCCTCTCCCGCGGTTCTCAGAGGGTGGTTTGGTTGTCTGGTCCCCGTCCGGTCTTTGATTGAGGTTAAGTTAGTCACGTTATAGAATGTGAGTTTAGTGTTTGACGCCTAATGGTAGAGATGTCACGGTTAGCGAGGCGTTGCTGTTGGTAGCACAGTATTGTAAAGCGTATAGTATAGTAATGAGCCGGCCCGGGGAGGAGGACATGTAGTCTGTAGTCCGATCGTTCATGAATTGACGCTGCAGTCAGAACACATTCGAGATAGGCAACATGAAGTCCAACTTATTGATCCCAGCTTTTGAGCTTAGCGTTCATTGAACTCTGGACTGGAAGATCACTACACTTCAAGGCGATCCACCATCACCCGTAATCACTCTCATTTTCACTCATAGACAAACCTAACTTCCACACCGAGGTATGTGCACTCATCTACATTACCGGTAACATAAGGACATAATTCAGAACCTGAACCCACAGTTAGTATTCACTCATTAGCACTCGGCCTAACGACCTGGAATGTTCCTCACCACATCATGCCCACCATAACACCTCCTGCAGTCCACCTCAACCCCATTCTGTTCCGTTTCACCTCTCCATCCCCATCAACATGGCCTGATCTATTCCACCTATTCACCTGCTCCTCACACCCTCACTCTTGGTATCATTATCACCATTTGACTCACAAGACAAAACAATACAATCTAATACAAACATACATCCTCACCTTCTTCCCTTCTCTTCCCATCACCACTCCATCGCAAGAAAATACTGCTACCCGCGCTCCCCACTCTCCACTCTACCATCACCAACTCCACTCTACAAATACCTACACAAACAAACATAGAACAAAAATACAACCCCCACTCTCCGCTCTCCACCCCTCCCACTGCACTGACACCTCCCCAATACCCAAAGCAATGTGCACCTTCTACCTCCTCCGCTACCATTGCAGACACCCCGGCATCTCTTCCGACCGCGCCACGACCTGCGCTGGCTTCCTCGAGCGCGGCCACTGCTCCCAGCGATACCTCACCGAGAAGTCAAACAAGCTCAATGGTAAGTGTCCGAACTGCTTGAGCGCGTCGTGGCATCGGCGGTTGGTGAGGAGGTTGGCGAGGGAGAAGGAGGAGAGGGAGAAGAGGATGGGGGAGAAGATAAAGAAGGAAGGGGGAGAGGGGGAGGGGAAGATGTAGGATTGGGGAGCTAGATGGAAGAATTGAGCGGTGAGGGGAAGATGTTGGGGGAGATGGGAGTGGTTGGGGTGGTAGAACTTGGAAAGAGGGGGGAGGAAGGGGAAATGATATCTTGATTCTATTCACATTGTGAAAGATATTGGAGGTGTTGGTGATCGCTGGTGAATCGAATAGGAAACGTCAAGGTGAGGGCTCCGATATCAACAGCTACAATAATCCGTTCTGGGTTAATTATCTAGTTGTACTAGTAAGCGGCGCAGAGACGATATTCCTAAATTGCGAACTTGACTTGAAGATATGAATAGTACTCCACCGTTGGCTCTCACTCCGACTGAGGGAAGTGTCGAATGATCACCGCCCATAGCGCGCTGTAACTCAAACAGATACGTGGATAACGCACATCAGCACATACATAAACTGGATAAAAGGCTCAATATACTGTGTGGAAACATGTCTGTATATTCGCTGTAACTCGCTGTACATCCTGTGAAGCCTGGGGAAGATGGCTATCACATGGAGTGCTCATTTGGTACGAAAAAATCATGAGTTGCCTCGCGCTACGGGCGGTGTTCATTCAAAACTTCTCTCCACTCTCCACTCCGACTTCATTTTCCACCACATCGCCTCGCCACACCTCATTCTCCCATCCTCCAGCTTCACCACCCCGCGACTCCCCAGCTACACACTCTCTTGCGTAGCCGACGATTTGAGTACTGTCTATCGAGCCAATGCATAGACGATGGCGTCCCCATGGAAGCATAAACCCCGCGATGCATTATCCATAGCTCCACCTCTACAACCACGTGTACACCGTTTTTTCTGACAGTTTTCTCACACTCAGCTCAATGCTACTCGAACAACCTCAACAACGCTAGATTCTCTGCAAGTGTGCCGTGGGGACGTTGAGGGTGATCGTGAATCGTTACGAAAATGCATAACGAATCATAACGAATGATGAGTGATTGGCATAATGATGATGGTGGTGGAAGTCATGTAGTGGATCACCACACGGGGGAGGAAGAAGATAAAAATGAAGGTGAATACCTCTCCCCGCGGCACTGCATGAAATATGAATGATTTGACATCCCCGCCCCAAGTCTATTGTACCGCCGTCACCAACAAGCGATAACAAATCACGCTGTGCCTGAGAGAAACACGTAGCCGTCGACTTCTCCACTTTCCGCTGCCTCAGGAGCCCATAAAACCTCACGTAGTTAGCGTGCAGAGAGTGAGTGAGTGAATCACCAGATTCGTTGTCTCCGCCAGCCCGGGGCTGGAGCTGAGTGCCTCCCACTCGACATGGACCGTCCCGTTACCCCCTTGCAATCCCCGCAGTACATACGCAGAGAATTATGGGCATGGATCGATAGATGAGGCTAGATGGAAGGGGGTGCAGTGTATCCTTCTGTCGTGTAGATACCGTAGCCTTGTGCAGACAATTGAAGGCGCGGGGATCGGATACTGACATAACGGTACCATATAAGCCACTGCAATACCATGATCCCCCCGGATCGTCACGGCTGTCATCCGTACAGCGGGATGTGTGTAAGTACCCGCGATCAGCTCCCACCCGGAAATAAAAGTTAATCTGGTAACCTTGCGTTGGGCTACGTGGATCAAAGCAGGGTTTGATTCCATTTTTCAATTTCTCGGCGGGATCATCAGCTGGGATGTACTCAGTACTGTTCTATGGCTCGTGAGATGGGAGGAGCTTAAGAGTGATGTCGAACCCGGCCATCTCCTCGCCTCGCCTCACATCACTGCAATAACCCGGAAGTTAAAATTCCCCGCGCCGCAGAAGAATATGAGCTCAGATTCTTGTAGGTACCTTTCCGTTTGGCTCGGCTCGATCTATCAAGGCCCCAGTGTATGTAGCGTAGATACAGTGTATGTACACAGACCATATCCGCCACATAGCGTAGCGTAGCATCATCCGCATCATCATCGCCGTCCCAACCTCACCCCTCCTAGCTGAGATCTTTCCCACTTCACCTCACTATGCCCTTTCACTAACTGATCCCATTGCTCTACTACTTCATTACTCCATTACTCCATTACTCCATTACTCCATCACGAGCCCGCCCCGCCTGCGCCCGCTCGCATCCCCGCGCCACCTGGTCCTCCTCCTCCTCTCCATCTACCCTCCGCATCCCCGCATCCGCACCCTCCCTGTTACCACCTTTCCCCAAGCTGCACCGAGTATCCCCATCTCCAAGCCCCCATCTCCCCGTCACCAAAGCACCACGATACCCGCGTCTCTCTCGTCTGTATCGTCTATCGTTTTCCATAAGACGGCACACCTGTCCCCACAACGATAAATATCGGTACACGACACGGCACAGTAACAACACGGTACGGTAAGTTCGCTACCGATCTTTTGCTTTCCTGCTGTGTTGTCCCTGTACCGTTTCTGTGCGGCGTGTCGACAACTCCGATCGGATAGATCGTTATCGTTGCTGGCCAGCGTGTGTGTGGTGGGTACCAGTATGTGTGTGTGACACTCCGATCCACTCCCCCCGCGTGAATCGCAGGGACGTCTCTCTGTGGCGGCGGTGGCGGAGGTGGCGGAGGTGGCGGCAGCGGGGCTACTGTATCCGAGTCTATCAATCACTGCGGGAGTGTGAGGTGTGGGGAAGGCGAAGATGGCCTGGGCAGAGTCCAGGGAGAAGCATGACTGTGGCTTGTTTGTTTGCCATTAAACAGTCTGAGTCCATAGGCGACCCGAATGATCGTGACTTACCGCTGTTTCCACGTATTGTCGAGTGGGTGAAGTCTGATTCGAGGGCTCGGGCGTAATGTAGAGTAGAGTCGAGTACAAATACGTCGAGACGACGATGGTCGTCGATACCGACCATCGCTCATCCAAAACCCCAAAGTCGCAGACTTACAAGTCTCGCTAACTAGTCATTCCCTTGGGCGCGCTTGAAAGTTTATCCACGACTATTCAAGTGGTATTCCGTAGCCCCCACTGGCATACTCATCACCGAATACAACAGCATAATATCAACCGCCGCGAGCTGAGCGTAGAGAGTAGGATGATCGTTCATCTCATTACCGCCTTCCCTTCACTTCACTATTAGCTTGAATGTTAACCCCCACCCCCAAGCCATACGACTACTATGCTATAGTAGACAACTAAAAACTAAAAACCACCATGAAAATAGACTCGGACCGGGGAAAGAAAATTGCGCAATTATCACAACCCCCCCGGCCCTCATCTACCCCTCGCTAACTACTAACTAACTACTAACTATGCCTCAGGTCGATACACCTAACCGACAACCTGAAAAACTTAAACCCCCTGGGAAGCAGGCTCGCAGTGAAAACATAGCAACTTGAACGCAAAAAATGATACGACACGAAGGAAACAGGAGATAGGAGACAGGAAATGGGGAGAACAGAACGAGACGAGAAGAGAAGTGACGAGAGACGCGAAAACTAAAAAAAAAACCATCCATCACGTGTGCGACCTATCCAGGGCCGCACCGTATACCGGACGTGTGATGTAGATATCTCAGAATCCGCCTCCAGGCGGGTAGACGCAGTCGATCAAAAGGCAGAATCTCGACGATCCCAGAACGGGGATATGATAGGTGGAAACCCATCATTTCATCATTTCATCATTTCTGTGCCACCCGTGTGCAGCAGCACAGCCGTCACAGTGCACATCAGGCGTCCTTTCCGGAATCCATCACCGGTCCATCCTCCACATGGACGACGTGATGTACTCAGCTTGCGGATGCTGCGGTTCAGAGGAGGTAGTTTCATGGTGGTGGGGTGTATGATACGGATTCGCGGTGTGGTAAGTTCCAATCGACGGCATCGACATGTCGCCGAACGCTTGCCAGTCGTAGTTGAGTGCTGGTAGGTGTGGCTCTGATGAAAACGGCGACTGTGGATGATGCGGCGATTGCGGCGACATTGACGACCGCTGCATGACTGGCGATGTCGTCGTGGTCGTTGTTGCTGCAAGGTGGTGGTCTATCCTGGTCCAATTCATTCGCTCGCGGAATTCTTTCAGCATCTGGAGCGGGAAGCCCATCAAGCCGACCGCATCGTGTGCTTCACGGCTTCTGTTTCTCGCGAGGTTGGCTTGCAAGTTCTGATGGATCTGCTCAATGGGCCCGACGGCCAGGGTGCCGAAATATACAGAGCCCACAGCGGGGAAGAGGGGTTCCACGGCCAGCGCGACACCAAAGAAATAGGCAAGGAGAACCATGGTGGAAACATCGCTCTGGCCTCGTCGGAGAAAATCGATCGGGAGGAAGAAGAGGAAGCTTCGAAGTGGATGCAGCAGCTTGAACTGCTCTTCTTGGGTTTTCACCGGAACCTCGCTCCACACTTTCTCGATAAACTCCTTCAATGCTGCGAGGGCTCTTGACTCCTGGCCTTTCCCACTAAAGTAGCCTTCCAATGATCGAAGGCGACTGTGAACGTGGCTTGCAATATTCCGATCGCGCGCAGGGTCCACGGTGGTCTGGAAATGAGACAAGCTCATGTTGAAGTATTCTTTTTCCGCAATGAGGTCTGAAAAGCAGCTCTGATGTCTCCATGCCTGCATGGAATCGATAACGGTGGTTGTACCTTGCATGAGGCTTTGCCAGCTTTGCCTGTAGAATAAATTTTTGTCAGGATCCCCTCCCATAAAATTACTCTGAATTGTTCGGAAACATACCAGTCGGTTACTTGCCATGATAATAGGATAGACGCAGCCAATACAGCATCAGCATTATGTTTTGAAAAGTTTCCAATAGCCTGCTGAAGGCCCCGCAACGCACGCCCGCGATGCTGGTAGGATAACTGCACCGTTCCGGGCGACGACGTTAACCAGGACAGATGCGAAGCTGAAAGGCCGAGAAGTGCATGCATCACAAATTCATGGCTCGCAGCTATCCGGAGAAACCTAAGCGGTGTAAGCAATGGGAGTGGGGATTCTAAGCAGGGCATATTCATGGCTTACATAGGAACTCTTTTCGTCCAGATGGCGTATCTGCTTGACGCGTCGGTGGCTTGCATTTGAGTGGCGATGTGAGAAATGTGGTGGATTAAACGCAACTCTGTTTCTGAATATTGATGCGGAGAAGGAATATGCGTATTCTCTAGTGTTGGGAACGGATAGATGCCCTCATTCCTCCAGGCGTCGAGCTCTCTCTGGATCTGAGGCGTCATCTTCAGGTCGGGCACCCCATCTGTAGTCATCATCGTTTCTCGATAGGAACATATAACTTTATGTTTTGTACAATTATTACTGTGAGATACCATCAGCCGTCAGCTTTGCCTTTTGAACAGCTTGTGGTAGAAGGGAGCTCGTGGGAAGTGGGAAGGTAGATTGCGGGTGTAGATGGGTCTTGGAGCTGTGACATACCATTGTGGGGTCGTCTCATCACAACGGATATGTCTTCTCTTGCACGTCTTACAACCCAGACGGGATTTTGTATGACTCCTCCTTGACTGAACCGTGGCGCCGGTGCTGGATGAAGACGACATCTTCCGTGCCGAAGACCTTGGGGATCTCGAGGATATGGTTGAACGAGGGCTTGGAGAAGACGATGGCGATGTCGAATGCCGAATAGTTTCGTAGCCCGGAAGTGCTAGCCTATGGTCGTATGTAGATCTTGTTCTTCGAGGATGGTGCTTAAGTTCTTGAGAATGAGGAGACATGACGAGGTCGTTTGCTCGGTATTTGAAGGTTGTGAAGGTCTGTAATCCACAAAATTGGAACGTCTGAGTTGTTTAGTCCCCGGTCAAAAAGTGCAAGCTTTGACGATAGTCTCGGCAAGGTACACCGGGAAGAAGAAAGCGTAGAGCTAGGGCGAAATGGTAGATCCGGTTTGACGGGGTGATGGATCGGTTTCGTGGGGAGGGGACGTTGTTAAGGAGGACGGGGCTGCAGGACTAAACGTGCAGCGCCGGGGTTCTGGCCAGGGTAGAGGTTACTTTTTCGATCTACCTCCCGACTCTCTGGACCCGGTGACTCGCCAAAGCATGAGCCGGGTCTCTCAAAAGCGGGTAGTGATGCTATCGAGTGAGCTTGAAGTAGATATGCAAGAATTGAGATTGTGCCGAATGTGCCGAAGACAGGCCGTCCTGTGGTGCGGAAAGTTGTGAGGGGAAAAGTGAATTGCAGTGGGTAGACTTATTTCCCCAGAATGTGGCTGTGGCACAACCTCGTGTCAATATCAAAACTTCATGGAAAACGTCAAAAGAATGATGGCAGGAGAGGAAAATCTGGCCCCTTAGGGGCCCCGCTCTAACTCTATGAATGAAGAGTGTTGCCTCACGCCGGATTGGGGTGCACAGATTCCTGCTAAGGAATGGTATGGTTGACCAGACCGTCATCTGCAACGTTACTGTAAGCTTTTTCGGTGAACATGCTAGTTTCTTGGTTCGTGTAACTGACTTACCCGGATGATCTCGATGACCCATACACCAGCTAGTTCAACTCTTGTCGAATGTGTCGATACCTGGGGATAAATTGATGGTGTGGATGTAAGAACCGGCTCCCAGGGCGTGACCTTACAGCTGATTCCTCTGATGCTTTCGGATGGATGTGAGGAGCTGTGACCAGCACGAGTTTATCCTACTAACCGTCGGCGACGTTTTTGTGGAATCATTTGGTGTTGCCGCGATGTGCTACGTCCCTGTGCTATCACAGCCCTACAGGGGTGTGCTTCACTTCATGCGATCAGCCTTGCGATCAGTTCGCGGAAGGATATCGACGGGGGACTTACCATAGGGTTCAAGGTCTCGGCGTCTTCACCTGATCTCTGATCGTCCAAGTGTTTCTGCATTCAAACGTGAAACGGTGTGGCCATCGCCATTTAGGATACCATCCACCATCCTTCCGGAGGTCGCCGGAAGTAACGTCGCTGGAGGAACAGACGTCGAGGACTGTCGAACGTCCGCCAGTTCTGAAACTCCAGCGGACATTGAGGAGTGAGAAGCACATAAGGCATCCTCCCGAGCTCACACTGCTGTAAGAGATGGACTGAAGAATAATATCCCATGATCCGATACGAGATAACAGTGTCGTCGACAAGGCGCAGAGTCACAGCCCAGCGACTGGGGAGCCACGATGCACGCTAAGCCTCAACGGTCGAATGCTGGGGATAACGATAGCTTCAATGATGTCGATGGAGCAAAAACTGACCCGTCAAGAGTCATTTCTTCATCTTATGCGCTTGATGCAGGTTGAGTAACTCACACATTGAAAAAAAGCAGACAGAAATGGTGGGATGAAGAATGTCGCGGTGTTGAGTTGGCGGGGTTGAGGATGCTATTTTTACACAATGCATGATCAGCAGACCACGCGTTTGACGTGGGGAAGACGCGGTGATCCGAGCGACGCGTCGCTCTGTCCAACGTTACAACCGGATGAATTCTTCAGACCGAAGGACGCGAGAACTGTTGAACCGCACGCACAACTTCATCACATTTGTAAACAGTCACCCCCATTGAGCGTCATTTTTGCTTTTCTCAACATCATGGAGTGGCGAACTCGGTCTTCTGCGACATCCACCACCTCAACCTGTATGGTGGGTGACATCACTGACAAAAGCGATTCCCTTCTTTCCTCTGTCATCGGAGCATCGTGCGGAGTCTTCGAAAGAATCAGATATTCCTGATGACTCTTCTCAAAAGTCTCCAATTGGTAGTTCGGGGTACGTCAGCAACTTCACGAGCAAACTCAACCATCTTCAGAAGCAGGTCACACGCGGGCCCGAAACCAATGTAGTCTTCTCCAGTGACCATCTCTTGACGAACCCATCTATACGAGCTATTAGCTAGCTCCTCAACGCATAAAACATGCCACGTTAGTGAATTGAAGATTCTCCGAAGATCACCCGCTGCCAGAGATTGTATGGCACGCGGTTAGCTGGCTATTCCGGTGAATGAATGAGTTGTCGTTGCTGTTGAAGTTCCTGATCAGTGGTGCAACGTGACACTCGGGCCGTCTTCGTTTGTCAGCATCAACCTACCACACAAACAACACCCCACAGTATGGGTAACCTTCTGGAAAGCTTCTGTCGTATGCTGTAACAAAGGGATTACTGCCCCCTATGGTTTCGAAGAGTGCATAGGATGATTGATGATACGAGGCCCGCCATGCGAGGCGCACTGGGGAAGTCCAGCGCTGCGCCTTGTGGCTTTGCGCTAACCGCCACAACACGGTGCTGTACGTCACCCGTCGATTAGCGAGAGTCCATCTGAATGCATGCATACTCATAATTCGACGTGCAAACTCATTGTTCAGGGAGAGAGCAAACAGAGAGTATCATATTCACCGGAAGGCTGTAACGCTACAATTGGTGTTTCATCAGGCGGCGGGGGACGGCGCGTAAAAGGCTTGTTAACATGACAAGTCTTCCTGGTGATGAATCACTGGCCTGCGAACATCGTACTGCTCATGTCAATCCCATTTGGACTTCAATGCGGCAACTTAATCCCTCCAAGCGGGACTAACGCGGAAAGAGTCGAGCTCGGTGTCCACGAGTTTCGATACGAGGATGCCATGGCTCGCTTCATGGAATTGTTTGTTGAACACGTTGTGCTTCCTGAAATTCGTACTTCAGAGCCGTTGAACACGTGAGCACCATGTGGAGACGCCCTGGGGGAAATGGAACTGCCGTTGCCGACGGAGGTATCAAGTCCCACGGATTGTGACCATGTTTTCGGAGGTTGGAATCGGTCCCGTCAGTCATCAACCCGTATATCACAGACAGTGACCCAGTCTCCTCTAAACGGAGGCGAGTAGTTAGCACGTAATAATCTGTTGATAAAGAAGATTACGTGTGATGAATGAGGAGTTTATGAAGCTCGGGGCTGCCGAAAACCATCGTATCGCTAAGATTCTCAAGTTGATGAATAGATATGACTGATATCCAGTGTCGGTTCAATGGGCCGCAAGTCCGTCACGATCAGGACCGGATTCATCCATATAATTCCTAAATATGATGAATGAAGCTATCAAGAGCGTTCGCACAGGTGCTCGCATAGAAAAAAGTGAATTGAAGTGGACCAGTTCAACTGTTGTAGAGAAACCAATTCAAAAACGTCCATGTGATTCCGGGACCGTCGTTGTATCCATCGTTTCTCCGCACCTAATTATGACCTTAGGTTCTGTTTCCCGAACAAGAAACCATCACCTCCGCCTCTTCTTTCCTCCATCTTGAACAGCCCACCTAACCAAACTGAAGCCTCGTCCTCTGTACAACACTGCACAACGCTGCCCCGAATCATGATTACACCTGTGCCACCAAAGTAGGGCAAGCCGCTGACGTCGCAGCCCCAAACTCGCAGTCTTTGTGAGCAATGGCAACACAATGCGTCCGGTAATCCATACATAATCTAGGCAGCAATTCAACATCTAAGAGATCGACTTCATTTCCAATGTCAGCAAATATGACTTCCATTCAGAAAGAAAACAGAAACCTACGAGCTCCGCATACCCGGCTTTGATAATCGCGCCTCAGGCTCGAAGCTGCACTGGTGAGTAAGCTTCGATACTTCCAGCATCTGGTTGGCCGGTGTATTGGCGCCGTTGAAGAGGTTTCCGGTTGTGAAACACATGGAATGATGTCTTGCGACTCGGGTTGGAATAGGCACCGTCACGGTCACGGATGTCGACTCGGATGACAGGGCGTTGGCTGAGAGAATCGGTCTCTTGCTCATCTGATAGTGCCCCAACAGTGTTGAACCTGATTCTCTTTAGCATCTCCTCTACCTTTCTCGGCTGAAGCTCGCTCTCCCACCCTCAAGATCCCGCATCCCAACCACCTCACCCAGTCCCAGCGACCACAGCTTTATAACGCCCCCCTCAACGATCACCACTATCCAATTGAAACATATCGAGTGAATGGTCTCGGTACTGACGGGACGATGGGCTGATGCTGAAGAAGTACCGTGACGGAGGTGGAGTGACTGGTGGAGAGATTCATCAGTGATAACTCGTGCTCACGAAGTATCGGGGACCAGACCTATTTCAGCGGGAACGGCGTTTTGCGGTGATGAGAGATGGAAAGCAATAAGGTTGTAAAGTAGCGAGCTGGCGGTGAGTAGAGATCAGAGACGATGAGGTGACGGAAAGCGAGGAGCAGAGGTTGGTGGGACGGTCACGTGGTTTTGCGGGCTGCGACGAGTGACGTGTAGAGAGAGAAGGTCTTTGATGGGAGCCTTGAAATGAATGGATGCTGATCCACTTATTCAAGTGGTTTTTAGATTCAACAAGGGTTGGTTAAATTTTTGCGGTGTCGTCCCGATGGCCAGCTCGAGAAAAAGCTGGCTCATTGGGTGCGCACTGCGCATGTGTATGGTGGGCTTTCACCCTGGGGACCACATAAACTAGCTCGTATGAAAATATAACCAAGTATGGTCAATTCTGTTACATCATGTACGTAAAAGTGGGCGACTAAAGCGCTTCCATGAGGTTTCACTTCATCGGTTGGCGCATCATCTCATCTCTTCCTCAATGCCATCTCCGTCCCCCACCGCCGTGATATTGTAACGGCCATAATCCACACATTCTCGCTTCCTCCGGAGTCTTCAGAGCTTTTGTCGTGATATCAAACGCTTCACATGTCTTTCCCCGTTCCTCATCACCTCAGTCTCTGACTATCACATGCCGGAACGATGCCAACGTCTCCATCTCGCAGTTGCGTCACTCCTCATCATCAATGCCCATCAGCCCACGACTCCCCACCCAACAGCACCGGGACCACCTCTCCTGTTCTCCCTCAGGCCCCCCAAAACCTCCCACAACCTCCTCCCTTTCCTTACCATCTCCACGAACACCCACGAACACCCACGAACACCTACACAAGCAACAACGCCCACCATGTCGAGCTCCAGGGCCGCCAAACCCCACCGCGCAGCGGCCATCCCGCCCAACCTCAAGACTGGCGTCTCGTACGCAGACGCCGCGGACGCCCCACCACTGGACATGACTCCCGAGCCCGGGAAATCCTACGCCTCTGCGGCGCAATCCCCAAAACACAAATCACGATCGAAGAAGGAAAAACGGCGTTCCAAAGCACCACCAGCATCGAACCCCGTGGAGACGAGACCGAGACCGTCGTCGTTGGAGGAGGAGGACGATTATGATGATTATGATGGCGGGCTTGATGGCTCGACGACCGAGAGGATCTCGGGACCTCCAACACCGCCGAATAACACGCCGCGGCAATTGTCACCGGAGAGCTTGAGACGGGTTTCCCAGGAGAAGGAGAAGGGCGTGAAGCCGTTGACGTCGACGGAGAAGGGAAAGGATATTGACAAGTCGCAACACTCGCCGGTGTTTAAGGAGGGCGAGGAAGGATTGACGGGCTACGAATCTGGCACATCCGGGGAGGAGAAAGGTCTCATCGACTACACTCTCGGTGGGACAATGGTTCTCCCCGACGTCCCCGCCCTCGTCTCCCACACCTTCTCCAAAGAGTGTGTCCCCCCAATCCCCCATCTCATCCCCGCTGACACCCCATAGCATCTCCTGGGCCCCGCTCCACGTCCCCCTCGAACGGCGCCTCCAAACCATCATGGTAATCTGGTTCACGCTGGCCATCTCCCTCTGCTTCTCCCTCTTCTGGTTCCTCCTCGCCATCCCCCTCACTTGGCCCCTCCTCCTCCCCTACCTCCTCTACGTCTTCCTCTCCACCTCGCACCTGGACGGCTCCTCCCCCTTCCGTCGCTCGCACCTCTTCCGCTCCCTCCCCATCTGGAAACACTACACCAACTACTTTCCCCTCCGCCTGCACCGCACGGTCCCCCTCGACCCCACCAAAAACTACATCTTCGCCTACCACCCACACGGCATCATCTCACACGGGGCCTTTGGCAACTTCGCCACGGAGGCCACCGGCTTCTCAAAACTCTTCCCGGGGATTACCAACACCCTTCTCACCCTCGATTCCAACTTCCGCATCCCGTTTTACAGAGACTACCTCCTCGCCCTTGGCCTCGCCAGCGTATCCCGCAAAAGCTGCGAATCCATACTCCGCGGTAAGGGCGAGCCACGATCACACCGCCTCCTCCGCCGCATCCTCCCCGCAGGGTGGGCGCCGAACCCGCCCTCCGAGGGCGGCCGCGCAATCACCATCGTCATCGGCGGTGCGCGGGAGAGCCTCGAAGCTTTCCCAGGCCGGATGCGGTTGGTCGTCAAACGGCGCCGTGGCTTCCTCAAGATCGCGATGCGTGAGAGAGTCGGTGTTGTGCCTGTGTTGGCGTTCGGCGAAAATGGTACTGTACCTCCTTATACACTCACCCCTTATACCCCATACCCGATATTTCAACCACCCGGACATCACGGCTAACCTTGTTTTTTTTTTTTTTTTGTTATTTTTTGGGTTTTTTTTTTTTTTTTTTTTTTTTTTTTTTTTTTTTTTTTTTTTTTTTTGTTATTGTTTAGATCTCTACAACCAGCTTGTCCCCACCTCGACCTCGCTGCTCTCGAAACTCCAATCCGCCGTCAAGAAAACCATGGGTTTCGCGCTCCCGCTGATCCACGCGCGCGGCATCTTCAATTACGATGTCGGCCTCCTCCCGTACCGAAAACCCGTCAACACGGTTGTCGGGAAACCGATGTTTTGGGAGGGAGAGGAGATTACGGAGGAGGAGGTGGATGTGTTTCAGCGGAGGTATATTGAGGAGCTCGAGAGGATGTGGGAGGAGCATAAGGAGACGTTTGCAAGCGAGAGGGTGAAGGGCGAGGAGGGAGAGTTGGTGATTATTGAGTAAAGAGTGGAGGAAGTGGAGGAGTTGGATTTGGTGGTGGTGGTGCCAATGGGAGTTTGCTGGGAGGTTGAGTGCTTGCTTGCTTGTTGAAAACTATACCTGTGATATAACAAAATACCATATCGAAACACTGCTTTGTTCAATTTCTGCCATCTAGTCCAGTCCGAATTGATCCAGCTTCAAGTTCCTTCTATTCCTTCTATTCCTTCTAGGTTATTCCTATTCATTCATTCCCCCAACCCAGGTCTACGCTCTCACACGTCTAGCTATACCATGTTTTGTCTCCAAAAATTCCACACCGCCTACCAAGTGAGCGAGCTGATAATCCGTGCTTCCTCAAACAAATCAGGTATCCCTTTCTCCCCCATACTATCCTATCCGATCCAATCCAATCCTACAGTACTAGTACGTATAAACTTTTCTCACTTCTTCACAAGTTCTACACCCCATCATCTCGCTCGCTTGATATCCATGTCCGAGTCCGCATCACAATCATCATATCTCACCCTATCTATAGTATCTATCCCTGGACAATCCAATATCCCGGATTTCTTTCACCATCTCACCATATTCCGGTTAGCTAACCACGGTCACGGCCCTTCTCGGCCCCCTCCTAGCTGTAACTGGTATCATGACACCATGAGATACCATCTATGGTACTAGACTCCACTCAACATAGTGAAGCCCAGCGCGCACGAGCACTCCCTCAGATCAATCGCGAGACGAAAACGTCGAATACGACCCCCCTCGGCTTCGAGCCGGCATCTATCCCCCACATAACCCATTAACCACTGCATCAACACTTACACCGCACCTTCCCCGTCTCTTCAGCTTCCCCTGGGAGGGCCGCACTCACACTTGCCTTCACAGACCCAGCCTGAGCCTGGAGCTTCGCCATATCCGAGTCATTACTACCACCCCACATCTCGTCCCCCGGCGCCTCCTCATCAGTATACGCCCTCGCCCGGCGCGGTAACGTCCCGCTTCTCATGTCGGCGAGATTTATCCCGTGTTCTGAGCACTGGCGCTGAGCAGTTGGTGTAGTAGTAGTCGTGGTAGCGCTAGCAGACCACCACACTGGCGTTGTCTTCGTGCGTGGGCGGGTTAGCAGCCTAATGTTCGTGCTCGAGGCGTCATATTGATGGTGAGATTTCGAGTTTGTGCGGTGTTGCCAGCTGCGGTCGAAATCCGCGTTCAAGTTGTCGGAATCCGAACATGATGAAGATGAAGAAGAAGAAGGAGAAGGAGAAGATGGATACCATCCACCTCCTCCGATAAGACGCTGATGCTGACGCTGATGAGGATGATGATGAGGATCAAGATCCCACTCCCAGCCGTGGCGGTGTCCGAGTCTCCACCACTGCGTCGTTCGGGATCGACGGCGGTGTGATACCCACGCTATACCAGCGAGGATGAAGAATCCGACGAGGAGTAGGGCGAGGGCGTAGCCCATCATCGTCATCCGAGTCCATGAACCCTTGCCAGCGGGGACATGATCGTTTTCATCGTCGCTATCGTGGTCGTGTTCTCGCTCTGGCGGTGGGGTGACAGCCGGAGGGTTTCTAGAGGCACTTCTTGCTACTGAGGATGATGACCGCCGCGGCGGTGATGGTAATGGGATATTCGTGGTCGGAGTTGTTGCTACTGTTGTTGGGTGTTGCTCGTGGTGGTCAAGCGTTCGTGATGGCGTCGGAGTCGATGCTGGAGCTCGCGATGGAGCAGGTGTTCGAGACGTGAGTACGAGTGTAATCGTGTAGATTCCCTGATTGGCGGGGTATGCGAGGGATTGGATTGTGACGATTAGGAGGAGGGTCATGAGGAGCAGGAGGGATTTGGTCATTGTTGAGATGCGAGTGGGTGGCAACTTGAATGGCGAGCGTGAGGGGGGGAGTCAAGTGAGATTGGCAGGGAGAGATCTCAGATTTAGTGATGAGGATGATAATGAGGGGAGGAGAAGGTGTTGGACGATGGGGAGGGGGGGGGGGGGGGGGGGGAACAGAGGAAGAGTGAGAGCAATCACGAGTGATGGTTGTTGAAGTCTGCTGGATCGGCTTGAAGTGCGCTTCCAGTCTGAAATTCGATTAATGATAAGCTCAAAGGCTGAGATTAATGTTAAATTGGAATTTTGTTTGATTACATAGAATGAGTTCTTGTTGCATGTCAATTGATGAAAGATGGGACTCTAGGCTCGATGTCCTCGAGTCCTCCGGGCCGTCTCATTACTATACGCTTTACAATACTGTGCTACTAACTGCAACCCAACTTGAACTTGAATGCCCCGCGATCCTTGCAAAGGCGTGACGTTCTGACCTTCATCCAGGAGCCACTGCATCTCACTGCCAGATTTCCGAACTTTTGTCCGTGCTTCAACAATAATTGTGTCCCCTTCCGAGACATCATCGTAAACATTTCGTGAAGCGCCGAAATACGTTTGCCTTGTTCGTTCAACGGCTGGCCGTGGTTGCATTGAATGGGTTGCGACGTGCGTACTTCCAAGGCTTCCAACCGCTTTGCCCATTTGACACCGGTTTACTGCTTCTTCGATCCACTAGTACGCACGAATCGTAAGAATTAGTAAAATGTAGCACTAGCAGCAAAATGGAAATCCCCACTGTCTTGTACAAGATCCAATGTATATAGCCGGGCTTTAATCTCCAACGACCGTTGGTTGGCGCTTTGGATTTCACGTTCGCGATCTTTCACTGCAGCTACTCATTCCACTACAAGCTCGCTGGTCGATGGTCCCGGATGTTTGTTTCTCGCCCATTTCCCCCTCCTCGCCGCAGCGTATAGCATAGTAACACATCATATTCATCCACTTCAGCGGAGTCAACCCTGTCGTGAATCAATCTAGCTCCGAATCAGCCAGATACCCCTACAGCCAACCAGGGATACCGACAAGAGATAGACCCATTGGCGAGTTTACTAGTAGCGAATCACTGCCAGCGAGATGCTGCGGATCATGTCATATCATTGGTGGATTGGGCTCGATGCCGGATCTCGGAGCAGCGGAGAGAGTATGATGGGCTCAGAGCGAGGGAGAGAGTTGTAGTGAGAGAGAGAGCTGTAGCAAAGGTGCTGTGAAGGGGATCGGAGGGAGTTCAGATAATGAGGACGCTGAAGAGGAAGCGGGAGCTGACGCTGGAGGACGGGGATGAACTCGAGGACGACAAAGACGCGAGATCGCGAGGGGATTAGAAAGGGGCGCATAGTGAAGGATAGGTAGAAGATGATGGAGCGGAGTTGAGGAAGGGAAGCCCCCCAGGGAGCTCAGGTCGAGTGATCCCTCGTCACATCATCGTGATGGCGGGTGAAGTTCAGTGAAGTGGATGGGGGAACTTGAAGATTCAGCTGCCGTCATGATCTTCGGGTTCAAGTCACATATCCTATTCTCCGGATGGTAGACAGACAATGTATAAAATCAGAACCATGACTGTGATCGTCGATCGCGGTGGCTAAATTGCGAAAGTAACAAGCATCGGCGCGTTATCTACATTATATCCTCCCACTCCCTGTTTACAGCTGGCTAGACACCGCCCCAGATTATAACTGATGCAAGCCGCAGAGGCCAGTACCCCACTATACATCAACGCGGCGCGATAGGCACCAAGTCACTCCATCCCTCAGCAGTACAATAGGAGAACAAACTTGAAACTGAATAATGTTTCAAGCATCAATCTTTTGCAATCCCCGATGAAACCAACTCAATAATTGCTTCTTGATGTAAAATCATAGCCGCACTGTCTCCTCATGCCTCGAACCTGACCGGATGGTGCTGGTTCATGACGAGATTAATCACGTCGCCTTGGTCTTTCCCTCACGGCAGGGCGCTCCAACCTCCAACCTCCAACCAAAAGGCCTCCGTGGGGCCTAGCAACCATCTATCTGGATCACAGTGCTCACGTGTGAGCAGTGTGAAATGTGAACTGGGGGCTGTGACTTGTCTGCTGCGTTCCTCTCCCATGGCAGGCTCGATTCCCAGAGAACACGGAAACCGGAGACTCGGACCGGATCCAAAGAGTACTCGTTACTCCTTACTCGTTACTCGTTGCCCGTTACGCTGCTCGTCGACACAACACTCGATCCAGTATCATTTCTCCTCGAGAGCGTTGCCGTCCGTACCCTTAGATCAGAGCCCAGCGAGCCATCGAGAAATCTCAATAATCCGCGGCGTGAATCATATGGTGTTATACCATCCATCAGCATCAGCCAGTCAGCCAGCTATTAGAGCAAACAGCAAGGAACACTGACGTGTCTGGAAATCCAACCGCCGCGTGGCGTTCTGACAGCAAGAGTCTAGGCTGGGTGGGGATGACGGGAGGCTCGCAGCGGAATGATACCGCAGAGGTGGAGTAGCGGAGAGATGCAGCGAGAAACTCCAACGTTGGAGTGTTCAAGAGCGAGAGAGAGAGTTGCAGTGGTGTGGTGAAGTAGAGCAAGTTGAGGAAGTTGGTGAGGGAGAAGGAGTGAGGATGGAATCTGGAGGTTGAGGAGAATTGGATGTCGGGGGAGACGGAGTGGGGGGAAAGATGGGAGGACGGGCGGGGAGGGGAGAGTGGGCGTGATAGTGAGAGTGAGAGTACGTGATTGAGTGATTGAGTGATGGCAGATGAACTTACGCTTGATGGGAAGCGTGATAGCCCGGAAGCAGATTGCATAATCGCGAGATGGATCGGTATGGGATGGATATCGGGTCTAGGTATGCGTGATAGATAGATTGGAATCATGGGTACCGGTAGAATGGAAGGCTAGATACATGGCTACTACAGAACTCTGAAGTATCTCAAGTTTATATTGACTCCCAGCTACTCCTATCAGCGCTCATTATCTATACCCACGTTCTCAACCCCCCGAGCCACTCCCCAATCCCAACCCTCCCTCCGACCCCCCGTGGTATCACATTCTTCGCCTTGAGTCCGCCCTGCCTCCATCACCTCCCCTCCCCCTTTACCCCCTCCCTCTCCAAAACCCCCTTGACAACCTCCTCCGCCCACTCCCACACCCTCCTTGCCATATCCCTATCCCCCACAAACCCACTAACCCTCCCAAACCCCCACCACCCCCCCTTCTCCCCCACGGGTACATAATACTCCCCCGCCTCGACGCCCTCCGCCGTCAACGCCCACACCTGATTCCTCGCTCCAATCTCCTCCGGCTCCCCACCCCCGCCCCAAATCCTCCTCACACCCCCCACGACCCACCCGCCCCACCAACTCTCCCCAAACGGCTGATACAACCCCGTCACCACTATTCCCGGGTGGACTGCCACCGCGGTCACCCCCTCCCGCCGCGAAAGCTCCTGAGCGTGAAATATTATCGCCAGTTTCGAAATCCCATACCTCTCTGCCTTTGTCGCGCTGCGGAGATACGCTTCGCGGGTCTCATCCGGCGACAGCGGCGGAATGCCACGGAACGCGAAGTTGTGCGCGGCTGAGGAAACGTTCACGATGCGGGCGTGGGGGCGGAGAAGCGGGAGGAGGAGGCGGGTGAGGAGGTGGTGGGAGAGGGTGTTGGTAGAGAGGTGGGACTCGATGTGGAGCGGAGCGGCACTGGGGGAGTCGGGGGAGGAATTGGAAGGGGAGGAATCGGAGGGCCAAGCAACAGTTTCATACGGCGTCATCATAATCCCAGCGTTATTCAGCAACCCATCCAGCCTCACATCCGCTTCCTGCAACCTCCGTGCGGCCGCGATAATCGACTTCGGTTCTGTAAGGTCGAGGTGGAGGTAGATGACATCTGCATCCGGGATCTCCAATTTGATATTCGCGATTGCGGAGGTCTGGTGTTGTGGGAGACGTTAGATATCAGTGAGCGCGGCCAGGAGATGGAGGGAGGGAGAAGGGGAGATTAAGGGACTCAAAGCACAGCACTCACCGCCTTCTCCTCCCCCCTCGCCGCAAGATACACTCTCCCCCCCGCGCGCGCCAGCGCCCGCACGCTCGCGAGGCCGAGACCGGTGTTGCCGCCTGTGACCACATACACCTTCCCGCTGAGCGATCCTGGGGGGAGGTCGGTGGTTGGGTTGAAGTTCACCATTGCTGTGCGTTGGTGACGTATGGGATGGCAGTGAGAGTTATTATTCTTGTTGTTCTTGTTGTTCTTGTTGATGTTGGTGGTGGTGGTGGTAGAAGGACGAGGGGTTGACGGGAGGTGGAAGATGGAGGGAGGACGGAGGTGACGTGATGCGGTGTGGTGGAGTGGGGGCATGTGAAAGAAAGGCCAACCAGGTGCACAATGGCGACTGCAGCGGCGGTGCTGGACTTGTCCCGACGCTGACGCTGACGCCGATGCACTAAACAGTATGTATTCTACCGCCTGTTCACGATCAGGATTGTATAGACTCGGAATCAGAGGGACTTAGGTATTCAAAGTATTTAAATGATTTAATTCACCCATCGCCGCTCGCCACTGCGCTGCAATGTCTCACCTCCGCATCAAACAACCAACCACAACCACCACCACAAACTGAAACTAAAACTAAAACCACAACGATGACAATGACAACGAACAACAATGATGAATGATATCCGCAACCTCGTGAGCGCCAAAATACAACCAAAACTCAAACCAATCCAACAATCCAGCTTCAAACCCCCTCAAAATCCCATCAAACCCAGTCCAACCCCCCCAAATCCAAACCCCACACGCACTCACCAGCAATTGAACCGACAAAAACAAACTAGACCAACAAAGGAAAAAACACAGCAACAAATGAAATCCCATGCAGCACCCCCCAAAAACGAGTGTGTGGGTGTATATCCGATCACTCCCTACCCTTCTCCCCCCATGCTCATCCCCACCCCTACACCTAGCCCCTCTCCCTCCGTCCCCTCCCCAAAATCCTCTCCAAAACGCCCCCTCCTTCTTCCTTCCCCTCATGTTTCTCGTCCCCCACCTCCTCCCCGCCCACCACTTCCCTAACCCCCCCCTCAATCACTGTCACCGTGCTTCCCCCCCCTCCCAGCACTCTCTCCCTCTCCCTCTCTCTCTTCGCCTTCTCCGAGTCCGAGTTAGTCCCAAAAGATCGAGTTCTGTGATGGCGCGTGGATGCGGCGCGTTTAGATAGCCTGCGCCATAGCGAGGGTGGTTCTGCGGTGGGGACGGGGGCTGAGGACGTGTGGGCTGGTGGGGATGGGCGGGGTGATGTGGAGGATGTGGAGGAGGCGAGGGAGACCGGGGTTGTTGCGGCGTGCTGGTGCGGGGTGGAGGAGCGGGCGGTTTGTGGGGGTGATGTGGAGTGATGTGATGATGCTGATGCTGATTTCGGGGGTTTCTCATCCCTGGCCGGGGTAAAGGTATTGGCGGTGGCAGGACTGCTGGGGCTCGCGGGGAAGGAAAGGGATTCGTCTTTCCTGACCTCCACGACAACAGGTTTCTCTTCCTCCTCCACCTTCTTCACCGTGACCGCGGCCGCCGTTTTAATTGCTGCTGTTGATGTCGTTTCCGAGCGGTCTGATGATTTTGATCGTCGTGATTGTTGGTCCGGGGTATCGGCCGGTTCTTTCTTGATTCTCGGTTTCTCCTCGTCCGAGTCGTTGTCCTCTTCCTTAACCGTTTCTTCTTTCTTCACCTCCTTGTCCGAGTCTGACTCCTCCTTCTTCACCCCCTCATCCTTCTTCTCCTCCTCTCTCTGACTCGCGCGACTCGCCTCACTCCCACCTCTACTCACCGGCGTCTGCGTGCCCTCACTCCTCACCTGGGCTCTCTCCGGCGGCCCGCCCCTCACGGGCAACGCAAACAACCTCTTCGTCTTCTCCGCAACCCTCTCCCTAAAACTCGGTCCCCTCGCCAGCATCTTCAACGTCTCTCCCCTCTGCTCCGGGGTCATTTTCCTAATATTCTCCTCCATCTTCTTGATCTCCGATTCCGGCATTCGCCGCTCGTCCGTGTGTTCCATGTTCATCCCGATCAGCCCGGTACTGCTGCCGAAGAGGCCTTCGATGTAGTCTTTGAGCGGCTGGTGGGAGGGCGGGAGGGGGGCGGTGGTGGTGGCGGGGAAGTGAGGGTGCACGGGGGAATGATTTTGGAGTCCCATGGGGGTCATCTGGCCGGGATGGGAAAGTGGTAGTCCGTGGCCCATGGCGGCGGGAGGGGGGGAAGGGCCGGAGGGGGAAGAGGAGTCGGGGTAGAGAGGGAAGTCGCCAAAGCTGCCTTGCTGGGGAACTGTGTGTGCTGCAGCGTACGCAAAGATGTGGGCGTGTGTATCTTCCGCTGCGGAGCTGTAGTATTCGTTTGCGTGGCCAGTGCTGGGATTATGGTGGAAGCGGTGTCCAGGGCCTTGGAATGGGGGTGTCGGCGGTTGGGGAACAAACTGTTGCTGGTGTGCAATATTCGGGGTCATATAGTTATTCAACATTGGCTTCGAGTGTGGCGAAATCGGTTCATCCGCCGTTGGATAAAACGTCGCCGACGCCATCGTCGTCGTCGCATTCACGCTTGTAATCGCAAAGTTCGACGCCATGATATTCCCATTCGATACCGGGGGCATAGGCATCGACACCGCTGGGACCCCAAAGCCCGAGAAATTCGATGGAACAAACGAGTTTGCATTTGCGTCTGGGCTCGCGCCTGGGAGGTGTAAGTGTCTGCATGCCCACAAGATAAGACAGCCTACCATGACCATTCGCCGCGTCTCCAAAGAGGATTAACCTCATTTCCCCCACCTTGACTCCCATCTTGGCTAGCCGTTCGTGCTTGACCTTGTCCTCCGCCGTGACGGGCTGATACTTTTTCTTGTTGCCGTCATCGCACTTGTGGCTCCCGAGACGACGTTCCTCCGCAGTCCTGTACCCACAAGTCTCACAATGATGTGGGAGGGTATGTGTCTTGATATGCCGTCTCAGCTCACTAACTCTCTTATACCTCCGTTGCCCGCACTGCGGATGCGCACGCGGGTCGTGTTCAAAGAACAGACACTGCCATCCCGGATTCTTCGAATTGACAAATTCCCCATCTTCCTCCTCTTCATCATCATAATCGACACTTCCATTCACTTTATGCTTCTTCGCGCGTCCACCCTCATGGAGCTCACCTGGACGCTCCCTTTTCGGCGCTTCAACCTTGAGCTCCGAAAACAACGTTGCGCGCCATGAATCGATTTCCTCCAACACCGAGCGCTTAAAGTCTCTAACACACCGATTCGTGATATCAACAACCGTCGCCTGCACCTTTGGATCGGTAAAGTCACTCCCAAGGGCCAAAAACTCGGGATCACTGTAAATGTCGTGCCGCAGGACGTCAAAGGCATTGTCGGTAATGTAGCACCAATTTTCCATGTGCTGGGCGAGCGGGTTGGGGGAAACGTGGTTCGGATCTGTATACGGGGAGGGGAGGGAGGCGGCGGCGGCAGCTGAGGGATATTCGAATTGATGTTGTGTTGTGGTTGTCGGGTGCCCCGACATGGAAACCGCGACGGGCGCCATAATTGTGGGAGCAGATTCAGTGGGAGGGAAACCGCGCATTGCCCTACCGGGCGGTCGGGAGTTCGGAGCGGGCGGGGCAGAGCGTGTCGGTAGGCAGGGGGTTCGGGGCAAGCGGAGAGTGGTGCTGGTGCTGGTGCTGGTACGGGGCGAGCGGGCTGTTTCGGTGCTGCTACAGTGTTGCGGTGTGTGCGGAGCGGGTGGTCTTGCGGTCTTCTGCGTCCACTCTCGCTCCCCACGAAATGAGCGAACGCGCGTTCACCAGGAATCTCCTCTCTTCTCTGTCGAATAACCTCCGGCACTCCTTGTTGTGCGACGAAACCCCGCGTGGCGGGTTGGCGACAATCTCCTCTCTCCTCTCGTCTCGTGCTCGTTGTTGCTGCTTCTTCCTGCTTCTTCCTGCTACCTCCTGCTACCTCCTGCTACCTCCTGCTGCCTCCTGCTGCCTCCTGTTGTGTTGCCTCCTGCTGCCTCGGCTTCTCTCTAGCTGTCTCGTCGTCGCCGTCGTTCGCTCAGTCGCTCGTCCGTCCGTTCGTTCGATCTCTCCGTGGTTCGTTTGCCCAGTCGTTCAGTCGGTGGATGAAGCAGCAGCAGGAGGTGGATGAGGAGTCGCAACGTGTGCGGGCAGACAAGACGAGGCACCAAGAAGAAGAGAGGATGCGGCTGCGGCTGCTCCTCGCTCCTCGCTCCTCGCTCCGTAGCCTGCTAGCCTGTTGTGAAAGGTGCGCGGCGCCAACGCCCCTGGTGGTGCTGGGATGTCTTCTTTCCGCTTTCTGGGTCGGCTTATGGCCTTGTCTTTGTCGCTGATGGAGCAGAGTGGTCGTGATGATGATGAGGATGATGATGGTGATGAGGGTGATGGCGATGATTCCTACGATGAGCAGCGGGAGTGTAGCAGCGGGAGTCGTAGGAGTGTGAGGCAGCGGGAGGAGAGAAGGGAGGAGAGCAGGCAGGAATCGCAGCCCAGCACCCAGCACCCCAGCACCAGCACCAGCACCCAGCACCCAGCAGCCCGCCTCACCCAACTCCCAACAGCCATCACATCGCAGCCAGCGCTTGGATCTGAACTGAGGCATTACATTGCCCCTCGCCCGCCCTCCCCCCCCCCCCCCGCCTGCCCCGTCCACCCCTCTCCCCATCGCCATCTACCATAATTACACTTCACCATCGTCTTCATCACAAACATCTTCCATCTTCATCGCCGCTTCATAATGACCGGCTTCCAGTGCGGATGAATGCATAAGTGCTGACATAGTTACGGTATCATCTCCGGTGGTGCGTTCACTTGCTACCAACGGACGAGCAACCAATGAACCAACCAACGACCAGTAACCAGCTACCAACCAAAAAAAAAAAATTATTAGCGCAGCCCATAGTCTTTTTATAGCCTGCTAATATCCGGTACCTGGTGCTGGTGCTGTGGGTGGGCACTATGTGCCTAGGCTCGAGTCCCAAGTTAACAACAATGCCGTGGTATCAAATCATCCAGTACAATAACAAGAATACGTAGCCCAAAATAACCGGGTATCATATCCATTTCGCCATTTTGCGCTTAACTATATCATCATATCCAAGCTATAACCTATCATCCCCCATCCACCGACATCCCTGACATCACCGCACACTACACACGACCAGCCCCAGAATCTACGGCACACACAACAGAGCACAACACAACACGGAGCACAACACAACACGCAACACAAAGCACACACAAAAACAGCCAGCATGACTGACAACCCACAAAAAAAAACCACAACTATTAACTATCGACAAACAGCAACAACGACGAGAACAAGTCAATCTCAATCTCAAAACAAAAAACAAACTCAAAAAAATCAAGTCATTACATTCATTTCATCAACCACCCCCCCTCTCCTCTCCCCCACTCTCCTCTCCCCCACTCTCCTCTCCCCCACTCTCCTCTCCCCCACTCTCCTCTCCCCCACTCTCCTCTCCCCCACTCTCCTCTCCCCACTCTCCTCTCCCCCTTCTCCATCTTCCCAACTACCCTCAACCCCGCTCAACACCATAAAAACAAGCAAAGATATAAAACTGCGCTCAACCGTCCCAAAACAAAAGTTAGGTATCACACTTTCCCTCCACCTCCCTCCACCTCCCTCCATCCCAAAACCCTCCCTCTCTCCCTACCTCCCAAAAAAAAAAAAACCCATCCCCACACCCCATCTCAATACGACCCCCCCGAAAAGCTCCAACTATTCTGCCTTACCATCTTGCGTATCCACGGCACATCTAGCAAATCCCCTCCCTCCCTATGTTCCCTCTGCTCCCCCCTCTGCTGCAACTGCATCAACTGCTGCATATGCTGATACGACATTCCCTCCCCCCTCCTCCTCGCATACCCACTGCGATACTTCACCAGCTCCATTTCCCTCCTTCTCCCGAAATCCTCCCAGCTCCGCCCCATCACATCCCCCCGCTCCTCCTCATTTGCCCCCAAGCTCTCGCTCCGCACAAGCTCGGGGGTTGACGCCGTTGCGGCGACCTAGACACAGACGGGGGCTTTGACGAGGATGCTTCTTCCGCGGACTTCGACGGCCATGAAGCCAGCGACGCGGACGCGGTCTGGTTGGGGTTCTTCTGGTTTCGTGGGGGGCACGGTGGAGGGGCCTGGAGATGGAGGGGCTTGTTGGGCTTGTCCTGGTTGCTGGGTGGTGGGGGGTTGTGGCTGGGTAGGGGGTTGTTGTTGATTCCCCTGGAGAGCGCGACGTGCGCGGCCAAGGACGCCGCCAGAGCTCCCGCCGCCACTGGATTTGCCTTTGCTAGCGAGCTTGCCAGTGTCGCTAGAGTCGGCGGGGGGGTTGGTGGACGTAGTGCTCTGATTCCCGGGATCTTGAGCGGAGGTGGAGTTGGTGCTGGTGTTTTGGCTGTTGGCGTCGTTGAAATCGACCTCCATTTGGTTAGGATCCGACTCTGGCGGGGTGGGGAGCGGTGGGAGCTGGAGCTCAATCTTCATGTATCTGCTCTCATAAATCGTGCCTGGGACGGGATAGAAAACGCGGACATCTCTGCTTTCCATGGGGAGATTCGACGCCAATCCGACTGCAATCTCCACAATCATCTGACATCCCTTCAACAAGCCTTCAGGCGCCGGCTCGTGCAAGTGATGCATCAAGTCGGAAACCAACTTTTTGACGAGATTTTCGCACAAGAGTTGCCTGTTCTGGTTTGCCTGGGGGCCGGTGATCTGGCTCTGAATCGCGTCAAGGGTAGTCAAACGCCAGCTGCAAATCTTTGCCGACAGCGCATCATCTTCCTCCACAGACTGCAATTCCGGGGCTGTAATCCGGATATTCCGTTCAATAGCTTTGAGTTGGGATGAAAGCTTTTGATCCAAACATGGGTGAAAGAACTCCTCGATTATCTCGTCGACAACCCAGCGGGCTATAGATGCTCGCCCGACAATAACCATCTCGCGTCCCCCCTTGGAATGCGCACCAAAGTTAATGTATGGCTGCAACCACAAAGGAACCTCCTTCCAAGACTGACGAAGCTCATACGCCACATTCTTGATAGCTCCGTCAAGGCGATCAAACCGAGCCGTATACTCTTGATCATCCAGCGAGCTTCGCGACTGTGAAAGGCGCTGATGAACGAGAGCATTCTGAAGCCGTTCAATCTTCTTGCCTTGCTCAAAGTAGAGAGACTTGACCTTGCGATATTTTCCCTCTGTAAACCAGCCGTTAGCATTCAATGTGTGGCGGCTCACGGGACAAGGAAGTCTTACGCAGCGATGTGAGCTCGTCTAGAGCTTGTTGCAAATCAAGCTCGCTCTGACTCGGTCCATTCACAGCGCCGGCACGGTTATCGCCCTGGTTCGGCGTCGACCGTCCAACGGGCTGCTGGTTGTGATCATAGGTCTGACCGCCACGACCTGCGCCTGCTCCATTATACGCCTCCTGAACGTTTCCACGCTGCGCGTATATTTGCTGTTGCTGTGGACGATGTTGGTATTGACTCATGTCGGATGAATCGCGGGAGATACTGACCATGTTTTGAGACTCCGACGACGGCCTGGGCATATTTTCTTCCTGTGTACGGTGATGCTGGGGCTGGTGTTGCTGGTGATGCTGGTACTCGGGCGGTATGTCTTGCTCCGGATTGTACCCTTGCTGCTGGCCAGCTGCGGGGTCGACGTAGTATTGGGTCTGCGGCGGCGGCCCCTGTTGGAGATGCTGAGGATGCTGCCCTTGCTGCTGCTGCTGGTGGCTCGTCTGGCTCACGAGACTAACGCGGCTGTAGTTTTGCTGGGCCTGGAGTGGATGGCCGTACGGCTGCTGTTGATACTGCTGATGACCAGTGTCGATCCCAAGGGGGTTATTTGTTGGCTCTTCGTGCGGGGTCGGCAGCACAGATTGCGGTCGCCCAGTTCCCGGACGCTGAAGATACGGGTCGATGTTGTCGTTCTGTGGATGACTGGGCGGGGGAGGGTACTGCGTGGCACCAGGCTGGAGATGCTGTTGCAGCGGGGAAGGCTGCTGGGGTACCGGTGAAGGGGAGGGTGGTGGCTGGTGCTTGGTGAGGTGGTGACCACGCAGCGAGAGACGGCGGGACACGGAACTGATGTCTGGCGACGGCGGAGGGTGCTGATGATGATTTTGATTCCTATCTCTTCCGCCGGTGAAAAGGCTGACGACGGGGTTTCGTCGCTCTCTCGTCGTGGTGGTGGTGCTCTGCGGGGCCCCTGTCAAGGTGGCCACAGAGGATGAGGAGGAAGAGGGATTCGAGGCGAGGCCCGCAGAGTGGGTATTGTTGAGGAGCTGTTGTTGCTGGAGGCCGAGGAGGTTGGTGGACTGGCGATGGCTAATGTAGTTGCTGGGGGCGGTGGCGGAGGCGGAAGAGGATGATGAGGAGATGGGTTGGTGGTGATGGTGGTGGTGATGGAGGTGGTGCTGTTGCTGCGAGTTGTCCTCCATGCTGGCCCCGCCATTTCCCACCCCATTCCCTCCTCCTCCTCCACCGCCGCTGCCCACATCAGCCGCGAGCTCACCGATGCTGCTGCTCCCGTGCGTTGCCCCTCCTGTGGACGATACGGGCGATTGTGATGCACTGGATCCTGCGGGGACGAGCGTAATGGTAGTCCGAGGATCCAGCTGGCGTTGGTGCACCACTGACGGGCCGAGAGGGTTGGAGATTTGTGGGCGACCAGAGCTCGTTGGCGGCGAGGGAGAAGCGGTGGAATTGCGGTTAGCACGAGATTCACGGCCAAAGATGTTGGGGAGAGGCATTGCGGGAGGCCGTGAGGAGTGCCTGGTGGGAGAGAGCTTCAAGGTAGGTGTTGTGCTCTGAAGGATGAATGATGATAATTGATGCCGCTCGTCAATGGTTTCGCCGTCAAGGTTCGTATGGCGGGTGGAGGACAGACACAGGGTGCTCGTCGAGCAACAGCGGCGGCGGCTGAATCTGCGCTTCTGCTGCTGCTATCCCGGTGGGTGGTTGGTCGTGTTCGTGGTGGTTGTTGCCTGGCGCGCCCAAAGTGAGTGCTGTAACCTATCGAAACTAGCAGCAGCTTCCCAATACAAGAAGGTTGCCCAGATATTGGCCTTATTGCCGGCCTGGTTGCCGCAGTTGTGCTGAGGCGGAGGACTCGGGCATTGATAGAATCAGGCTGACGTCTCGTCAGCTCCATGAGGGGTACGATTCTCCGGCCTATAGAATTTGGTATCACGCCTCCCCGCCATCTGGTACTCACAGCCACATCTGCCTGCCAGCTCCTCACCCTGCAGGGCATAGCCGTTTCATCGTTGCATGCGAGCTCTGTAACAACAGCAACAAGAGCATCAACCAATGACAGCTCAAAACCGAAACCCATCTCTGATTCTCGCCCAAGATCCAGTCGCATTCTGCTCGATGGCCAAAGTAGCAATTACAATATCGGAACAGGCTGTATAATGGCTGCTTCCATCCTTCTCACTCGTACAGATAAGATAAGATCATCTCCCTCTACACCAAACGACCCAACGACTATCCACTCCGACTGCATGCACCACCTCTCCTCCTCTTCTTCTTCCTCCATCGACTCTCCATCACCTCTTCTATTTCCCTGTTTCAACCTCATCTAGCCCGGAACCAATCACAATGTCTCTTCAACACCATCGCAACAGATTATCTCGCTCTCGCAAACCACAAAAACTTCCTTCCTTCCTACTATGTTTCCGCTACTCTTCTCTGGCCCGCCATCATCTCCTCCCCAATTCTCGCTCCTCGAAAGAGCAAAATCTCATCCTCGCTATGATACCAGCTGTCGAGACCGCCATGGATTCGCTGCGGACTCGGAGTTGACGAAGCTCGGCAAACCAGACTTCCATCAACAATCGGCCACAAGTCCTCCAAGTACTTCAGAATCTCGATATGGAACCGTTCCGGAGGTGCGTCAGAAAGAAGACACTCGCGTTTGGACACAATGGGGCTGTGAGCAATAATCGGGGGGTCGGATAACTGTCACGGTGCTCAAGGATACGATTGACTGGGCGATTATGTCACTCCCCAGAGCGTGCTCGACGAAGGTCGCCACTCATTCGCGAGCGCTGATGGGTTTCGTGGCGGGGATGCAAAGGTTCGAAATCCGGCGAGGCATTTGGAAACATTCCTACCGGTGCTACGCCGGGATACAAAGTCACTACGTCTACAAATGTCCATGATCTAATCATTCGCTTCTGTAGCTCCCAGACGCGCAAGCCCACGCCGACCGCACAACACAATGCGATCATCGACACGCAACCCGAAGACTGAGAGGGTGGAAAGAAGGAGAGAAGGAGCAGAAGGGGCGAAAGTGTACAAGCTATGATACAGGTGAAGACGAAGTGCATGCGTTATTCGATTGCCGGAATCTTATAGAATCAAGGAAGGAAAACGGGACTGAAATGGATCATCGTGAGCAGCAAGGATATAATGACAATGTTACTTGAATGAGCAAAGACGAAAGGAGAGAAATGTGTTGAAGCGAGTGGACCCAAATTATCGAATGTACTGTACTCTACAACAGCAAATACAAAGTATAAATAGTCATAGCCGCAGTACTGGCGTGGCTCTTACCTACCTATCATTTGGAAGCGTGGAATAACTCAGCTTCTTCAATCCCATCATCAACCATCACTATCTATCGCCCCCCATCCTCGTCACACCAACCCTTTGATACTTGCGCACGTCGTCACGGTTGCACAAACACCATGCGCATCCAAGCGCAGCGCAAGGCAGACTCCACTCCACTCCGGACTCCCGACTCCACCGCATGTCGCATATCGAAGCTCGCTTCTCGATTCCTGAAATCCCATCCCGATCATACGGTTCCTGGTGTAGTTATCTATGTAGGGCGACCGCATCCGCCAGGATCCTGGGGCGCCTGGTCTCCAGTGGCTCCACGCCCGACTCGACTGGACGAATGACCAGCTCTGACTCGCTGCAGTGTCCTAATCTCTCCGCCCGTTACACATGACAGGCAGCTTTGGTGGCAGGGATCTCACATGTACGATATCTATGTATGATGGGTGTGCGTGCTGTTGGGCTGCTTCCAGAGTTCTGTTCCTGTTCACCGACCCCGCGACGACCAGCATCGTACTCTCATCCATCGAGACACGCCGGACTGGACGAACGATCGACAGTGCTGCGGAACGAACTGAGAACTGTAGAGGTACTGCTACTACCACTACTACTGCTACTACTACTACTGCTGCTGCTGCTACCACTGCGAGTGAAGAGGAGGTCTGGAGAAGAAGAAGCAGGAGCAGAAGAAGCGAGAGTAGAAGCAGCATCGTGGGTGAGACACCGCCCGTGTGCGGCACTCCCACAGCCCAGCACAGCACATCAACCACGATCGATACCCAGCATACCAACCTCATCTCCGCAGTACACCTACCCTCAACATTCTTATGTCGTTTGGCTTCAGCATCGGAGGCGTGTCCCCCTTCCTCCTCATCCCCTCCCCAATCCATCCATCTTCCCCCCACCAGACATCAGACATCGACGAGCCACATAGCTAACCATGCTCTCCCCCACAGACATCATCGCGGGCGCGAAATTCCTCCACACTCTTTACACCACCTGCTTCACCAACGTCAGCAACACCAAACTCGCCTACTTCACCTTCGGCGAGCAAGTCCGCGGGTTAGCAGACCAACTCGAAACCCTCTGGCACGTCCTCTCCGAGCACGAGCTCCGCCAGCAGCGTCGCCTTCTCCACCAACAACAACAACAACAAGGCGGCGGAGCGAGGGCCTCAAGTGCCGCCACCGCAAATGTGGATATGAGGGCGCTCGCGGCAATGGTCGGCGATTTCCAGAGGACGATTGCGGCGGCGCAGGAGCTGCTGAGTACTGGGGAGGTTTTTAGGAGGGGTGGGGGGTATGTGACGAAGATTAGGTGGACTTTTAATGCGGAGGAACAGGTCGTCAAGGTGACGCAGGATATGCAGTTTCATATGACGAAGATTCAGTTTGTGGTGAAGACGCTGGAACTGTGGGTTTTATCTCTCGCTTTCTTTTGGGGGGGATTTGAGATTCGGGGATACTGATGTTTTGCGTGCTGGATAGCCGGTTTCTGGGGCAGATTAGTGACCAGATTGATGAGGCCCATGCGTCGCTGATGAGTCGACTCCACGACCTTGAGGATCGCCTGCTCACCGCGCTTGGGTCAACGAGAACTACCCACCTCCCCGTGCCCCCGCCGCCGACATACCAGGCGTCTGAGAGACTGGGGCAGTTAGCAACCCACGACCGCGTCACCTCCCGCTTCGAAGACAGTCTCCGCCACCACCCACGCTTCCGGTCGATTCTCCATGAGATTCCGCTGGAAGACTGGACCGAAGCCGCGGCATGGTGGATCGAGCGCGGGAAATGCGTTGTGGTGCGGTCTCACGAGGTCCCTGCGGATCTGTACTTGAATCTTTTGAAGGCGGCGTGGTTGCTGAGGAAGGTCGAGGGCACGATAGGGTTCCAGAGGTTGGAGAGGAATTCAATGTGGATTGAGTATATCTGCACGCTGTCCGAGGTGGGTAGATTCCGGAAAATCGTGTTGTGATGGGTATTGACGATGTAGGTAGGCGATTATCAACGAACTCGCGACCCTCACCTCACCATCGCTTCATCTCGCACTGCCGGATGAAGATACGATCCTGCGCCTCCCAAAAGAAATGTTCCACGTGTGGCTCAACACAGCGCCGACCGAATCGATCCTCACCATCCACGACGAGCGCCCCGGAGAGGAAAAGCTGGTTGAGCTTCCCCTCGCGACATCGCTCGACCCTGATAGGTTCTCGAGAAAGTTGCTCGTGTTCCGGAAGGATCTCGGGAGTCTGCGGCTATGTGATAGCACCGAGAACCTCGAGAATGGGTCAAGAAGCGCGGAGGAGTTTGTGGTGGTGAGTGCGGAGACGCAGTTGCTGGCGCTGTATGTGACGGCGCCGATGACGTATCGACAGACGCCGAATTACTCGGTTATGCTCAGGAATCGGTTGCAGAGTAGGGAGTATACATTTCTGTCCCAGCAAGGTATGTCTGGTATCCTGATAGCTGTGCGAAGTAGGTTGTTGACTTGCTCTCTGTACTATAGACCTCTTTACCTTTCAACGCGCCCTCACCGCCGCCCAAATAATCTTCACCCTCCCCACCCCGAGCACCCTCATCTCAGCCACCCGCTCTTCCACTCTCACCGCGCACTGCAGCGCCCTGCAAATATGGAACCCGAAGCCCCTCTCCCGCTTCACCTCCTCCTCCTCCTCTGCCTCCGTCGATGATAACTCGACCATCGCCCGTGCCCCCACCGCGCACTCGATAACCTCCACAACCTCCTCCACCTCATCGTCAGTAGGCGAGACAACCAACATCATCTCCCTCACGCTCCCAAAACCACCGCAGCTCGTGCTTTATGTGTATACTCCCGCGGCGGGGTGGCAGATGCTGGTGGTGCCGCTGGATGAGAACGTGGTGGTGGCGGGGGAAAGGTGTTGTGGGAAACGGTTGACACATAGACTACAAGCAAAATCCTCATCATCATCATCATCATCTACTGCATCATCAGTAGCGCGACGATTCTCCTTCGCCTTGTCATCGTCGTCGTCTCAGCAGTCTAAATCGCCACCAGCTTTTGCCCCCCAGCAGCAGCAGCGACAGCACGACGACCAACCCCTCTGTTGCCTCCGCACAGTCCTGGAACCGAAACACGGCAGTATCGACGCGGTGCTGTATGACCATGTCGATGGCGGGGAGATGGACCTGCTGCAGGTGTCGGCTGGGGGGAAAGCTGGTAAGAAGGTGGGGTACCGGTATGTGGCGCTGGAGTTTGCGGGGGAGGAAGACAAGAGGCGGGTTGAGAGGGCGGTGGGGATGGTAGAGGTGTTGAGGAGGAAGGTAAGGGGGAGGGTGTTGGGTGGTGTGGGGAGGGGGGGGTGATTGGAGGGGGGATATATTGGGTTGGCGCGGGTTAGATGTCTTTGTTTTGCGGCTTGAAATGATACCAGTTACTTCTCTCCTTCCCTTTCTCCTTCTCCTTCTCCTTCTCCCAGTCGAATTCGGACTCGAGGACAGTGGACGTACGAGTATTCTACCCTGCTCTGTGTCGGGTCTATATCGAATCATCCAGCATGATCACGACTTTATTCCTCACGAGGTCAACTCCGTTCCCTCGACATCACTTCCATCATCCAGTACCATCACCTTCACCTTCACCATAGCCGTCGCAACAACCCTCCTTCCTTTTTTCCACCACAAACTCGCTCAACGATCAACGATCAAGTGTTCCCGCTGCAACCACGATCAGAGAAAGATCCTGCTGCTTCTTCCGGATCGTCACCAGTTCTTTCGTCTCCACCTCTTTCGGCCTCTCCGCCGACTCCAGCTTCCATCACCATCCTCTTCAGCTCGGGATCATCGCCCTGCTACCTCCCCTCGCTTCAAAAAGACTCCGCTCATGGCGCCCCGAAATGCTCACTCCGGTCCTTCCGTCAACACCAATAGCAACAACACCACCAATACCAATAACAATAATACCAACCACACCAACAGCAACAGCAAACACCCCCCACCCCCACCCTCCATCCCGCGTACACCCCGTCCACCAACCCCACCCCCCCAGATCAGCTTCCAAGTCCCGCACCAGCTCCCCACAAACTTCAAGTCCCCTCTCACCCCTCCTCGTCCTCCTCCTCTTCCTCCGAAGACGACGACGACTACCGCGGCCCCGGGATTACTCCGAAACCCACCCCCCCAAGCAACAGCCCACATCCCGCGCTTCAGCATCCCGCGCTTCAGCATCCTGCAGAGGGTCCCCGTTATGGTGCAGCCGCAGTGGCCGAGTAAACGCTACCAGCAGCAGCAGCAGCAAGCGAACGCGAGGATGCTGACTGGGGCCGAGACGGAGATGGGTAATGGAAAGGATGCGGATGCTGGAGGAGGAAATGGGGGGAATGGAGTGAATGGAACGGGGAAAGGAGGAATGCCGGTGCTGCTGCCGCCAGGTGTCAAGACGAGGACTCGGACGGGGAATGGGGCGAAGCAGAGGTGGTTATGTATGTGTTCTTATACCCCAACCCCGATTGATGAGCCGGGCATAGTGGATATGATGGTGGATATCGCTGACGACTGAGCCATCATCTAGGCGCGAGTTGGTGGTGCTGCGAGTGCCAGCACCACCGCCTATTTCCGGAGATCATGTGCGCTTGTAAACATACGCTTTGCTATAAGTGTAGAATGCGGGGTCCGCCAGCTGGCTAGTGGGTAGTGGGGTTGATGGTCAAGGTGTCGTTGTTGGGAAGTCGAGTCCGAGTTATGAGCGAGGATGATACGCGTTAGGTCGAGGTCGAGGTCGAGGTTGTGGTTGGTGAGAGGGGAGGGAGAGCCGATCGGAGTGATGATGGCGGGGGTAGATAGGATCAGGGTACGATGAATTTGAAGTCTTGAACGAATGAGGATGATGCAGTGGGATCTTACTTATGTACCGGCAGTTAGACGGCAACTAGCTATGATTGTGATTGTGATTGTGATTGGGGTTCTCAGACTCGAGTTGGATGCAATTCCGTTCGGAGGATATCGATATCGAGTCCTTGTTTCCACTGGCAATTGAGCCTGAGTCCACCACCCCGTAACACATCACATAGCAATTCCTCGTGAGACGGTGGGCTCTGATTCTGCGCTATAACGCCTCTCGGCCGTCTAGGTAGCAGCGGCACCTCGTCCTCCTCCCCTCCCCTGACAGAGTGCATTTCTCCAACCTCTCTTAGGCCATCCGACATTTTCCCCCAACAGTCCTGCTCCTCGAACCTCCCGCGGCCGTCGTCCCCCGACCGAGCTTCTCCCTCGACCGAGTTTTCTGCGACTGGGCACCTCCTCCTTCTCCAAGTAGCTGAGATCCTCCTCCCCTGGCCGAGCTTCTCTTCCGACCGAGCTTCCTCCGAAAGGACTATTCCTCCGACTGATATCTTCCTCTGAATGAGGTCCTCCCACAACTGTAACTCCCATCATTTGACCCCCTTCTTGGACCCCGTCGTAATGTGTAGAAGGCCATGGCGGGTGAAATGGAGGCTGTGGACGCTAGAATTGAGATGTGTGAGGAGGAATCGTGGCCATTCTATACTGTAGCCTCTTATAATATATAGATTTGAATATAGTAGAAAGAAGCAGCTTTTTGGCTAACATGCAGTTAAATCTTGCGCTCCCAGTCAAATCCCAAAAGCCCAGTTCAAATGCTGTCTTTGCTGGGCCCCAGTCGGATTTCTCATCGGCTTGGAGCCAGACACCATGGCGATCATGTACATCCAGCTCCTCCAATCCGACCGGCGCCAGCTTGGATTGGCATGCTATGCCTTTTTTTCCGATGTCCATCATGCCCCCGATCCTTAACACCACCATTCCTCTCCCCATCGATGCTTCACCTCCTTTTCCGTGTCCCACCATTCAGCACGGTCCATCATGCCCCTATCTACAAGTGTATATCCCCCCCGGCACCCATATCGCCTCGAGGCGTCATCCTCATCATCATCATCAATCTCAACCTAAACCTCATCCCCAGCTCATCATCACCAAGTACCAGACAAAATGTCATTCCCCTTCCCCCGCCTAGACCTCCCCAACCCCCAGAGTAACCCCCCAAAACTCCCCAAAACCCAATACTACCCCCCATACTACACCCCCTCTCAACACACCCCACACATCCTGTACCCCCATCCCCCGCCGCCGGAATACGATACAGACCATATCGTCCCCCCGGCGTGGAGATGTTGTAGGTGCCATCCGTTCGCGTTATCTCCCACCGAGTTATCCCCCTCCTCTGAGTCCTCCTACCCATCTTCTTCATCCTGCTCGCACTACTCCACTACCCCCGATGAGTGCACAGACGGAGAAACTGGGAGGAAACAAGATGATCAAGAGGAGATACAGCACCTAGAAACATGGACACACTTTCCCAGCATCCGCTGTGCGCGGGCCGAGTGCGCGCATGAGTGCTGTGCGGGGTGTGGTGCGAGACAGGGGGGGTTTTTGTGGGCGGTGGTGAGGAGGAGGTTTGCGGGACGGTTTGCGGGGGGGTTGTTGAAGGCGCGGAGTGCGTGAATCTTCACTGCGGCGGGCGGGGGGAGATAGATAGATTAGATTAGAGTAGAGGAGAGGAGAGAGGAGTAGAGTAGTATCGGTATAGGGAATACAGAGTATGGTATATTCTAGTACAGGATAAAGAAATATGGTTATCATCGTCGTCGTCGTTGGTGGTGGTGTACCGCACCGGAGGTTCATGGGGATTCACTCCAACGACGACGCCGACATCAGCATCATTGCGTCGATTGGTGACTTGGTGGGTTACTTGCGCTCACCATCACCGCGCCGGACCCATGGAGCCAGGCGGGCTCGAGGTGGGGCCGCGGGTTTACCACCACTTTGCTGCTCCTGCTTTCTCGGCTCTTGTTTTATGTCTCCTTTTCCTTCTCCTTCTGCTTCTTCGGTTCCGCATCGTCATTCCAGCGCTCCAGATTCTCCATCTTGACCGCTTTATACCTCCCCTCATCTACATCCACATCACGCACATCCCGCTTTTCCGCTCGCAGAGTAACAGTACCACCCCGAGACGTTCCCCAATCTAGCTCATCATCCTCACACTCACTATCACTCTCCTCCTCTTGCTCACTCTCACTATCATTCTCTTGACCACTCCAATCCCCATCCTCCTCCCCCACCACATCCCTTGCCGTCATCCCCTCCAGTTTCAGCTGCGGTCGGAACTGTAAGAATTTACGCCCCGGCCCACGGCGGCGACGCGGGTCCGGGTCTTTGGGGGGGATGGGGCGGTACGGGAGTTGCAGGGTTTGGAGGAGAGTGCGGTAGGAGAGGACGCGGGTGGGGTCGGTGGAGTAAAGGATGCGCGGCGGGGGAGTGGGGGGTGGGAGAGGGGAGGGGTTGGCGAGGGAGGAGGGATTGTGGGGATGGAATTCCCATGGGAAGGGAATGCGCATGCGTTTGAACACTGGGACAGGTCAGCATTGCCTCTCTCCATACCGCCGCGAAGGTGACATATATGGGATGGATATGGAGAAGAATGAAACTCACGCCCATCATGGATCACCACGACCTGACACGCTGGAAACCCCTCTGACTCCTTCCAGTACACCTGGCAAGCCCGACACGCAACCAGCGTGTTGATCCCCTGCTTGACCTTCTTTCCAGTGCCTTCAATTCCCTTATTCCCCTCATGCCCCCCAAATCCATGTACCCCCAAACCCCCCTCTCCCCTCGCCTCCCTCACAACCTTCTGCAACCCACACACCCCCACAGGTCCAATCATCTTCCTGCTCTTATGCTCCACCACCGACCTCCCATCCGGCACCATCAAACAACACAAACATGCCTCACGCCGCAAATACACCGCCTTCAAAAAACTCTGCTCATTCCGCGTATCCAATCTCCTCGCCGCACTCATCATCATCTTCCCCCCACCATTTCCGGGGGGGCTAGGAACCAACGGGATCTCGAGCCTCCCAGTAACCCGCAAATCATACTGCGTCTTGAAATCCGGCGCCGCCGCAAGCTCACCGAGCTTCTTTGCTGGTATGGAGCCCGCCGGTGCTCCGTTGATGCCGATGAGCCCACCCCCGGACCCCGATCCGAGTTGCGGGAGTGGCTGAAGACGGAAAAGTCCATTGGGGAGCTTTTCGGAGATGGTACATGGGATCCGGTGGTGGAGGCATTCGAGGCACCCGAGATGTGTGAGTTTGGAGGAGCACGGGGCCGACGTCCGGTACAGGTGACAGAAGATGCAGGAGAGTTTGCTAGAGTTATGGTGTCGCCGGAGGAGCTTGGTGGTGGATTTGCTGGGGGTGTGAGTGTGCAGGACAGCGAGGTGTGAGAGGTAGGTTGGCACGATTGGGGGGTGTTTTGAGTGCGAGGTTGGGGTAGCAGAGACGGTTGTAGTTGCTGGGACGTTGCCGGAGGTCGACTGGAGTTTGGTAGAGGGGGTTTGAGATGCGTTCGTTTTGTTGGCCTTGCTGGGTTTGGGTTTCGCCCGAAACCGCCGAGCGTAGTTGTCGTTGCTCCGGATCGCCTCGTCGATAGACCGCCGCATCGTCTGCCGCTCCGACGCCATAAACCCTCTCCCGGAGTCGATGCCCTCAGCAAGGTTCTCCTCGCCGATACGCAACACCCGATCCGCCCAGCGCGGTAAAGAGACATCCTGTTCCTCGGACGCATAAAACGCGGTAAAACACAGCTCCGCAACCGCGTAATGATGGCGACGGAAATACTCGGGCTCTGAGATCAAGTAGCGTCCGGACTTGTCTTCCCGTCGCGCTTTGTCGAGGTACCAGATTAGGTCGACTGTTTGCTGGAGAAGGGCTGCCCCGTAGAGGTGGAACACATCGAAAAGCATTTCGAGGAGCTCTACCCGCACGGAGGGGTGAAGGAGGTGGTAGCGAGTGTCAAGGAGATTGATCACGCTTGAGCAGACGCTGGAGAGTGTGGATGTGATGATGGTTTCGTGCTCGTGTGCCCTGTGCCAGATGTCGAGAAGGACGGCGAGAGAGGAGAGGTGCATGAAGGGTGATTCGTGGGGGTCTTGGTTAAGGTCTTCGCTGCTGCTGGTCATGAGCGTGCGGAGGTGCTCTAGAAGGGGATGTGAGTGGTTTATTCAGGTGATGGGTATCCGGAAATACCTTCGGCTTCGGCCACGGAGGGAGACGTGAGGTGTTCATCGAACCAGGAGAGCCCGTCGAGTGATTCAACGACTTTGACGACAACTTTGGCGGACGGGTTGCGGGAGTCGTGTTCGATCACGCGAGAGTCGCGCTGGAGCTTTTGAACCACCGTGAGAGCAGCTCGCGGGGCTGGGAGTGAGGAGTTGCCGTATTTCATATGCGGTTTGCTGCGATACATGTTGATACTGTAACTGAAGAGCTCCAGTCGGCGGTGTCGATGGTGAAGAAGGAGAAAAAAACTCTGCAAGCCAGGGAAAAGAAAAAGGTATTTATACCGGCGGTTTCTCAGTTCCATCAATCCCACTTGCTGCATAAAAACGTGGAATGGAGATGGTCGAGGAGGTTCTCCCGCCTCATGTCACTCGCACGCGCAGCCTCATCCTGCGCACGTACGTCACCTCCACCACATCCCGCCCAACCCCAATGGCACCACCATGTCCCCTGATGCCTCCCCCGATGCCCTCCAAACAGCACTCCACCGTCTCTCAGCCCTCGCAACCTCCCGCATCTCCCTAACCGCCCACACCCTCTCCCCCACCCTCCCCCCCGCCACCGTCCGCCACCTCACCTCCCTCACCTCCCTCGCAACCCTCTTCACGCACCACGCCACCTCCCGCGTCGTCCTCGCCTCCTACCTCCTCCCGGACTCGCTGACCATCTACTTCACCTCCTCCACCCCACTCAGCCAGCAAGCTCGTGCGGCTATCAACAACGTCCCCATCGTCGCCGCTGCCGAAGAATGGACGCGTGAGCAGAAGATCGATATACTCTCGCTCGGAGTGAAAGGGTTAAAGGACACCGCAAAGAAGGTTATCGATGGGTTTGCGACATATCGGAAACTCGCCCCGCGGGAAGCGAGAGTGAAGCTGGTGGAGCTTGTCGGTGAGAGAAAGGTCAGGGAACATGCGGAACTGGCGGTCGCGGAGTATTTGTTTCAGCGCGGAGCGGGAAGGGTGGATTTGGGGGTGCCGGAGAAGAGAGGTGTTTGCTTTGCGTGTGAGATGTGGTTTAAGGCGGTGATGGAGAGGTGGGAGGTGTTGAGGGTGAGGTGTTGGGAGCAGTCGGGGGTGTGTGAGGTGGATTGGAGGATGCCGAGGTGGAGGGTGGAGGGGGAGGGGGGGATGGAAGTGGAGGAGAGAGTGAGGGAGTTGTTGGAGGAGTATGTAGGTCTGGCGGAGAGGATGTTGGGGGTAGAGGATGAGGAGGATGAGGGAGATGGGGAGGAGGAGTGAAGTGGGGTGGGGGATGTCATGCTGAGAGATAGCTTGTAGATTGATATCCAATTCAGCATGCAATAAGGGGAGTTTGATTGTGGTGCAATGTGTGCAAGCATCGCTGTCCAGCATCATCACCAGTCACCTGCATCGAGTGCTGTTTGCCAGGTCAAGATGAGCTGGTCAAACATATGAAAGAAGAGTACTAATAATATGTTGTTTCAACTCTGGGGTTGTTCATGATGTTCTTATCCTTTTCAACCCCATGAAGCCTACCAGGGGCAGCATGAAGCCCAAGACTGCTCATATGTTTGTGTGGACCGACACACACACATTCTTCTACGTCTCGCTGCTCCTGCGTTCCCGTCACTCCTTATCCACCACTCTTGACACGTTCTCCTTCTTCTTCCACGGCAGCTTTCATCTCCATCCCCATCTACAGTTTGACCACACCCTCGCCAACTCTCTACTATCTCCTCAAACACTCTCTACCACTATGGCAAGCATTCCGGCTGAGATCTCTGCCGTCCTCCGCGACGAAAACTTTCCGCTCAAGATCAAGAGCTTCCTCGAAAGCCTGGAAACTCTCAATCCGGACGACATCCCACACCGTTCGGAATCCCGTCTTCCAGTGGAAAGCTGTCTCTCCGACATCAACCGCGAACTTGCCTCTCTGGCTGTCGCAGCCCGCGCCCACATTGGCAGCGCGCGAACATCCTTCGTCATCTCTTCCCTCACCCGCAACGCCAAACGCTGGGAATCCAACCTCAAATCAGCCTTCAAGCTCAAACCTCCACCATTCGATGGCCTCCTCCAGAAACATGTCCTTATCGGCAGCGGGAGCTACCAACGCTCGGTCGACGGCTCTCGCAAGGTCTTTGAGGACATCATCCACGAGTTCGCCGAGGGCGACATGGGCTTCGAAATGAGCGAAGATGGCCTCAAGAAGGTCGAAGACATCGCCGTCAGGACCCTCGAGGTCATCGGCAGGATCGATAGGAGTATCAAGGAGCCTGAGTTTCGGAAGGTTAGGAACAAGACTGTGAATGCGTTGGTTAATACCGAGGTCCAGAAGCTCGCCCATGAGTGGACCCTGGCCTGGAAAGATGATTGGGCTGTGTGGTATCGCTATTGGTGTGTTTAGAGTGGAGTTTGACTGATGGCTTCTGGGTCAGGTTGATCCACTGGAGTGAGCCTTTTCGGGATCGGCGTTCGCATGGGGATTGGGAGTTTCGGGAGTGAACTTGATGCAATTTCGTTGGAGTTTGGGCCTGCCATTTTTCTTTTTTCTTCGGGGGATTTCAATGGGATTATCGATGGCCATGTAGTTGATATCTAGGAGGTGCAAGAGGACATCAGACCCCAATTGAGAATACGTTTTACTGGAATTAGGCTTTGTCTTTGTTGTGTTGAACGTCGTCGTGAGATGATATCACTCGGATCACATGAGCCGCTACGAATCTGGTGTAAACCTCAATCCTACCATCTCATCTCCGCCGTTTAAGTTCCTCTATTCCCAAACCAAGTCGTCCTGCTGTCGATCAGCTGGCTGTGGCAAAAGTACATGGCCTTACAAATCAACACAGGCGTCTCCCAATCGGGTGTTGTCGCCGCTGCGCCACACCAGCCACCGCATTCCGTTTTTGGGGTTGACCGCTGCCTGGTGATCAGCCACCCTGTGCGTGCTGTTTGGGTTCAAGTTGTGTCACTCGACTCTCCACTTTTCGTCTCCCCTCTTCGAAAAGACAAAACCACTACCTATAAGAACCCCACCTACACAATAAAATCTTCACTTCGATGTTATAGCACAGCACGATGATGATGAGGGAAGAAACAGTGAGCCGGGAGGTTCGTATGACCAAGGACCATAACCCATCACTCGCCCAAGCCACCAAACCCCTCCCGCCAAGCCACAACTCAGCCGCACCACACCACACCCAGCACCGCCTCAAAACTGGGATGTGTGCTTCTCCACCCCGACTGCCACGCTCCAGCCACCCGGACTTGTGCGCGAGCGAGTAACGAGAGCGACGACAACACCGACGAGACCGGATATCTTCAACACTCATCGACGAGTATCAACACCTGAAACTCCAGCAACTCCAGCAACTCCAGCAACTCCGGCTCCCGCGAAATACACTCCTCCACTGAGCCCCCCCTCGCCGCCAGCGATCACGTCGAAGGTTCGAGGTTGAACACGACGAAATCACGCACCCATCGACGAGACAAAGAGAAGGAGAAGCCACAGGAGAAACGAGGTTGTGTGCTGCGAGAAAGGAAACCCGGCTGGAGAGACTGGGGTGCAGAATACGGCGAGAGCGACAACGAGCGAGGGAAACGAAGCGCGCCGCTGCCGACGACGGGAAGAGCATTCGAGAAGAGAGGAGAGAGGCCTCGGACACTGATACACAGACTTGTGAAGAGGTTAGTGTGATCCGGTCTTTCGACCCCGGGTTGTGGGTTGGAGGGGAGGGAGGTTCGACAAGGCGCAATTGCGGAGGTGTCTGCGGCCTCCGTCGAGCTTGGGAGTGGTGCGCCGAGGGTTGGGATGGCCGCGATGAGGATTATGCTGTGGATTGAAGTTGCGTTATAACATATCGGGCTAACGCGGGTGTCTGTAGGAATTGAACCTGAGTTTGAGATACAACATTGGCGGTTTTTGAAGCGCTGATTGAGAGGAGAGAGGATTTTTGGGTAAGTGAGGATTGAAGATCCTGATGGTGGATGTGGGCTGACAGGTGGTAGTATTGCCGGAAAGTTTCGAGATCGTCTTTGCGGGAATTGAAGTAAGCGGCTGTTGAGCTGGAGAGACGGAAGACGTCACGCTGGGTTGAGACAAGTGTGACACGATTTGTTAGGTTGAAGTGAGGCGCAGATAGAAAGGTATGCGCATTCCGGCTGAATGAGTGTTCCCATTGTGGACGATTTTTTTTTGAATAGCCCAGTGAAGTTCGTTGGAGCTGAAAACACCGCAGTTTTTGCTAGACCTTTTCACATCTAATGGAGACCGAACACGCGACAACGGACGTGTCGAATCCGGACACGGCGTCCATGACACCTGCGACACCTCTACTTGCTACTACAACAAAGGTTACTTCGCCGCAACAAAAACCTGGGCTTTCCAAATCAATGTTTACGGCACAAACTCAGCTCACTGGCGCCGCAGCCATGGCCGCAAGAGCACAACAACAACAGCAGAAGGCCAGGCAAAGTCAACCGGACGTACAGAAAGATGCTGGTATTAGTACAAACCCGGCATCGGTCCTCAGTCTCCAGATGAGTCGCCCTTCAGATGCACCAGATGTCCAGAGCTCGCCCAGCCATAAAGCTCTTGCTGGACTTCCCAGTATCGCCACGGCCGCTACGGCAATGGATACATCTGGGGATACTCCTACGACGACCTCAACCGCCAATTCCACCTCTCCTACACCGACGACAAACGCCAACTCCACCACCGACCCCGCGCTATTAAACCAACCCACGCCCTCAACTCCCTACACCCCGTCTCTCTCCGCCCTCCACACCAACAACCTCCACTTTGCCTCTAACACTCCCACCACGCCCGCCTTCACCCCTACAACCCCCTTCTCCCCCTCCACCCCCGGCGGCAAGAAAAATCACGCCTGCATGCACTGTTCCCAAACCTTCACGCGCCATCATAACCTCAAATCCCACCTCCTCACGCACTCGCAAGAAAAGCCCTTCATCTGCCCCAAATGCAACGCCCGCTTCCGTCGCCTCCACGACCTAAAACGCCACTCCAAGCTGCACACGGGTGAGCGGCCCTACGAATGCAATAAATGCGGCCGCCGCTTCGCGAGAGGTGATGCGCTTGCTCGCCATGCACGTGCGGAGGGGGGTTGCGCGGGGAGGAGAACGAGCATGGCCGGGTTTGAGGACGGGATGGGGATGGTGGGGGATGGGAGTGATGGGATGGAGGTGCTCGGGCTTATTGGGGCCGCGAATTCAGCGGGTCAGGACGTGGATGGGGATATTGATATGGAGGGAGCTGCGGGCGGGGAGCACGGAGATCAGAGTCGCATTTCGGCCTCGTCGACCTCGGCGTCCGGCGTGAAGAAACAGGGACAGCGCCGTCAGAGCTTGCCGACGATTAAAACAAACTTCGCACAGCAACAGCAGCAACAGGGTGCGCAACAGCACCAGCAACAGGGTGCGCAACAACACCAGCAACATCCGACTCAGCAGCATCAACATCAACACCTCCACCACCAATTCCAACAACGCCAACAACAGCACCTCCACCACCCCCTCCCCGCCCAAACCCCCCTTTCCGCCTACCCCCCCTCCACCTCCACCCCCGCCCCCTCCACCACCCCATCCACCCAACCGCAATCGTCCCAACCCTCCCGCTCATCCCAATTCCTCCTCCTCCCACAACACCCCCCGTCCGCGCCAACAGCGAATATGGGCCCCAACGTAGTAACTGTCACACCAACCCCGACTCCGAGCGATCACCAGAATCCGGGTGAGCATATCGCGCAGATGCAGATGGAGGTTCAGGGAGCGGGTGGAGTACAGACAACGGGAGGGACACAGGGACTCCAACCTGGACAGAACGTGTGGGAGTATGTGAGGCTGCTACAGGATAAGGTGAAGAGCCTTGAGGAGGAGGTGAGGGGGTTGAAGGAGAGGGTACCGCCGACTGCGGTGGGAGCCGGGGCTGGAGCAGGAGCAGGAGGAGGAGGGGATGGGGGAGTGAGGGGACACGGAGGGGATGTGGTGATGGTCGAGGACCCGGCACCGACCACCGAGCAGACGGGGATGACGACGACGATGGCGACGGGGACGGACCAGGGAGAGGGACACGGTGAGGCGATGGAGACGGTCTCATCTGCATCGTAGGTGATGCCAGTGTGAGATGACTCGATTCCACTTGGGATGGAGTTGGGGTGGTGAGGGTAGTTGCGACGGTTGCTTGATGGGTATGATGGGCATGAGTCGACGCCGTTGGTGATGGTCGTTGATGGTCGTTGGTGATGGTCGTTGGTGATGGTCAGTGATGGTGATGGGTATGAGCACAATAGTGATACAGCGTATTGGAAGTATTTGAAGTGTTGATGTGTTTTGGGAGCGATTGGAATGATTGGAATGATTGGTTAAATTTAAATCAGCTTTATTATCAACAACTCTACTGCAGTATGGTACTATTCATTGTGACACCCCGAGGTTTGGAGGAATGTGATACTAGTATCCTGTGACCAATGACCGACTGAATCACTCGTTCGCTCATGCTGTGCTGCCGCGGTGAGGTAGCGTAGTGCGTGATTTCAACATCGGTCGTAGGATGAGTATGGAAGGTGGATGATGCTGTTGGAGTTGAATAAAATGTCTTCCGTGCTCAACTCAACCGTCACGCCGTCCGAGTCTTTCGAGTCTTGCGAGTCAAACCTCCAGATTAAGGTTCTTCGATCACCCTTCGTCGGACTGGGCCATTTCATCGCTCACTCATACAATCGGCACATAATCTGTCACAACAACGGTTGTCGAGAAGGAGTCGGCGTCGGTGTCGGAGTTGATCGGGTGTTGCGTTGTGTGGTGTTCTGTTAAGTTGGGATACGATAGGATGCTGCAGTGCCAATGAGCACAACCTTCACCGCGGTGGATCTTGGTGATCACTCATCGTCGAGGCATAGGTATTAAAAGTGACTATCTGCCTATTACAGGTGCAGTAGGTATTCTCCAAAATGATAGGGTTAAGCGAGAGCACAGACATGTCACGAGGGACACAGGGCATAATGAGGTTGAAGAGTATATATGCAAGAGTGGGAGGAGCTCTCCAACCAGAGAGTTACGATACGCAAGAGGAGAGGTTCTTTCTGTGACTCATTCTTCAGATCAAGTTCAGCACGTCCCGGTGCTCAGACATGAGCACAGACATCGTGCACGGACTCCGGGATAGGTCGCTGTCACTTTAGCTTTCCCTGATGTATAGTATAGTATAGTAACTAATAGAGAGGGTGGCGAGGTTGGCATGGGGACCGGGGAGTTTCATGGCAACAAGTGAGATTATATATTTCGTCGCCACATAGTCAAATTATGCCCTATCGCCTTGGTTTTGCTACTGGAGCAAGATTGCATACACAGCTTCCTCCCCTCAAAATCTCAATACGTAACGGCACGTGCAATACAGCGAGGGAAACGGGGAACGGCCCGGGGGTTATAGATCGTGAACAAAGATATCATTGAAACCCACAAAATGTCATAAACCTGATAACATTACACCCCGTGGTATCTCCTTCCCTCCTCCGAGTCCACATCCCCTTCCTCTGCGTCCCCCACCTCCCTCCACCACCTCCATTACACCCAATCACCATTCTCGGGCCCTCTACTCCCCCTCCCCAGCCTTCGTCCACAACACCCCCTCCACCTCTTCAACAACCCTCCCCCACTCCTCCTTCACCGCCCTCCTCCTCTTCCCCCCCTCCTCCCTCACCACACCCCTCCCCCTCTCCCCCTCCCCCACAACCTTCTCCACCTCTCTCTCCGTCTCCTCTCTCCCCAAGCCCATCCCGCGCACAACTGCCAACCTCGCCATCTCCCTCACCTCAACGCCTAATATCGCGAGCTCATCTTGCAGCTCCATCAGCCCCATGAGATCGGAAATGTGATGCTGTAGGACATCGTGCGTGTGCAGGAGATCGACGCGCGTGGTGGTGGTGGTGGTGGTGGTGGTGATGGGGGTTTGGAGGGAGGGGAGGAGAGAGGTGAGGGCGCTGGAGAGGAGGGTGAGGTAGGTGGTTTCGTGGGTGATTGAGGATGTGAGGCGCGGGGTGAGGTGGGTGAGGAGGGAGGTGGTGCGGGCTTGATGCGATTTCGTCGAGTCAATGATGCTGCGGTGAGTTAGCCGGGTTCCAGATCACCGTAGAGGGAGAGGGGGGATGGGGTACCTTTTCCGCTCGCTGTCGAGAAAGTGTTTTTCCATCGCCTTCATCTTCTTCACATCCCCCTTGACGAAGAGTGGTTCGAGCACGGTTTTGCGATACCGCCTATCGCGCTCGACGACGGCTTCCTGGACCTTCTTATGCCGTCTCTCGGCCTCTCGATCGAGCCTCACCAACAGCCGAACCACATCTTCCATCACCAGCGGCCGCTCCGTGTCCTTCTCCGTCCACCGTCCCCGTCCCGCAACACTCTGCTTCACGAGTGTTCCAGACACCCGGTAATGCAGCTCCATGACCGCGCGAATCCCCTCCTGGAGCTCCGCATAGATAGGGTTAAACACCTCCTTGCAATAGCGCTCCCAGATGTCGGTTTCCTCTTTTCCACGGAGCTTGGATTCCTCGGCCTGGAACTCGTCGTCCAGGTCTTTGATGTCCCCATAGCCGATCGCATCTTCTGCGAAAAGCGCGTCAACGTGATCGCGATGGGCTTCTTCGCGCTTTGTGCGGGACTTGGAGAGAGATTGGAGGTGGGGTGTGATGGAGGTCGTGAAGTCGCTGTGGTATTTCGCGATAAAGGAGAAGTCTGTGTTGAGACGTGTGAGGGAAGCTTCAATTTCCTGGATTTCTGGGTGGGGCGGAGTGGAGGGTTGTGGGTTATGGATGGCGGTTTTCGGGGGGAGAAGGGGGACTAGGGAGGCGGTTGGGGGGAGGTGGGACAGCGGTGGGAGGACTGGCACGGCGGAGTGCCGTTTGGTGATGTTGAGAGGTTTTACCGGGGTTGCGCGTCCGGATTCAGGAGAGGTCGTGTAGCCGGTAGTATCGGGTTCACCGAGAGGTGGCGGGATAGTATCCATCACCGGGCCGGGAGAGTCGGGTGGTGGTGGAGGAGTGCTCTCCATCTTGTGTACATCATGGGAGGTGCCGAAGAGGCTTTCCTCGGGTCGTTCCTTCAAACTGTCTGGTAACCAACTCTCGTCCTTCTCTTTTCCGGCATCGCTGAGATGTTGTGGTAGCTCTAAATCAAACGTTTCCTTTCTCGTGGGCGGTGACGACCATGGCTTCACTCCCGGCCTGAACGCAGCGTACCCCGAACCGCCGGTCGGAAAACCACCATAATAGCTCATCCTTCTCCCAGCATTCGGAACAGTCGTACTAGGCCGCTGCAACGGATCCTGGGGCAACGCGGTCCTCTGCAAATCGCCAAAAGTGGCAATGGACATCCGGTGTGCATGTGCTGGGCGTGGCGGAGGTGAATAAGGCTTATACGGCTTATAACCGGAAATTCCCAAGCCATCGGAGCCTCCCAGAACAGCAGAATTGGATGACGACCTCTGCCGGCCTTCATTCGGAGTGGGGAGCGGCTTGTTGACATGGAACGGCGGTGGGCTTCCGAGAGCTTTCCCGATCGCCTTCGGGGACGGCGGTTTGAACGGAATGTAGCCCGCGGCCATCTTCGCAAGCGCTAACGGCGGCGTCGAAGTGTTGCGACGGATGGGACGGTCAGCGGGGTTGACAAATTCCGGTTCGCCGACGACGATGGGGAGTGGTGGTGATGCCGGCGGTGTGACTTTGGGGGTCGGAACGGGAGTCCGCTCGAGGTGGACAACCATTGGGGCTGGAGGCGTTCGCGGAGGTGTCACATCTTCAGTTGACTTTCGGGCGTCGTCGTCCGTGGTATTCTGGACCGCCGGCGGGGGACGGAAAGCAGCTTCGAATGTTATTGGCGGGGAGGGAGAGCGGGATTTTGGTACCGGCTCAACAGCGCCCGGCTCTGTTAACGATGTGTTGATATTGGGAAGTACAAGGTTCAATGCAGTGGATTCGGGCGACCCATGAATACTGGGGTGTCGGCTCGGAGGATGGATTTGTCCCAGCGCCATCGGATACCGTTGTCCCCGGATGAAATACTCCTTTTCCATGTACTCGGTGAAGATCTTGAGTTTCTTTTCATCCGTCGTTGCGTCGGCTTCCTCCTGGATCGTGGTGATGAAACGTTCCACCGCGTCCATGTAAAACGGCTCAAGACCTTTGATCTGGGAGATCAGGGATTCCTCTTTTGTTGGGATCGTCACTTGTGGGGGTTGTTCCTTGGTTTGCGGTGATGTACTGAGACCAAAAGACAGGGTTGACACCACAGTCGGGACATCTTCAAGAGGAGGAGAGAAGATGATGGGATCAGAAAGCAGGATCGATTCTGTGGATGTAAACTTGAGTTCGGGATCTGGAATGGCGTCTCCCATCACAAACGACGCTTGTGAGGCTGAATGAACGGTCCCATGTCGGGACAACGGAGCTCTGGCATCTGGGGATGTGACGGAAGGAGTCGGAATGATCGAGTACGGCGTGAAATCGCCTTCCTCAATCTTGAAATCGGTTGTCTTTGGCGCGGTATCGGATTGCTCCTCTTCCTTGAAGGGTGGCGTGCTTGCGCGTGGAGGAGCAGTGTCGAAATACCCAGTGCTTCCAGTGTTTCCAGTCGATACGTTCTGGGCCGCAGTGGGAGGAGCAACGTTTGAAGCCTCCGCTTCTGGAGGCGTCGGTTGGAAGTCTCCAAGGTTCTCCCAATCGTTTGGAAATCCAGAACCAAACGCGCCTATTTTGGGTGGCGGTGCCTGGCTTTGGGTCCCAGGGGGTGGTGGTGTGGGTGAATACAGCGAATCAACCCGCGGTCTCCCATACGCCGTCGTTTGTGACGTCTTTGCCTGGTTACCAAAGCCAGCGGGCGGATGGGCGCTCACGGGGGAAACGTATTGCGCGACAGGCGGTGGCGTCGGCGCAGCTTGGGTTTGATACGTTGATGGCGGTCTATACGGTGACACGGGTGGGGGTGTGGGGCGAATTTGATGGTACGGATCATTAAGCGTCGAAATCGAGGGATTGTGATGGTGAGTGTAAGTGGAGTGAACTGGTGGAGGCGTGGGTGTCGCTGTTGGACGACTGAGGTGCTGGTTGTGCGGAAAAGTGCCGATTGACGGCGAGATGGGATTACTACCCGAAGCCGGACCGTAGTGATAAACAGGCTGTGAATGTCAGAGAAGGATATGAATGGTGGTCTAGATACTTACATGATCCAACGAGGGGCTTGAGGTAAACGCGGGAAGTTGTGGCGCTCCAGTGCTGGATGCTACAGGGGCTTGCGATACGGTGAAAGTGCTTGACGGCCGCGAATACGGCGCTGCGGATGCGGGAGGATACGTGTGCACTGGCGACATTGGTTTCCACTGTTCGGTTGGCTGTTGTGGAGTTGGAGGTACCGGGGGTGGTGGGGGAGGAGGCGGTGGCGAAGGCGGCGGAGGTGGAGGTGGAGGAGGAGGAGGCGGTGGAGGAGGTGGAGGAGGAGGAGGAGGAGGGGGAGCATACGACGGCTGTCCTTGGTTTTGATAACCATATTGCCCTTGTTGCTGTGGATGATACTGCTGCGGCGCGGGTGCTTGTTGATACTGCGTTTGTCCAGGTTGCGATGCAGGAGGTTGGCCCGGAGGTGGAGGAGCCGGCATACCTGTTGCGTGAGGCCCATACAGTTGTGCGGGACCAAATTGCGGTGGTGGGAGGCCTGGGCTATACGCAACATTGGGGGAATGATGCGTATACGCCGCTCCCGTATTGTGGTGTTGGCCGGGGAGTGTCGGCGCCGCGGGGTTGTACGTGAAGGGCTCCTGCACTTTGGGAGGGAGAGGTGGTGGAGCTCCCCATTGATGTTGTTGCTGGCCGCCTTGAGGATAGTAGACTTGCTGCGTGATGGGGGGGTATTGGTACGGCGCCTGAGTGGTCGTCGGGGAGGAGTATTGCTGGGGTTGCTGGTAGTTTTGTGTCGGCTGGGAGTAGGTACCGGGCTGCTGGTAGTACTGGCCTTAAACAATCAATCATCAGCTTCAGCCGAGAGAGGAGGAGGAGGTAGTACCTTGGTTGGACTGTGCTGGGGCCTGAGGGGCACCTCCGGGCGGGCCTCCGTGGTAGGCAGAGTGGTTGGGGTACATGTCGGCGTCGTCGAGTGTAGATTACTGGGAAACGAGGCCGTGGGGGTTATTCGAGGGCGACCGTCAGTCTCTGGGCATCCGGCGATGCCAGAGCACTAGGTGTTGAGGTGGTGGTCAGGAAGGAGAGTGGTTTGGGGGTGTTGATGATTGACATGCGCAGCTGGTGTGAGCACAACGTTGCACAAGCCTCAGCCGCCCATATCCGGTGAGCCGTGTGAAATATACACGGAGAGCAATAATTTCCGGAGTCTGTCGAGGAGGAAGTTAACTGCGCAGCCGTATGGTGGTTTTGTCGTCAAGCGAAGCTGTTCTTGGGGTTGGGTGAGGTGACGTTATTCAGCGGCGGTTAACGGTGGTTGGATCAGAAGCTCAAGCTGGAGCCTCAAAGGACACATGTAGGAGATCGGGGCTATCACAGGAATGACTAAATTTGAGAAGCCAAGAGGCAAGGACAGAAGATTTCATGAACTCTAACCTCGCTCTAACTTATAAGCCTCCTGTTCTAGTTCTCTACGAACAGTCAGCACCTTATGATGTACTCAGGACTAGAGTAACAATCCTTGGTGTAACGGGCAAGGGCTGAGGGTTCAGGGAGAAGGCCAGGGACACAGCGGTCGGGCAGGCGGGAGGACGAGGGGGTGACGAAGTACTGGTATTCAGGAGGCCGACAGCTTCTACAAGCTTCGGCGGACAAGGAACAAGGCAAGGTGAGGACAACAGGTTCAGAAGGGCAGCGCCCACAAGACAAGATCGTATTCCGGCAGTATAACAAGAGGTCAGGATAAGGAAAGAAGAAGAAAGAGAACTCAACAAAGGAGAATACAGGACCAATATATAGACATCCTCCGCAGTACATGACTCATCTAACACAGCCGCCGTTACTCAGTCCATCTGACTCCACTCCTGCGTAGCCCCACAACCACATGATCAAGCACAGCCTCCGCACAGCCCCCATATAGCACACGTACTCAACACAGCCGCAACATAGCCACAACATAGCCACAGCACAATGTAAGACGACAAAAGGACAATGAGATGACCCCACCACAATAACTAAGGGAAGACAAAGGGAACAAGAATATCCACGCCGTCACACTTGGTAAGTTTGGATACTAAATGTATCAATATAGTTACTTCACTTGTATG